>CM062816.1:1525812190-1526252208 GCA_031772625.1 Pinus tabuliformis
TAGGGCCTCTAATTCTATCTCTCTTACCAGATCTGAAGTCCTTCACAAATCTGGACTTAGGGCTTCTTTTGACACCTACTAACAACCCTCCTTACTGTGCTCAAGATGCCAAACAATCACTATCCAACCTGGACCATCACCCTACAAATTTCATCAACTTAGAATGGCATACATTATTACATACCTCTTGAAGTCTCCTTCCAGCTGTCTAAACCCCTTGGCCTGTGCACTAATCTTCTGGGATTTCGGCCCTAATTAGGCCTACCTGTAGCGGTTGCTACAACCCATCTACTCAGCCTTCAAATCTCTTCCATAACTGCATTGTTCCTTCTAGCCAACGCTTCTATTTTCTGCACAATACTTCAAGAGACTCGACCTGCTCTACAAAGAAACAACAACCAAAAACTATGCACCAAAACAACCCAGATCTGCTCCTCTAATGATAAATTGCTCTTGTGATGATGAATCACCTTGCGCTGGTCTTTATTCTTTTCCCTGCTCTGATACCATGTAGAAAATCCACGAAATTATGATCTGCTAATATGAGCAATCTGAGATATAATTTCTTCTCATATAAACACAAAATTTCTCTACTAAAATTTGCAGCGGAATAGGAACAAAAATAAACTCAACTCACACAATTTAAGACACATAATTTCTAGGGACCCCAATTGGGAAAACCCTCTGCTTGTTGAGAATATTATTGATAGAAACTGAGAATGATCTCTTACAATACAACTTTGTTTTCAATAGAGAATACACCCTTCTCCCTGCCCTGCCTAGGCTTGAAAAACACGGTTTTTGTAGCCTGATCTGCTCCCTAAATCCTAGAAACTCTTCCTCACATTAATTATGTGAACAAGTTTCTCTTGCACACTCTCCCTCACAAGCTCCACACATAAACCTATGCAAATTTCTCACAAACCTGTGAGCTCTACAGTCTTGTCTCACCAACTCGTGCTCACAAGACAGTGATCAAATTATGCCTTTGTTCCTCCTTTTAAAGCAATTCAAATGGCTAAGTTTAGTGAGTTTCTAATTAAGGAGTTTTCTTTTGTGTTTGATTGAGTTAGCATGAGTTAACTACTCATGCAACTCGTCCTATCTCAAATCAAGGACTTGGGACCCAAACACACGTTCTTTTCCTCAATTAACTCACACTAGAAGACTAATAACTCAGCCTTCCACTCTAACACATCAGTTAACTGCTTCTAAACTTGTCTTGATTTTTAGGAATGATTCCTAAATTTTAGGAAATCGTCCTAAATTATAGGAAACTCGAGCATGCCAAGGAGAAACTCATTGTGGTTCCTTTGATTAAGGCACAAATCAAGTAACCTTTCTCACTACTATTTTCAACAGAGTTATAGAGTCTTATAACCAAGGTGCCCCTCTAGCTTGCTCTAATATATCATAGAAAACCTCAATGGAAATCAAGGCATATCATAAGGTTCCAATGTCATTTCAATGGTATCCTCTCAATGATTTTAAGCTTCAACAACTGTCATTTCACACTCATTACCATATCCAAGATCATTCTACCTGCAATCTAAACTTTCAATCACATATGTATATAATCCTTTCATTGCAGCATTTACAATAGCCCTTGAAATGATCTTAAATTCCAATCACTTTTAGTTGTTCATTGCTCAAAATGATATGAGCCTATCATTCATTATGTTTGCATTACCGACATTCCATGCATTTTTGTAGTGCAAGAAAACATGTATTCCAATACTATCGAGAAATTTATGAATATTGAAAGGAGTGATACGAATCACTTACTTCTCAAAACAAAGTAAAACTAACTAGTCATGGAATCTGACATATGTATCTTAGTGAAAAGAGAGTGATTATCCACTCATCAGTTTTGGCACAATTGTAGTATATCCATAAGCTGATGGTTGGCATTTCTCACTATTATTATTATTTCACTTAATCTTGGACATAAAAGCAGTGGAAATAACGCTGTCAGTGGGAACAACAAACCTTTTGAGCACTCAAATCAGGGAAGCAGGTTATGAGTTAATGTATCCAATAGCAATGGTCTTCTTCTCGCTGTGACAACCAAGATTTCCTCCTACTCCTTAACACCACACAGTGAAAAGTTTCTATCATAAATTTACTATAATTCCTTTAAGGCATTGATTGACTCTCTGCAGAAGCTATCATTGAAAAACAGAGGTTGTTGGTGAAGAGCCAATTTTTGAGCAAATAACCTTTTAATGAGCTCAGAGGAATGTAACTCTATTCTTATTAGGAATCCCATATCATTACCATGGCTCAAGAAGTCCAAGCCTTTGATCATCAAAGTATCTCTATTGATAATTCAATAATAGCAACCCAATGTGGCACAAAGACCACAGTTCCAGTCCAATACTCCACTTTCTAGCTGTTTATAACCAATAAATTTCTCTTAACGAATTCCACTGACGATGTTGAAGTTCATGGTGATGGTACTAGAGTTCTATGTGTCTAAAAGTGAGGTATACATGGGACCAAAACCTATAATAACCCGCTAGGGCATCTTAGACTCCAAAATTAACACGCATTGGACATTACAGTTTGAAACAATGGAAATGTGCAGATTGAATGATTCAAGGTTCCCAAGTGTATGTAAGCCCCAAAAATATACCAAAAATTATGCATAAAATAGATGCCCTGAAGCCACATTTCTGTGTCCTGACATTGCAATGCTTTAAGAGGGAGAATCCTTTGAGGCAATTCATCTGGCTAATCCCTGAAGCAATTCATGGATAACTACAAATTAATTTGTAGACTGTAGAGTACCACACAATCAAAAGAAATCAGCGAATTGTATGGATTTATTTGAAGCAAGTCAGTGCACAACAACTTCCAACTGAAATATTTTGAATGTCCTGATAAAGTCTACATGTGACATTCAGTTGGAGGCTGTGAAATATTTCGAACGTTTATATTCGGCTTGAGATAGGGTGGACTATGCTGATCTATTGCGGGGTACTGAAAAGTTTCCTTGTATGTTCTCGTAGGAATCCAATGCAGCCATTTACAGACCTGTCACATTGGATGAAATACATGCTGTTCTCAAATATTTTGTGAAAGATGAGAGTCCTGGCCTAGATGGCTGGACAGTGGAAATTTTCCTTCATTTATTTGACCTTATGGGGCAGGACCTTCTCAATATGGTTGAAGAATCCTGAATAGGTGGTCAGGTTTTGGGGGCAATTAGCTCTACCTTTATCGCACTTATCCCAAGCCTTCACACCCCAACACCTTCTCTGATTTTCGACCGATATCCCTTTGTAATATTACCTACAAGTTGATATCAAAAATCATTGCATGTCGGATTAAGCAGTTTCTGTCTTCCTTCATATCACCTGAACAATTCGGATTCTTATTAGGCCATCAGATTCATGACGCGGTTGCATCGGCTTAGGATGTCTCCACTCTATGCAATCAAAGAAGAAAGAGGCCATTATTATGAAAGTGGATTTACATAAGGCATTTGATTGTGTTGATTAGACATATCTGCGATTCTGCGCCCGATCCTCTTTAAAATTGGGCTTTTTATTGATAATATTGCATGGATTATGGCATGTGTCTCTACAACAAATTTCACGGTATTAATTAATGGCTATCCGTCGGCCTTTTTCCCAACAAGTAGGGGACTTCGTCAGGGATGTTCCTTGTCTCCTATATTGGTTATGGATGGTCTTAGCCTAAAGATCAAGGAGGCACACTCACAAGGAATATTTCAAGGGTTTCAGGTATCTCGTTCTATCTCGGTGACACACCTTTTTTTGTTGTTGATGATGCTTTATCTTTTGGACAAGTTTCTTGGGAACAATGGCCGATTTTTTATCAAATATTGGTTAGGTTTGGTGCTACCTTGGGTCTGCAAATTTGGAAGGTATTCTTTATATTGCTAGGTTGTTTAAGGTTGAGGCCTCTCACATTGAGGGAGGTTTGTCTTATCTGGGCTTTAGATTGAAACCTAACTGCTATAGGGTCCCACACTGGGGAAGGATTGTGGAGAAGTTTCAGAAGCACCTTTCTCTCTGGACTCATCGCTGGCTCTTACTGGGTGGTCGATACATTCTGCTCCGATCTGTATTACAAGAACTGTTAGTATATCAGGTGCATCTCTTTTGGATTCCTTCTTTAATAATTAACAAAATCAAAGCCATCATGGCTCACTTTCTTTGATCTGGGAATAAAGGGCACAAAAAAATTCACTTGGTTAACTTTGAAGCAATAACTATGTGGTAAGATGTTGGAGGATGGGGCATCCTTGATTTGAAGAAATTTGGCTGGGCTCTTATGACAAAATCACTATGGCAGTGGTTATTTGGTGGGGGTATATGGCAAGATATCATAGCCGAGAAGTATGAGGCTGTGCTTTTTTATATTGGTACAGAAAGGGTATGATTGGGGTTAAAAAGGGCTCCTACATTTGGATGAGTTTCTCTAAGGTCAGTAAATGGTTGCTTGGAAAGATGCTCTGGTCTTTTGGGAGGGGTGATATAATTTTGTTCAGATGGGATTCCATATTGGGTGTTGGTTCTTTGCATCACTCCAATCTTGATCTAATTAATGCTCTACATTCGAGAGGTATTTTCTGCAGGTTTTAACCCCGTACAAAAATTCCCTGCATATGAATTCTAAAAAACAGAAAAGAAACAATGGCGAGAGCATAAAACATAAAATAGATGTACATAGAGATTTTCCCCTGGATCCAAAAACTGGGACTACCAGATTGATTTTTCAATATTTCTTTCAATGTTACAATACATATATATACATGCCGAAGCATCCATAAACCCCAATCCATTAACCCTAGATTAGAACATAACTGTAGTTCTCTTAACCGGATCTACAAAATGCCATGGACAAAAAACCATCATGCCCAAAACCATGTGCAAAATCCATGCACAATACCATAGGTAGGTTCGCCCACCTAATATAGGGTCCAAAAAAATTTTCTTGGGGCGTTGCCCCAGACCCCGCCCCCCTGTAAACCCCCCGACAAGGGGGCTGTTGCCCCCCTATCACCCCCTTGCTACGCCAACTGTGACCCCCTTCCTGTGCCTGACACAACGTACAGGGGGGACAACTGCCCCCCTGTGATCCCCTTACTGTGCCTGACGCAACATACAAGGGGGGCAACTGCCCCCCCTGTGACCCCCCTGCTGTGCTTGGCGCAACGTACAGGGGGGGCTACTACCCCCTGTGATGCCCCGTGTGTGGGGTAGTCGTGGAAAGAATATAACACACACCCAACATTTTCTTTTTGGATCAAGCTATTGAGCACTGGCATCCAGATTTTTTGTACCTGGTGTGGAAGAGCGTGAAGGACCTTGGTTTATCGAATGGTCTTGCGGCATCTTGGGATAGCTTGATTCAGAAGTTTAGCTTGGCGGGTTTCATGAAGAAGGATATTGGTGATTCTCTGGTGTGGGATGGCATTATGACAAAGGGCTCGGTGGTGGTTTCGGGTAGTTATCAGTTTATTTTGAATTATGTCAACCCCAGTGTTAACAAGTGCTGGTACAAGAATGTTTGGAGGTGGCAGGTCCCTTTAAAGGTGACCATCTTCTGCTGCCTGGTTTGGAAAAATAAGATCTTAACATGGGATAACCTCTGCAAATGGGGATTTCTTGAGCTAGGGTGGTGTGTTTTTTTGTCATTTGGATCTGGAAAGTGTAGCACATCTGTTTATCCATTGTCCCTTCTCAGTGCAAGTCTGGGGAAGTATATTGAAGCAAGTCCATATTTCTCCGGTGGATTCCTTCGATTCTATGCAGCCTTGTTTTAGGTGGTGGTTCAATAGAATAGGGAGGTATAAAACACTGACTCTATACACGGTATGGGAGATTTGGCGAGCAATAAATCCGGTTATCTTTGAAGATAGACCTCCCAATTTCCCCAGAATTTGCACAAAAATCTTGGCTTAGTTGTCGGTGGGGAGGGATCCGATTCGGGACAATAATGCTTCCAGGACATGTTGTCCCCCTGTACAGGTGGTCTTTCCTGCAGGCTTTTTGGATGGCGCGACATAGGATGGTAGCTGTGGATGAGCGTCATGGCTGAGGATTAACACTCACATTCATTTTCTCCTTTACTGGTATGGAGATTTGGGTTCGAATTTAAAGGCTGAATTACTGGCATTTTGGGGTTTGCCGGGTTTTGCTAAACGTCTTCAGCTATTGAAGTTTTCTGTGTATTGGGACTCTAGATCCACTATTGAGGCCGTGTCTGGGAGGTCCTCCTTCTCGGTGCCCTCCCTAGTTGGATGGATGGAACTCATTAAGTCACTTATTGGTTTATTCGATCATATTTCCCTTACACATGTCTACAGGGAGCGTAACTTGGTGGCGGATGGGCTCTCAAAACAAGGATTGGTTGCTGCAGCAGGTTTGATACATTTCAGATTTTTAGTTGATGGAGGAGGGAAACCTCGAGATGCCTTAAATTTTGATTCTGGATGCCAAAGTTGGCTATTTTTTTTGCAGCAGTATGATGCACTTTTTTATTTTCCTTCAGTTAAATGCCCGACTCTGGTTCATGGCAGATCATGGAGAACGGAATGTGTTATTTTGATATAACTATGTGACCTTATGCTTCTTTAGAATCTGGGTAGCAGTTAAAGGACTTTTTTTTTTTTTTTACAAAAGGTGGAAAAACCTATCAAACTCAGTTTGTCAAACCAACAGTGAGGACAGTCATCTCTGGCTGCTATCAGCGAATGTCAGTTGACACATCACTGTTATCAAGGAAAACCACGCCACCTGAAATAACCCGCTGGTGGTCCGTAAGGGAGCAGACTTTCACTCCTGCCAGATGCCTCTGGGTCTTGGGCCGTTAACCTGTTTCCTTACGTCCGAGGAAGACGAGCTCTTAGCCAAGCAGAAGCAGTTTTAGGGCATACTCCAGGCCCGCAGTTAAAAGAATTATGTTGATGATCTTGTTTTTTTTTGGGATAATTATATGATTATTTATATACTGGAACTGCCTATTATTTAATAGAAAGCGCCAGCGGTTTTTTCCTTCTGAAAAAAACGTAGTATAACCACTATTTATTATTTGCTAATATCTTTATACCGTCTAGTATCAATAGAACTATACAGAATAAAATTCACATCATAAAGGAGTGCAATAAACTGTATGAGGGGATTAGATAGTACAATAAAAACAATCAATCACAAGGAGAAACGGGTATTACAATGAACTTTGACATACCATGAGGGTTGTTGACGTTGCAAGTCTAGAAATATATATCTCTCAAAGCGTTCACATGCATTTAAACTTGAACATAAATTGAAACATTTTTTATAATATAAAGCATTTCTAACAAAAAAATTTAGGATTTTAATCATTGTGCCAAAATGCTTCTGCTCCTGCCATATTTTGGCTTCCTGCATAGCATTTACCTAACATAGCTTTTAGTTTCATAAATACATCCGCAAAATTGACTCAAAATCTTGGTAAGTTATACTCCTAATAAATTCTGTATAAGTCCCCAGGAATAATGAAGATGTTATATATGGTCAGGATTAATCAAAATGGTGCATAAACTGCCAGGACGCAGACAATATTAACATCCTGCTTCATTGTAACTTTTCACTATCTTCAACCACATATATGAACAATTGCAGGAAATGGCAAGCACATAGCCATTGGTCTATTGTTCAAGATTGTAAAAGTGTATCCTTTATGAGCACCTGATAGTTACTGTGATGTCTTCTTATGGTCCCTTAAGAAGACACTAAAGATTTCAAAGGTTAGCTGTTGTCCTGGAACTTGAAAGATTAAGACCTTATTATAAACCTATAATATGCACACAATTGCCGTAAGATGCACTTGGCTTTGGCAAACAGATGCATTGGAAATGATTAAAAGAAATACAACTGAATATCAAAGAGGAAGGTATATCGATTGGCCACAGGCGCTGGGACACAATAGTATTAACCAAACTCCCAGGAAAAAAAGTCTCTTCTCATGGGTTAAGTTCTCTTTTGTCATAGAAAAATCTAGTTTCCAGATCATAGATATAACTAGCATCTGTGGTTTTAAAAGGGACGTATATCAATTTCCATGGACGACCAAAATTAATTTAGATACAATTCCTCATAGGAGTGATCATGGAATCTTACAGTACAAAGCCATAAAATACAAAGCAAAATCTAGTACAATTGTAGAGTAAAAAATAGCTAAAAATTATATAGCAAACATTATCAAAATTTTCACCTTTCTCATCAACTACTAAGTTTCCCAAGACCTGCGTAAAGATTCCACCTGCTAAGGATTCTCAACCAACATAATATACTACACAACAATGGTGGCTGGCAAGTAGCTCTCAATGATGTGTAATTCCTTTCAACTTATTCATTGCCTCTAATTCTTACATACCTCCATGTTCTAATATTCTGCATTCACCTTTAAGTTTCTCAAGACCTGCATAAGGATTCCACCTGCTGAGGATGCTCAATCAACATAATATCCTACACAACAATGTTGGCTGGCAAGTAGTTCTCAATGATGTGTAATTCCTTTCAACTTATTCATTGCCTCTAATTCTTACATGCCTCCATGTTCTAACATTCTGCATTCACCTTTATTCATAACCAAGATGAAGCTGTGAAAAAAAATGAGACAAATAACTAAAGACAACTAAAACAATTATCTCTCTATTAAATGTTCATATTTATTTTCTCCACGTATCTAAATTATCTCCATATTCATATTTATATCGAAACCTTCATAGTATGCATTGTAATGATATTACATAGAGTAAGTACATTTTTATTACTGTGTTTGCCTTATAATTGTACATTTTGAGATTTTTTCTCAGTGTGGCTCAAGGTCACCGGAGAATGGTAACTCACTATGTCTACATAATATTGTTCCAGGCAAATCCAGTCGAAGGGGCTCAAACACGGAGCTTGACCTCAAAGATGTCGAGAGAATTGACCCTGTGACTTCCCAATTGAGCTAACCCTCCAACCTGCACATTTTGAGATTTATTATTTCAATTTATTATTATCACTTACAGTTCATACTATGTCTTTTTTGATTTTAGTGAAAATGTAGGCTCCAACATTAACTCTCATTATAGAGCAACAAGTCTCTGTGTTTTTTGGTTTCAGTGAAAGTGTGGGCTCCAACATTGACTCTCATTATGGAGGAACTCTGCCATTTACGGAGAATCTTTCAATTATCAAACTAGATTACTAACTTGCTTAAATGTTGAATCTTTCAATTATCAAACTAGATTACTAACTTGCTTAAATGTTGAATTTAGTTTACCCAATTTTGATACTCATGGATGGCCATTAAATTTTAATAACTATTATTTTGCAGAGTATAAGAAGAGAATATACATGCACACCATGATTGATGAAGTATTTACTTGTAATGGATAGAAGATATTAATTTATTTTATTATTGTAAATTCTCAAAATAATCTAACAATCAATTATTTCCTGCTTTATTGTGTAAGTTCTATAAATACATTATAATAATAAAAAAATATGAGTTTGAATGGGCTAAAAGGCCCCTTTCCAATTTTTGTGGATGGATCATAGCTATCCTCAAAGGTTTGTGTCTTTTCCCCTCTCTTCTTTTCCATCTATTTTAATTTATTTGCTTTATAACTAGATAATTTTAGTTTATTAAAATGTATATTAAAGAGGAAATAATACATCAATATGAATAATAACAATATTAATTTAAACTTTAAAATCCAAAATGAACTTGAAGTTGCATGTGATTTAATAAGATATTTCTTTTAACCATGGGCTTTGGTGATAATTGCATAAATTTTGTGTGATCAACATGTATGTCTTTCAATTGTATGCATTGATTGAGGGGTTTTTTTTTTTTGTTGTAATTGTGTATTAAAATTTGCATTTTTTGTGCAATAATTGTTGTTTAAATTTCATTTGCATGATTATGAATTTGCAATGAATGTGTGACATGTTAATGGTATGTATTTTGAAATGTATGAGAATTTCTTTTATCATTGCTTAGTGTGTACATTATGGTTGTGTGTTTAAAATATTTTTGTGTGCAAATATCAAAATTTGATATGCAATATTTCCATAATGTTCAAATTTTAATTTGCATTTGTAATGTTTTTAAAGTAATGATGAAAATTTAGTGCTTGTGATGTTTGTATGCTTGTGTGTAATGGTTAAAATTTGATATGCAATGTTTGTATGTGTATTTACAATCTTTTGTGTTATGAAAAAAATTGTTAGGATATTTGTATGCTTGTGTATTTACAATGTTTTTGAATGTAATGATGAGAAATTGATATGATGTTTGTATGTATATGTATCTATAATATTTTTTAATGTAATGATGAAATTTTAATGCTTGTGTATGTATTGTTTGTGTATTTACAAACTTGTGTATGTATTGTTTGTGTATTTACACTCTTGTGTGTAATGATACAAAAATGATATGTAGTGTTTGTATGTAATTTGTATATTTGTGTTTTAATAATGTAAAGATGAAAATTTGATATTTGGTGTTTGTATGCATATATGTGTTTGTACATTATGATCAAAATTTGAATGTTTGTTTTATGGGTTCCATCTGTATGTTTGTATTTCCGATATAACTTTATGAGATATATTATGAAATGTGTGAACTTTATTTAGCAATGCTTTATTTGGTGTTTAGATTTGGTTTGTATGTTTGTATATTTGCAACAATTTGATCTGAATCAATGATTATGTATATCAATGTTTGGTGTTTGTTGATTGTTGTTGTTTGTGATTTGTGTATATTCTTGGAATGTGAGAATTTGTGTTTACAACATGTTTTTCACCTAATTATCAAAATTTATAATGTTTTTGAATTTAGAGATGGAAATTTGATGTAATGTTTGTATGTATGTGCATCTATAATGTTTTTGAATGTAATGATGAAAATTTAATGTCTATGAAGTTTGTGTTCTTGTGTATGTATTGTGTGTTTGTATTGTTTGTGTATTTACAATCTTGTGTGTGATGACCAAAAGTTGGTGTGTGATGATCATAGTTTGATATACAATGTCTGTACGTTTGTGTGTTTTTATAAAATTTGATGCTTGTATTCATGTGTATTTAATGTCTTTCAATGTAAAGATGAAAATTTGATATTTAGTGTTTGTATATTTATATTATTCTGCAAATGATTTCAATTTGAATGTTTGTTGTATGGTTTCCATTTATATCTTTACTATTTCCAATGAATGTTTATTATATATATTTAGAAATGTATGTAAATTTTATTTAGCAATGCTTTATTTGGTGTTTAGATTTGGTTTGTATGTTTGTATATTTGCAACATTTTGATCCAAATCAGTGATTGTGTATGATAATGTTTGATGTTTGTTATTTGTTGATTGTTATTACTTGTTTGTTTTTGTTGATTGTGATTTGTATATATGCTTAGAATGTGAAAGGTTGTGTATACAATATTTGTTTTTATAATGATCAAAATTTGACACAGAATGCTTGTGTATTTGCAATCATATGTTTATAACAATCAAAATATGATGTGTATTTTCAAATCCAATCCATTGCTTATGGAACTAAATAGGCGAGGTTGGAAGAGTGACGAGTGAAATAGAAATATAATTAAAAGTGAGGGGGATAGGTTAAATGAACTTTAATCTATTGAATATGTTTACAATGATCAAGATATGATGTGTATTTTCAATTGTAATCCATTGCATAGAGAACTAAATAGGTGGGTTTGGGAGACTTACGAGTGAAAAAAGTAATATAATTAGAAGTGATAGGGTAGGTTAGATGAACTTTAATCTATTGAATAGGGAAAACAAATAGAAGGTGTGTTTGAGATAGTGATGAGTGAAATAGTACTACACTTAAAACTTAAAAGTGAAGGGTAGAGGCCAAATAAGCTTCCACTTTCTAGTGGTTGACCTTGTTAGTTGAGAATTTACAATATGAATTCTGTAAGTGAAGTTATTTTTAAATATAAATTTTTATGTTTTTTATTTATTAAATTTTAAATAATACATAAATAAATAAATAAATATATATCTATATATATATATATATATATATAAACAATTATGAAGGTTTATATTAAAAAAGGAGACCCGAGATCTGGCCTAGAACCATTACATTTCTTTAGAGTTGTTAATATCCGTTGTGGGTTTGAGGTTGAGCACATCAGCTCAACCCACCCTTTATTCCCTTTCCAACTAAATATTTTCTAAAATACTCCTAATATCTAAATACATTAACATTCCATTTCTTACTATTTGTCGATTTGACTTTGACTGACTTCTCTTTGTCCTTGGTGAGATGGTTTTTCCCTTTTTCCCAACGTGGATCTGATGTAAGGGCATCCGTAATTCTCATTGCTTGAGATGTCAAAAACATTTACTAGAGGAGTTGGTTTCTCAATTAGTGGTTTATTGGGATAGGAATTATTTGAAAATGCCATGTAATTCTTTAAATTAGGCAATTTGTTGTAATGGTTGTAGTTTTTGTTATTTTCCCTAAAATGGTCCTTTGATCCTACATTCATGGTCTGGACCGAACCACTGTAATCTTTATATTTTTTGAATTTTAATAAAAATGGGTTCAAGAGTGGTGTGCGAGATTAAAGAGAGAAGTTGCTCAAGAGAGTGGCAAGGCTAGAGGAGAGTGAGAGAAAGTGTTTAGAGGAGTGTGCAGAGCCGAGAGGTGTAAAAAGAGCTAAGAGGAGCTAGAGTATAGAGCCATTGATATAATCTGAAAGTGCCAATACTTAGCCAATTTCAATTGCGGTGAAGTTTGTCAATTAACGCAACCCGGGGCCTTCAGTCGACAGAACATTTAACAACAAGAGCTATTGAATCTGGAGGTTTCCAACCGATGACGCTTAGCAACCTCCCTTCCCATCAAACCAGGCTGCTCTTACTGGGCTTATGTGGCGAAGTGGGTCAACCTAGAGGAGAATAGCGAAGGAGTCATTATAGTTGATGGGGGAATGTGGGTCTCGCCTGGAGGGCTTACCCCAACGGTCTTTGTGAACATTTTTTTTTCATTGTGCTGGGATATATATAGAGCAGCTCGAGACTATTAACTGTGGGTCCTGCTCAGAGGGTTTACCCCGACAACCTTTGTAAACGTTTTTCTCATTGTGTTGGGACATGAAGAGCGGGTTGGAGATATTATGTGGACGTTTGAGCGGGCCAATGTTTATTGTGGTGTTTATGGAGGGTGCTGCATAGGCTTGAACCTAAGCCATAAAAACGAAGAAGGCCACGGAGGTCCTACTACAGTGAAAAGGGAATTAAGGAAAATCTTTAGCCATACACGCTTAGAGTTGGCCATCCCTCCAACTCCTCCGACTATTAATAGATTTTCCACTGTGATTATTAACGAGATTTTATCCGAAAGTGGTTGAAGGAAGCGCTGATTCTGGGAATAAAATTGTGATTAAAGGGTAAAGAGGGGTTGATTCTAAGCAAATCTATTATAGATTTGCATCAAGTAGTATGAGAGAAGACCTCGCATTTGCTTTAGGAACAAAAGTAATCATGCCACCTAAAGTTGATCAAGGTGTTGGACGAGGCGCTAGAAGAGGAGAAAGACAAAGACCCATTGCTAATAGAGAGGTGTTGCGAGCGATGCAGTGACTGGAGGCAAGAATGGATGCGATGGAAACTAGTTTGCAGAGAGAACGAAAAGCGGGAGATGTGAGTCCAGAAGAGGAAGAATCTTTAGAAGAAGAAGAAGCAGTAAAAGTACCAACAAAAACTAAGGTATTGAAAGTAGTTTTTTTTAGATTTGTTATGAAACCCAAACTAGAATTGTCTTTAAATAATGAATCCATACAGGCGAGGATAGTTTTTTAGTAGAGGAGGAATGACA
This sequence comes from Pinus tabuliformis, assembly GCA_031772625.1. Lineage (NCBI taxonomy): Eukaryota > Viridiplantae > Streptophyta > Pinopsida > Pinales > Pinaceae > Pinus > Pinus tabuliformis. The sequence goes on from CM062816.1 coordinate 1,525,826,053, forward strand.
TGTTATAGAGTTTTGTGAACCCAACGTTTCGGACTACTAAGTGAGTCCATCATCAGGGGATGCGTCAATAGATATTTTCAGAATTGTCTTCTCATACAGGCAACATGAATTTGGAGGAGTAAATTTTCTTCCTAATTACCAAATCCAATAATAATATATTAATTTTCACTCCAAAAGTGGGTAATTTTTAAGTGTATTAATATCAAGTCCACTTACATTTGTACTAGTTTAAGTAGAATTTGGAAGGATTAGTGTTGGGGAGTAAGGATTACACACCACTAATTTATGTCCTATATCATAACTATGAAATACATACTCCATCCCCTTACTCCCATTATTCCCAAGGTGGAGGTATTCAACTCACATATTTTATAAAGTGGGACTATTTCACTTGCTATCCCATTACATTACTTGTCAACGTTGTCGCTGTCAATGTCACTGTCAAACGAGTTAAGTGAAAGCAAGCAACTCATCATAGTAATTGTTATGATAAGGCATCATTGTTAGGTCTACCAATTCATATTTTCATAGCTCAATATTCTATATTCCAACATAGCCCAAAGCTGATGTTGCTTCATGCACTATGGTTATCACATTAACACAAGACCATGTCAATGTACCATTGTCTAAGACGCTGTCATGTACGCATATATGTACTCAGAAAATACTTTTACAACTCATAAGGTCACTATGTTAAGTTAGCAGTTGTCTTCAAGTCACTGTTTTTATATCAAGTTTAATATATCAAGGTCATTGTATAATAAGTCAAACTGTCAAGTCAATAGTAATGTATCACCGACATAACATGTCAAATTCAAATATCTTATCATAGCATTATGTCAACGAAGGTGCTATTTGTAACCTTGTTATATTGCAATAATGAGTGTAGGTATAAGACAAAACTGAGGCCTTAACAAGCTGTGGATATAGTAGGTTCGCTGTTGAAATAACAACAAGAAAATCCTAATTTAATTTTTTCCTTGAATTAAATTGTAATTCTAATTCTCATAGCAACTTGTAATAGTTAACTAAGTTAATTTGACTTAGTTGGCTCAGTTAATTTGAGTTGGGAGTCTATCTAGAGTCATGTAGAGTGGTTCCTAAATTTTAGGGGTCTAAATTGAGTTCTTTTGAGTTGTAATTATTTAATTCAGTTAAACTAGTTCCAAATGATGAAGGAATTAGTGGGAGATCCAGTAGTGGGGTGTAACCAACACTTCTCAACCAGTAAACCGAAGATTCACTCATGCGTCGGATCAGAGAAAGACCTAGTTGAGATTGGAGTGCAAGGACACTGTACTATTAGTTGTATAATCATCTAAATTGTACAAGTGATTCATGCAATCAAAGGAAGGCCTATGATGGATTGCATAGTTATGGATGAAGAATTTCCCAATTAAATATGGGTTAATTCCCTAAGAAACTGCGCAAGGAAATAAGATCTTGGTAGTTAACAAATTTGGTTCGCAGGCAATAGATTTGGCTGGAGCTTGTTTGTGAAGCAGTGAGATAGATTGAGATTGTGGAGAGGTTGCTCGAGCTCGAGCAAAGCATTGTAATCTGGCTTTCCCCATAAAATTGTTGTGTTATATGTGATTGAATTCTTTTCCATTTTATGCTTCATGATTTCATCGATCAATTATTGTTTTCGTTGATGAGTAGAGTGTATTCAAGTCAATTGTTTTAGCACATTACAATTTGCAGTTTGAATCTACAAGGAATTTCTACATGGTAAAAGTGTTGAAATCATTATAGAAGAGGAGAATATGAGTTTGTCTTTTGCAGGAGAAATCGAATTTACAGTATCATACTTTAGAGCCAGCAAGATGTCGTTTTATGGATTGAGACTTGAATATGCCCTTAAGGGTAGTTCGAACTATATTGCTTGGAAGGACATGATGGAGGTAGTTGTTGAGTTTCAAAACTATTATTTCCTTAGCAACTTTTCTCATCCCTTCTTCTTTGTTTTTCCATGAAGAAATGCATTCCTATCATCAATAACGAGTATACATTGCCTGAAGGAGAACATTTTAGTGATTTACATGTTATGCTTTTATGTTTTGCTGTTTGAATAAGTTTTTCTCTTTTAGCTACGAAACACAGCCCATTTTGCAGCTAATTGGCTGTTCCGTAGCTACTTCCATGTTTTTACAGGTTCCAGGTGTCAGAAGGAGAAAATAACTACATGGGAAGCTTGGAAAACATCATGACATGGATCGTGTCCTATTCACCTAGTCCAGGTCGACAAGGAAGATGCTACAAGACTCCGGTCAAAGGAGAAGTCAAACGTAGAGATCTAAGGCAAACAGGGCTCCGTTTTGTACACGTTTCACAGTGATGGGATCCGAAACAACTTCTTGATGTCACGGACTTCGACAGCCATCTGTGCAACCGAATCCAACAACCATCACCTTAGATTTATGTCTCCAGCAATCGAGGAAGAGAATTCCGTGTGCCTGTCTGCCTACGTGTTTTTGGCCGTAGCTTATTTTTCTCCATAAACAGTTGTATAATTTCTTTATAAATAAGTGTGTGAAGAATGCAGAACCAGTTCGAATTGGCTCATGTATTACGCTTAGAATACTGTTGTGTAATTTTGAAAAACTCATTCTCTGTTTTTAATATGAAGACTGTGTGTTTCATGGATACTTGAAAGCGTTTATTGGAGTTTTGATTGAGTACGCATAACCTGAGTAGTTACAGAGGGCCTCTGCGCTGACTGAGGTTTCATTTCATTTTGTTTTGTCTTTTATAGTTGCAATTGTAAATTTATCATTTTTTCCATAGTGTTCATAACCATTTTTCATACCAACCGTGTTTATAATGCATCATTTCTTCACTAATGTAGAATAGTTTCTTTCATTACATAATAGCTTTTTCTTTGCTTAATTTCTTTCTAGTTTTATCAGCAATTAGAAGTTGAATTCAATAGTGTAGAGTAGTTTATTTCATTTACTGTTTCACTAGTTTTTAATAGACTGATCAATGCCATTACTGTTCTTGCCATTTTATTACTAGTTTAGTGACTCACGGTGTAGATGAATGTTTCTAAAAAGCCCTTCTAGTTGATAACTCATCTCAAACTAAATGGTTGAATACTTCATTCATGCAATGATTCTTTTCTGTGTTTTTTTGCATTTATTTTCTCTTAGAGTAATGAAGTACAAAATTCCTCAGAATGTCATCCCAAGGAAGTTTGTCTTCCAAAATTGAGAGGCAGAGTAACTAAGTATTTCATTTAGTTTTGTTGCAATTTCACTTTCAGTTTTTCATTAAGTTTTGTTTCTGCAATAGACTAAACAATAGTTGTGATCTCATTTTCAGCTTCAACATTTCATTTTAGTTTTGTTTCCATAATAGGTAGTTGCAATTTGACTTTCAATTTAAGTATTTTCATTTAGTCTTGTTTCTGTAATTAAATAGATAGTAGTTGCAATTTTACTTTTTAGTTCATAGCTCATGATTTGGAAATAATGATATGATTAAAGATAGAAACTCTGTTTTTATTTCTTGATTAAAATTTGCTTCCAAATCTTACTTAAGCTCTTTTAGTCCTCATCTTTTAGATTCTTAGCAGTCTTTACAAAAGTTAAAATTAGGATTTTGACAGTTACATTGTAAATCATTAGGGACTAAAGGACCAAAAACCCCCAAAACAACATAAAACTCAAAAACAGTGAAGTAAGAAGGGTCATCTAGCACATACAGTGCACTACACTTCATCAGTTTACGATACCCGGATTGATAATTTATGTAGAGCAATTTAAGACACTAAATTAACCAAACATTTTGGCGTCGTTGCCAAGGAAGTGTAACTAGGTAGCTTTATCTCTTACATTCATTAAAAAAACAAAAAAAAACAAAAAAACAAAACAATGACATGCATAGAGAAAGAGACTCTAGGGGTAGATTTATAGCTAGAGGCAAAAGTTCGATTCCTACAACACCACCTACTCCACCAAGAGTTAGAAAAGACACCTCCATCCCAGACTTATACTCCCAGCCATAGGATTCCTCGAATTCAAGGGGCAGAAACTCAATCAGAAGATTCTCCTATAGCAGGGATAACCTTTTTCACCTCCACATGAGAGCTTATTGTAGTTGAAGAATTAGGAATACCTGGTGAGGAAGAAAAAGTAGAAACTCTCTCCCATAGTCCACTAAAAGAAGAACCAGAGGAAGAGGGAATAACCTTGCAGGTTGAGCCCTATACTGACTCTGAAGAAACTATAATGGTAGAAGAAGAACAAGATGGAGAATTCTCACTGTTTGGAGGAGCGGGTAGACGAAGAGGTAGAGGAAACAATGGAGGAGGTAGAGGCAATAATGGAGGAGGCAGAGGAAATAGGGAAGTAGATAACTCATTTGGATTCCCTATAGTGGATGAGGAAACACATACAACAATGAAAAATATTTCACTATCTGTCCTCCCAAACTTCTATGGGTTGAGAAGTGACGACCCTAAAACATTTTTGTTTGAGTTTGAAGTCTTGTGTAGAACTTATGACTATTTAGAAGACTCTCAAAAACTCAAATTGTTTCCCTCAACACTAAAAGGGGCTGCTTTGAAATGGTTCATGGGGTTAGTCACTCAATCCATTAGAACATGGAATGACATGAAACATACATTTTTGGATAGATACTTGGATTATTGTATGCCTACCAATCATAAACATGAGGTGTTCAGAATGATGCAAAGAGAGGATGAAAACTTAGAGAATTTGCTTGAGAGATTCAACTATAATTTGAAAAGAGCAAAGATGAACAATTTAGATGAAGAAACTTTGAAAGCTCTTTTGTTAAAGGCCATTAGAGATGAGTGGATAGATATCCTTAACATGATGGGGAAGGGAGATATTTCTCAACTTCCATTGAGTGACATAACAGAACTATGTGTTCATCTCTCAAGAGGGAAATCTAAAATAGGAAAAGGATCGAGAGATCCTTCTCTTGTTAGAGCAAACAAATCTGCAACTGGATCTGTAAGTAGGGCAGAAATTGGCAATATGATTGATGAGTTTAAAATTGACATTCTAGGGAGCCTTAGTGAGCAACTAGAAACCCTTAAAATTCAAAAGAAGCAGAAAACAGAGGCTGATGCTTTAGCCATTTTTTGTCCAAAATGCAGAAAGAAACATGCTCTAAGGGAATGCCCTTTAGATGCAAAAATTGTAGAAACTTGTATGATTTGTTCAGAAAGTCATGAGACCAAGGGTTGTCCTTCAATCCCAGGTCTTAAGGCTGTCTTTCAAGAGGAAACAGTCCCAAATTCTGCAGAATCTCTTTGTTTTGTTGCAAGAAGACCTTGGCAGGGGCCACAAAATCAAGGATTTAACAATCCAATGTATCTTCAGCCCCCACAAAACTGGAATTCTTGGCAGCAACCTTGGCCTCAACCTCAATCACAATATCAATCTCAACCGTGGGCACAAGGGGTACAAAATCCTTATGGGAGATTTGCTCAATATTATCAATATCCTCCATCCTATCAGAATTATCCTCCCCCACAAAATCAACAACCACAACTTCAAAATTAGAACCCTCAACTTTCATTGTCATTTCCACAACAACCTCCACAACAAAGTCAAAATCCTCAACTCTTACTGCCATTTCAGCAGAAACCAAATCAGCTACCTGCCCAACCATTACCAAACCCCAATAATAAAAACCCTCAGAATGTTTACATGGTAGAAGGAAAAAAATTTCCAACTTACATGATTACTCCACTAAATCTTAATGATGTTCAACTAAGATCTGGTAGGATATTAGAAAAGGAAAAACCTTCTGTAGTTATTCAAGAACAAGACACTTATGAGGAAGATTCTCTAAAAGTCAATAAAAGTTTTGAGTGAACATCCCTCCAAAACCAAAACCTTGAAAAAGAAAAAGAAAAAGAATCAATAAACACAACTCCTATCATTGAGCAACCAGCATCTACTTCTACACCTCCTTTTCTTGAGAGACTACAAATTGATAGAGGGGTAGAAAAATAGATCTTGTTGCCTAATTATGATTTTCTAGATGAATTGAAGAATGCCTATATTAAAATTCCTTTGTTACAAGAAATTACGGAAATTCCTATTCTAGCCAAGACAATAAAGGAGTTGAGAATCAAAAGACCAGGAAGACAACCAAGAGAAACACAAAGAATTCACCTGGTAGGAAAGATAGCAGACATAATGATGGGAAAGATTGCCATGCAGAAATATGTGGATCCAGAAAGTCCAATTGTCAAGACACATATAAATGGAATTGAAATTCAAAATACAATGATTGACTTAGGGGCAACAATAAACATTGAGTAGACAAACTATGGAGCAGCTTAAACTTCCTAACCTTCTACACACCTACCTTACTACAACTTGCAGATAGATCAGTAATCAAACCAGATGGTGTATTAGAAGATATTTCAGTCTCCTTAGATTCTTGGGAATATCCTGTTGATTTCATGATTTTAACTCCCAAGAATAATCTAGGAGGACACCCACTCATATTAGGAAGACCTTGGCTAGCCACAACTAATGCTTTTATTAGTTGTAGATCTGGTGACATGTATATTTCTGATGGTAATTCAACAAAAAAATTGATTTTGTATCCTCCAGCAAAAGAAATAACAGAAATAGATGACAAGGAATGGATTGATGATGAAAATGATATTTAGCCTCTCTTTACTATGTCAGAAATTAGTGAAGATAATCAAATTTTGAATACATTGGAAAATTTTGAAACATCTTCAAAATATGATCATGCACAATTTTAAGAAAAATCTAATGTTGAATACTTGTCATTTAGGCAGATGTCTCTCTATTCCATGGAAGAGTTTGGTAGTTCTATAGTTGAAATTTTTCCAGGTAGGACATTGAACATTAACAAAAACTTGGAGAAACTACAACAAGAAGAGCTAACCAAAAAATTACAAAAACATTCTGTTGCATTTGCATGGGAGTACACTGACATGAAAGGAATTGATCCTAAGACTTGTATCTATCATATCTATATTGAGGAAAATAGTAGACCAATCAGACAACCTTAGAAAAAAATGAATCCAAATCTTAGGGAAATTGTGAAAAAAGAGCTCCAAAACTTACTCAATGTAAACTTCATTTACCCAATTTCAGATAGCCAATGGGTTTCTCCTTTGGTAATTGTGCCTAAAAAGAATGGTAAATGGAGGGCGTGCATTGATTACCCATAATTGAATAAAGAAACCCTCAAAGATCATTTTCCATTACCCTTTATAGATCAAGTGTTAGATACATTGGCAGGTAAAAAGTATTTCTCATTCTTGGATGGTTTTAGTGGTTCTAATCAAATTCAGGTAGCACCTAAGGATCAGGATAAAACCATATTTACTTGTCCATGGGGAACTTTTGCCTACCGAGTGCTTCCTTTTGGGTTATGTAATGCACAGGTCTGCAACATTCCAAAGAGCAGTACTAGGAAATTTTTTTGATCTAATACATGATTGTGTAGAGGTATATATGAATGATTTTACAGTTTATGGAAACACATTTGAAGAAGCTTTGGAGAATTTGGAAAAAGTTCTTAAGAGATGTAAAGAAACAAACCTTTCACTAAGCCATAAAAAATGCTTTATGATGTTTACAGAAGGTATTGTTTTAGGACATCATATTTCAGGAGATGGGATCAAAGTTGACAAATCTAAAGTTGAAGTCATCTCTAAGTTATCAATTCCAAGTTGTTAAAAGGATGTTAGAAGTTTTTTAGGATTTACAGGATATTATAGAAGGTTTATAGAAAAATTTACTAAAATAGCATCTCCACTCTTCAAATTGCTTACAAAAGATTGTGAATTCAGTTGGAATCCTGATTGCCAACTAGTATTTGAAACCTTGAAAGAAAAAATTTCTAAAGCACCTACCTTAAGAGGTCCAAATTGGAAACTTCCTTTCTATATTTCTACAGATGCTTCAGATATAGCTTTAGGAGCTATATTGGGACAAAAAGATTTGATTCCTTATGCCATTTACTATACAAATAAGAATTTGACTCCCACTGAGTTGAATTATACTGTGACTGAAAAAGAATTGTTAGTTGTTGTTCATGCAATTAATAAGTTCAGACACTATATAACAAGCTATGAAACCTTTGTTCATACAGATCACTTTGCAATTAGATATTTGTTGAATAAACCTATTATTAATGATAGAGTTACAAGATGGCTTTTACTTTTGCAATAATTCAACATTACTGTGCTAGATAGACCTGGAAAACAAAACACAGTTGCTGATTTCTTGTCCAGGATTCAAAATATCAAAGAAGACTCTCTGGTTGAAGATAAGTTTCCTGATGAATATCTCTTTGTAGTAACTACTCAAACTCCTTGGTTTGCAGATGTTGCTAATTACTTGGTTACAGGGAAGTTACCTTCACATTTTTTTCCTAGAGAGAAAAGAAAGATTATTCAAGAAAGTGCAAGATATTCATGGATCACTAACGAATTGTATAAAACAGGGCTAAATCTTATGATCAGAAGGTGTATCAGGGAAGATGAAATCCCTGATATTCTCAAAGCATGTCATGATGAGCCATGTGGTGGACACTTTGCTGACAAGAGGACAACCTATAAAATCCTTTCTTTAGGATATTATTGGCCATCCATCTTCAAAGATGCTAAAGAATATGTCAGAAGGTGCGACAACTGCTAAAGGGTAGGGAAACCTGCTCCCTCAAATGAAATGCCATTACAAACTTAGGTACTTATCGAACCCTTTGAAAAGTGGGCTTTAGACTTTATTGGACCAATTAATCCTCCATCTAAGCAAAAAAAGTATCTATTGGTATGCATTGATTATGTCACCAAATGGGTAGAAGCCAAAGCATCACTTTTTGTAACGAAAAATCTGTAGTTAATTTTCTTTTTGAGGACATTTTCACTCGTTTTAGTGTTCCAAGAGAAATTGTGACAGATCAGGGATTTCAATTCACATCCAACATGATGGAAAGGCTTATGGAGGAGTACAAGATCAAGCATAGGAAATCTACTCCCTATCATCCACAAGCAAATGGTCAAGTGGAGTCTACAAATAAAGTGATTGAAGGAAACCTCACCAAGACTGTGCATCTACATAGAAGAGATTTGGCAGAAAGGATTCCTGAAGCCCTATGGGCCTATAGAACTACATGGAGGAACACAACGGGACATACACCCTATGAACTTGTTTATGGGAAACAAGTCATGTTCCCTATAGAGTTCCAAGTCAAAACTTTCAAGATGGCAGTTCAGTTGGGGATGGATTTATCAGAGGCTCAAAAACATATATTGGAGCAATTGAATGAACTTGATGAAATCAGACAAGAGGTTGTTCAAAGGACTAGTCTAGTCTAACAACAGAGGGCTAAATGTCATCATCAAGGAAAAGTGGTTTCAAGAGGGAGATTTGGAACTGTTATTTGATTCAAAGTTTAAAGATTTTCAAGGGAAGTTTCAAACTCATTGGCTTGGGCCATATGAGATTGAAAAAGTTTTCAGTAATGGAGCAGTGAGGATCAGAACAATAGATGAAAGTCAAACTCCTCTTCATGTGAATGGTCATAGATTGAAAATATATAAAAAACCAATCTCAAAGGAGGATTTCATCAAGATCTTCCAGAACAATTCTGAAATGAAGTTAGTGAAGAAGAATCCTTCTTCTCCACCAACTTAGTCTTTGTTTTTCCTATCTAAAAAAATAAAATAAATAAATAAATAAATAAATTGTATAAGGTTGAAAACCAATCACTGATTGGCATGCTTATATAGAAAATACAGGGTGAAAATCAGAAGCTTCTGACACCCTATATTTTCCATTTCCTTTTCTGAAAAAATGGTGACAAAAAGCCACAGTCATTCAACATTCTGCAAAATTCATTGTCTCATTTCATTTCACTCTGTTTTACTTTTTCAGTTTCACTTCATTCCATTGCCATATTTCACCAATAAATTTTTCCTTTTCCAGCATTTCTTTCATCTCCATTTTCATTTATCATCTTGACTTATTTTCACTTACACAACCATTTCCATTTCATCCATTCATAAGCCATATTTTACTCTCTGTTTTACATTTTGCAGTTATTTCCACGTTCTGCAGCTAATTTGATTCTGCAGCAACAATTTGTTTATCAGTCCAAGCATCAGTATCCAGTTCATAATAAAATCTTGTATGTAGGTAATTGAAGGAAAAAAAACAATTGTGAAGACCAATCATGCCTAAAGCACCTGTGGAGCAAACATCAAAGTATTAGCAAGTGGAAGGTAAAGTTCCAAAGGTAAAAATAAAAACTTATTTCAAAAAGAAATTCAAAAACATAAGCTTGTATAACATGTATGATCACATGTCCCCTTGATTAATCATTATGTGATTTGACTGCCATGATGTCTCCACCATATCTTCCATCTTCAATGCCAAATAGTCTAATGATTCCTTCACAACTAATCTCCATTTTAAACTCCATAACTCGTACTTAACCGAACTTCTACAGCTACACCTGTTAACGGTTAGATTAATGACATGACCTATCTGTATACGACTCTTCAAACCCTGACTGTTTACTTATTACATGTCAACTCTTAAGTTTTTCCCTCATATTTACGCAGCCACTTTGTGCATACAGTCACTCTGTTTCCATATACTTTGTGCATACAGTCACTCTATTTCCACCCATTTTGCGTATACAGCTACTTTGTTTCCATAATTTCCGTTGTTATGTTTCATATTCACAGTCATTCTGTTCCCATATACCCTATCATCCTGTTTCCATATCCATAATCATTCTGCCTTTGTATACACAGTCTTCTTATTACCATATATGCAGTCATTTCATTTCTCAGACAGTAAGAGTAGTTTTGAAGAGTAGCTGAGAACATAGGTTATGGGGCTTATTGTTAGAACTGAACTCGTAGGGGTTAAATACATGGAAGGTTATCCACAGTTGAAGGGAATGTTACAGAAGGATGGTTGATTGTGTTTTATTGAAAAATTCAACGGTTACCATAAGGAAATCACTAAATCCTTTGCCAGGTCATTTGATGGAATGGAAGTGGAAATAGGTGACATCAAAATTGCAGTTATCGAGCCCTTCATAGCTGAAGCAACATAGCTTCCAAGGCTAGGAGAAAGGTGGTTTAAGAACAAAGAGTTTCATGATGAATCTTGGAAGGTCATTCTTAAAAATCCAGGTATGGACACTTCAGTTTTTAGAAAAGGGATTCCAATCTCTGCACTTAAAAACAAATGGAGAAGCATGTTGTTAATACTGCAAAAATTTATTACATGTGAAGGGAGGTTTGGATCTATGTATGTGTATTATATAATATTGTTAATGAATTTTCTAAAGAATGGAACCTTCAATCTTCCATTTTTCCTTTTGAATAGCCTGAGAAGAATGGCAACTAATGTTCAAAAGAAAGTTGAGTCAATAGAAACTAATCTATATCACCATGGACTGGTGAATATTTTAGTTGAATTTCATTTGAGAAGCGTAGGGGATACATGGGAGGACTTCTTGGTAAGGAATTTCTTCCAAGATGCTCCAGATTTGTTTGAGGGAAGTCCTATTAAAAGAAGTAGGAGAAGAAGGACCAAACTCACCATTCAAAGAACCCCTGAAACTTCAACACAGAAAAATGATGAAGAAGAACTAATCTTTGAAAAATTAACAGAGATCAGAAAGCAGAACAAGCAGAGGAGAAAAATGAAAGAAAGGGTTGAAGAAATCCACAGGGATATTCATGAACCTTCATCACCTAAAGAGGATGAACAATTGCTTTCTGAAATACTAATAAAATCAGGGAATAGATCAAGAAAGATAAGGAGAAAGGAAAGAGGAAAAATGATACAAAAGAAGAAACCACAGGCTTCCAAAACTTGAGGAGGAATTCTAGGCTTCGAGGCAAAGTGAAGAAGGTGAAATCAAAAGAGGCCCAATTTATAAATTTGGAGGAAGAAACTCCAGATCAGTCCCTTGACAGTATTCCATATGAGCAAAGCCCACAGAACTCTCCTCCACAAAACTTTGAGGGCAGCCCAAGAAGAGTTTTTCCGGGCATTGATCCAATACAAAAACAAATCTATGACTACATAGCATCATTCGAGAAAAAGAGTACATCAGTAGACCCAGGGATTTCAGCTAAACCAGAGCAGTCTGCCACCACACAAGAAACTCTAATCAGTTCTCTCGAATAAGAGATCTATGAGCTAGAAATTTTGAATAGACACATCCAAAAAGAAAATGAAAATTTGAAGGAACAGAATAAGGTGGATAGAGCTGTTCATGATAACACCATGCTACACTTGGGTTGATGGCACAAGAAGAACAAAAAGTTGAAAAAGAAAAATAAGAAGTTGAATAGGGCATTGATTAACCTCAAGTACAAATTTCTCATATGGAAGCCAAGGATGGCAGTTGGTGCAAAGAAAAGCAAGAAGAGGAAGTTGGATGTGTTGGCTGAAGTATCATAACAAATGCAGTAGAAGGATGAAGTTCAAAATTTTGATTGCATGGGGACATGCAATAGTCTTGCAGTGGGGGTATGTTGAGTTTCAAAACTGCCCTTTCCTTAACAACTTTTCTCATCCCTTCTTCTTTGTTTTTCCATGAAGAAATGCACTCCTATCATCAATAACGAGTATATGTTGACTTAAGGAGAACATTTTAGTGATTTGCATGTTATGCTTTTATGTTTTGCTGTTTGAATAAGTTTTTGTCTTTTAGCTACGGAATGCAGCCCATTCTGTAGCTAATCAGCTGTTTCGCAGCTACTTCCATGCTTTTACAGGTTCCAGGTGTTAGAAGGAGACAATAACTACATGGGCAGCTTGGAAAACATCATGACATGGATCGTGTCCTATTCACCTAGTCCAGGTCGACAAGGAAGATGGTACAAGACTCCGGTCAAAGAAGAAGTCAAATGTAGATACCTAAGGAAAACAGGACTCTGTTTTGTACATGTTTCACAGTGATGGGATCCAAAAACAGACTTCGATAGCCATCTGTGCAACCGAATCCAACAACCATCACCTTAGATTTATGTCTCCAGCAACCGAGGAAGAGAATTCTGTGTGCCTATTTGCCTACGTGTTTTTGGCTGTAGCTTATTTTTCTCCATAAACAACTGTATAATTTCTTTATAAATACCTTTGTGAAGAATGCAGAACCAGTTCGAATTGGCTCATGTATTACGCTTGGAATACTGTTATGTAATTTTGAAAAAATCACTCTGTTTTCAATATGAAGACCGTGTGTTTCATGGATACCTGAAAGCGTTTATCGGAGTTTTGATTGAGTATGCATAACCTGAGTAGTTGCAGAGGGTCCCTGCGCTGACTAAGGTTTCATTTCATTTTGTTTTTTCTTTAATAGTTGCAATTGTAAATTTATTATTTTTTCCATAGTGTTCATAAACATTTTTCATACTAACTCTGTTTATAATGCATCATTTCTTCACTAATGTAGAATAGTTTTTATCATTACAAAATAGCTTTCTCTTTGCTTAATTTCATTCTAGTTTTATCAGCAATTAGAAGTTGAATTCAGTAGTGTAGAGTCGTTTATTTCATTCACTGTTTCACTAGTTTTTAATAGACTGATTAGTGCCATTACTGTTCTTGCCATTTTATTACTAGTTTAGTGACTCATGGTGTAGATGAATGTTTCTAAAAACCCCTTCTAGTTGATAACTCATCTCAAACTAAGTGGTTGAATACTTTATTCATGCAATGATTTTTTTCTGTGTTCTTTGCATTTATTTTTTCTTAGAGTAATGAAGTACAAAATTCCTTAAAATGTCATCCCAAGGAAGTTTGTCTTCCAAAATTGAGAGGCAGAGTAACTAAGTATTTCATTTAGTTTTGTGGCGATTTCACTTTTAGTTTTTCATTAAGTTTTGTTTCTGCAATAAATTAAATAATAGTTGTAATCTCATTTTCAGCTTCAACATTTCATTTTAGTTTTGTTTCCATAATAGATAGTTGCAATTTCACTTTCAGTTTTAGTATTTCATTTAGTATTGTTTATGTAATTAATAGACAATAGTTGCAATTTATGTAGAGCAATTTAGGACACTAAATTGACCAAACAGTGGCGTTGGAAGACAATGGGCTTAAGGAATTCATAGACAAAGACATTCCTAAGACACCTGATGCTCAGGATTTGGCAGAGTGGAGAAAGTGTGTGGAAAAGGCGAGAAGGATTATCTTAGAAGGAGTTTGAGATCATATTATCTCGAACCTCCACAGTAATGAAACTCCATTTGCAATGTGGAAGGCCTTGATGGACCTGTTTCAAAAAAAAAATGACCACAGAAAGTTGGAACTGAAGGACAAGCTCAAAAAGATCAAGATGGAGAAGGGCGATACAATACCAAAGTACTTGAAGTTCACCCAATGTCGGCATGAGCTTGGAAGTGTCGGTGTTATAGTTGCTGAAGGCGATTTGGTGAGCCTAACACTTCTAGGACTTCCCAAGGGTTGGAACAACTACCAAGACTCAGTTAATGGGAGGGAGAAGCTACCAAAGTGGGAGCGATTGTGGTCTGACTTGGTACAAGAAGAGATCTGACAGAACAACATAGATAGGTCCTCATCAAAGCATGATGATGAGGATAATTGTGCCTTAGTTGGAAAGGCAAAGAAAGGGAAGCGGAAGTCATCCCATTCCAAATTAGATTCCAGTAAGGGCCGCAAGAAGGACATGTCAAAGATTAAATTATTTCACTGCCATGAGCTGGGACACTGCCACAAAGTTTCTGCACAAGAAGGTCAGTAAGAAGCCCTTAGGAGGAGCGGCAGGTGAAGCTCTTGCTTCACAATTTGAACTGGATTTCACCCTCATCACCTTCATGGTGACATCGATGATGGGTAGTATGTGGTACCTAGATAGTGCAGCCTCATTCCATATGACCGACAACAAAGAGTTCTTCAGTGACTTGGATGAGAAGGATTCCCAGATGCACATCGAGACGGGAGATGATGGGAGATATAGCGCGACTGGTATCGATATTGTTACCTTTCAGAGGGATTATGGTTCTCCTCTCACATTAAAAGATGTCATGTATGTTTCGGGTTTGAAGAAGAATTTGGTTTTAGTTTCCATGTTGGAGGACCGTGGCTACGGTGTGATATTCAACAAGTGAAAGGCTTTCCTTTGTCACATAGCCTCAGGACAGGTGAAGCGGATCGAGGTTCGGGTGAAGAACCTCTACAAATTGGATGTAGAAGACTGCGTTGCTTTGAGCACTAAAGCAGTGAAGGTGCAAAGCCAAGAAATCGGTGAGTTGTGGCGTAGAAGATTGGGTCACTTGCACCACAGAGCTTTTAAGATCATGCAACAAATTTCTATAGGACTTCCCAAGGCTACACTAGAGCAGAGAGACATATGAAAATGGTGTACATTGGGGAAGTACACCAAAGCTTCCTTTCATGATAAAGATAGTCGAGCGCGAACGATCCTTGATTGAGTTCACTCAGATGTATGTGAATCGTTCTCGACAGCATCCACAACCAAGCACATGTATTATGTAATATTTGTTGATGATTTTTCTCGTAAGTGTTGGATTTTCTTCATGTAGAAGAAAGATCATACATTTGCTAAATTTTGTGAATTTAAAGCACTTGCTGAGAAAGATACTGGAAGGAAAGTTAAAGCTCTCAGAAGTGATAATGGTGGAGAATATGTGTTGAATGAATTCAAGAACTTATTTACATCAGAATGCATTTGACAGGAATTAATAACACCTCATAACCCACAACATAATGGGGTGGCTGAAAGGAAGAACTCAAGTGTTGTGGGAGCGACACTAGCGATGTTACATGATCGGGGCCTACTGTTTCACTTGTAGGGTGAAGCATGCAACAAAACTGTTTATTTTCAGAATAGAATCCGTCATCAAATTCTCTAAATGAGTACACCAGAAGAAACTTTTTTAGGTAAGAAGCCAAATGTGGCACACTTTAGGATATTTGGTTCATCAGTTTACTGTCATGTTACTAAGGATGCACATAAAAAGCTAGAGCCAATAGCTGAGTTGGGCATATGCGTGGGGCACATTGATACACCTCACAACTATCGGGTGCACCTGCCATCCAACATGATGACAATGGTTCGTAGAGATGTGAAGTTCGATGAAGAGAAGGCCACGAGATGTTCCCTTGAGAGGGAGCTTTCAGTTACATGCAGATGAGGAGATTTTAGATCCAAAGGAGGAACCTCTGGATGATGTGGAGCAACCACATGCAAAGGAGTTGAGAGTGGAAGCACCCACTCATGCAAAGTCTTCTAGAGATGGAAGGAAGCGCACCAAAGAGGCTGACAGATTGATGCATGATGCTAGAGAGAATGCGGGAGCACCCACATCACAACGCAGGCAAAGGAGGTTACTAGATCGATACATTTGCTACATGGATCATATGAGTGAGAGTGTAGAGGCTGAGCCATCCTCATTCAAGGAAGCAATGCAACAACTAGTATGGGTTGATGCCATGGTTGAGGAGTATGACTCCATTATCAGAAACATTGTTTGGGAAGTGGTCCCAAGACCAGTAGACAAGTCAGTAGGGAGATCTAGATGGCTTTACAAGGTAAAGAAAGCAAGAGATGGGAGTGTGGAGAAACACAAGGCCAGATTTGTGGCCAAGTATTCTCTTAGGTGGAGGGAATTGATTATGATGATACCTTTTCTCTAGTAGCAAGATGCTATTCAATAAGATATATTCTATCACTATGAGTGCAGATGGGATGGAAGACACATTAGATGGATGTGGAGACAACATTCCTCATTGATATGATTGAGGAAGAGGTGTATATTGAGCCTTCAGAAGGATTTGAAACCTTCAGCAGAGAGTCGCATGTGTGCAGACTCAAGCGAGTGCTATATGGACTAAAACAAGTACCTTGTGCTTGGTACACCATAATTGACAACGATTTCACCAAGTTGGGATTCACCGAAAGTGAAGTAGATGCAGACCTTTACCATATTGTGGTTGAAGGTAAATTGTTGATTATAGGATTATATGCCGATGATTTGATTCTAACAGCTGATGAGAAGTTGATAAAATCTTGCTAGAGAATTCGAGGTAAAGGACTTGTGGCTCATGCATTACTTTCTTGGTATGGAAGTATGGCAAGGAGATGATGAACTGCTTGTCTCTCAGGCCAAGTATGCCAATGAGATACTGAAGAAGTTCCACATGAAGAGCGACAAGCCCATGGTGACTCCTCTAGCAGGTAACTGGAGGAAGCAAGATGCTACTTCAGGTGAAGTAGTGGAGGATACTATTTATAGACAACTTGTGGGTTCACTTATGTATTTGGTGAACACACAACCAGACATGTGTTTTGCAGTTAACCATCTTAGTCAAGCCATGGTTAAGCCAACCAAAATTTATTGGAAGGCAACTAAACATGTGTTGAGATACCTCAGAGGCACCACTTAGTTTGGTCTTTGGTACAAACAGACAAAGGGAGTGAAGCTTCAAGGCTTCACAAATGCAGATTGGGCAGGGAGTCCATCTGACAGGAAGAGCACATCAGGGGGAATCTTTAGTATTGGGTCAACAACAATTTCTTTGTACAACAAGAAGCAGAGATCAGTTGCACTCAATTCAACAAAAGAAAAGTACATGGATGCTAGTCAAGCAGCTTGTGAGGCTATCTGGGTGAGGAATATCCTTGTTGGGTTGTTCGATCAACAGATGGATCTAACAATTATTTACTATGACAATCAGAGTTGTATCAAACTATCCGAGAATCCAATTTTTAATGATTGGTCCAAGCATATTGACATCCGATCTCACCATCCTACAATTATTTACTGTGAAAATCAGAGTTGTATCAAACTATATGAGAATCTAGTTTTTCATGATTGGTCCAAGAATATTGACATCCAATCTCACCATCTATGATATTGTGTGCAGAGGAGAATCATGTTGTTGGAGTACATTACTAAAGAGGAGCAGGATGCAGATATTTTGACAAAGGCATTATCAAGATGCAAATTCGAGTTTCATAGAGGCAGGATCAGGGTAGTAGATAATCCCTTTCTTGTTGAGAGGGAGTGTTGAAAATAGCAACAAGAAAATCATAATTTAATTTGTCCTTGAATTAAATTGTAATTCTAATTCTCATAGCAAATTGTAGTAGTTAACTAAGTTAATTTGACTTAACTGGCTTAGTTAATTTGAGTTGGGAGTCTATCTAGAGTCATGTAGAGTGGTTCCTAAATTTTAGGGGCCCAAGTTGAGTTATTTTTATTTGTAATTATTTAATTCAGTTTAACTAAGTCAAATCAGTTAAACTAGTTCCAATTGATGGAGGAATTAGTGGGAGATCAAGTAGTGGGTGTACTTGCATTAGTGGGGTGAAACCAACACTACCAAACTAATAAACTGAAGATTCACTCATAATTAACTCATGCATGTCAGAGTGATGTCAGATAAGAGAAATACCTAGTTGAGATTGGAGTTCAGGGACAATGTACTATCAATTGTACAATCATCCAAATTGTATAGGTGGTGCATGCAATCAGAGGAATGCCTATGATGGATTGCACAATTATGGATGAGGAATTTCCCAATTAAATCTGGTCTAATTCCCTAGGAAAATGCGCAAGGAAATAGGAGCTTGGCAAGCAACAAATTTGGCTAGCAGGCAACAAATTTGACTAAGTATTGGCTGGAGCTTGTTTGTGAAGCAGTGCGATAGATTGAGATTGTGCAGAGGTTTCTTGGGCTTGAACAAAGCATCGTAATATTCTCATATTTTTTTATTAATGCAATATATAGATAGCAGGGGTTTTTAGCTGTGGCTTTCCCCAGAAAATTGTTGTGTTATGTGATTGAATTCTTTCTCTTTTATGCTTTGTGATTTCATCGATCAATTATTGTTTCTGCCCATGAGTAGAGTAGATTCAAGTCAATTGTTTTAACATATTACAATTTGCAGTTTGAATCTACAAGGAATTTAATTAAATATAGTTATGCTCTTCTATCCCTTGGTCCAATCCAACTAGTTGTTTCCTAGTCAAATATAGCCATTAGTTGGTCTAGCCTACTTGTTTAATATAGCCGTTGGATGTTCTGCTCTGACTATTTAACATGCAACCTAGATCTGATTCTTCAACTTGTCCTGACGATGAACCACACTGGTTGGTTCGAAATGCGTCGACAAATGAAGTATCATGTGATTTACGCCGAAAAATTTCTCTTAAAATTAAAATACTAGTCAATATACCGCATCGATAGTTAGGATTCAAGGTCATGTAATTGTTTTATTAATATGTCAAGTCCTATGAGTCAAAATAACATGTCATGTCACTGTTTTCACTAGGAAAATACGTCAGTTGTTAAGTTTGTATAGATCACATAAAAAGTAATGTTGAAAGTCAATGATTGGGTTATTGTCTTTGGTTCTTGAGGTTATTCAACTTATACAAAATGAGGTTGAGGCGTGAAATTTGAATTTTTCTCATATATTGACAACTGTTGGTGAAGATTATATTTTTTTTCAACACACAAAAAGTATATAATTATTCTATTCTATTTGTTTGTATAACATTTCCTAACTATGATGTGTTTTCTTTGTTTTGGAAAACTTACATGCATGACATAGTAAAATGTCGGCTTGTAATGTGGAACAAGCCTATCCACTATGCTATAGGAACATATACACAAATCTCAACATTAGGTTCAATGCACTCATTAGGATGATGACTATTCTTACATTTCTAGTTTTTATTGAATTTTACATATGTAGGAGAGAGATAAACACAAGCATGCACCCATAGGCCATATATCAAAGACCTGATCTAAAGTGGAAACCCATAGCGGGGAAAACCACACAAAGATATATTCATTAAGCTTGGCCAATATAGTGAACACAAATCACTTGATGCTCTTTACAATGGATACAAAATGCCATTTAAATAGGCCTCCTTCACATGAATATCATGTGCTACTATAAACAACTTATAGTAAAATGAACCTTGATAGAAGTAAGGTTAACATAAGAATCCCACCATTAAGATTATTTGAGAATATGGGATTGTTATAATAACCCCCTTACTTGTATCACCTAAAGTCAAGTCTCAACATTAATAGATGAATCCTTGAATCAAGGTATTCACATGCAATATTTTCATGTCATTCCACCTGGCCTCGATGTGCTTCTGCTAATGCTTGCTTCAACCATTGGAATTTCATCACCGTTGTGTGGGAAGTTCTCCAACAAATACTTTCTCATTTCCAGTCTGTAGGATGGACCCCACAACAAAAACAATTTCAAATTCCCTGCCTCTTTCCTTCGCCATTCTAGCCTACTGGGAAACTGTCATGCTTTCTACATTAAATTTTAACCTAATGAATTCCATACACTTTCTCCATGGCTCCCATTCTCAGACCATTCTCGTGAGAGAGTCTAGGTCTACTTGGGCTTTGATACCTTGTTAAATTCACAAGAGAAAATAACAGAAATAATAAGCACACATAAAAAGCCAAGATTTATGTTGGAAACCCTTTAATCAAGAAAATCGAGTTCCAATAGATATATCTATTATCCTTGGCCAATTTGGCCATTCAATGCACTTTACAATGGAGACAATAATCCACACATGTTAAAATGGAGACAAGAAACCACTTAAATAGATGACCACGTGCTAATACTGTGTGCCACTGTAAACCACCTGCAGTAAACCCACCCTTGACCATGTCAAGATAACTAAACAATTTTGATGTCAAAGAGAAAAACTGAAGGGAAATTAATTTGATGTATAGGTTCTTATTGTTGTACTTAGGCATCTAGGATAATATATAAAATTAAATGATGAGCAGAAGAAAGTTAGGAAAAAATTTAAGCACCTCTCTTTTAAATGGCAATGCCACTCAGACATGAAATAAGGTAGTCAACCTAAATTAGGGGGCATGCTAGCCATATTAGCATGCCCCATACTAGACCAACTAGATGAAATAATGAATAAGTAGTAAGTCAGCATAGAGAAGGTTGCATGATTTTAACACAAAAATGGTATAAAGAATTGAGACTCTCTCTTTGCATCGTTTTCTAATATTTGGGTTGAATTGAAGTGATCTTGTATCAAAGAGTAGGACAATCTTGAGGAGAAGTGAGACATTATTGTCTAGAGGAAATATTTTTGGTCATTTATGGTTGAATTTCTCCAATAGAAGGAAATTGTCTTCCATTGCATCTTTGCAACCTCTTGTATGTCTTAAATTTAAGACATTAGAGAATGGTGACTTACATATTTGAGAATAAAAGGAGAATGTTGCATTTATGAGGTAACCTTATTGATTTTGTCATACATTGATGAATTTTTTCCTAATAAGGAAACTACCCATGATTTTGTCACAAGAAACCTAGTTTATGTGTGAGATATATACTCGTAGAGAGGGTTGTTGGATAACTCTATGTATTATTGATAAAGTTTAAATATGAAGGGATAATGCTTTGCATATCATGTGAATGCCTTAGGGGCAACTGGTTCTAAACATAGAAATTTTAGAAATCACCAAGGTTATTTACCTGTAACTTGTAATTCTCATAACTTTAGCTTTTGAAGTTTATAGCATATTGTTTGATACATAATTTTTGGTTATCTCAAAATATCTACACGTTATCATAGTCAAAATTTAATTTAGGCACATCTACTGAAATATTGAACCTAATGGTTTGTGTGTGCTAAATTGGAAATTCCATTAGCCTATTGATATATTTTTATGAAAACATTATGACTTAAAAAACTATGATGCCAAAAGCATAAAGTTGTTAGAAGTTATGTGTTTTAAAACTTTTTATCCTTTTTGGAGGGTATATGTGAATGATAATGTGGCCACTTTTAATTTCACATATGTGAGCTAAAGAAAAACAACACAAAAAAACCACTCAATTTTCTTTTGCATATTTGAACAAATGCCATATAGATAGCAACACAATTATGGGCCATCATAGAGGTTGGACGAGATCAAAAAATATTTATAGGAAGCATATGATGCCCAAACAGGGCCAACCAAAATATGCTTTGTTTATTGTACTTTACTTTAGGAATCATAGTCTTAGTAGGCACACCCTTTACTACTTACAAGCATTCTCTCCATATGTTATTTACTTTCTTTACTGCTTCATCCTAGTTGAAGGAATGATGCCCCACGACCTAATCTTATAAAGCACCAGATGGATGGATTGTTGATTATCTGAGGGAATACTTGTTGTAGCATGCCCCTGTGGTGTTGGACTGCCATATGGTGGCTTGGATTATGTCGGGTGGGTGGTCAGAGAACCTCGTTGGATGGAAAAACTTCAGATCTAGGATAGGCCTTTGAAAACACTTGCTTCTTTCTTAATGAATGCTTAGTTGGTTGGTACAACACTTACCATATGAACAACCTGTTACTCTTCACCCAAGAATCAAAGTAGGTGAATATATATATATATAACACAGATTTCCATCGAATACTCAATGACACTGAATGGCCATCGAATATTTGACTCTTATTGGTTGGCATACTCATCGTATAATCAATGCCACAACTGACAGACAAAAGTGTGGGTCGTGACACTCCCCTCGAATAGAAATATCATCTGTCGAATATTTGGTGCATCACTGTCGGCTTGCATGCCCCAAATTGATGGAACGAAGCGTCTGATATTCAAAACTCCTATTGAACTAATTCAACTTGATGTTGGTTCTCTGATTTGTGTATGTCAAACGAGCTGCTCAAGATCGACAGAAGGGAGCATCAGAGCGATCACATTTATGTTTACCTATACTATCGATTACTCGATGCCTAAACATCAATTTTTCCCTTCAAACAAAATTAACTATGTGTCGAATATCTGATGGCAAGTTGACGCGAGACTTGTCATATATTCGCCATTTGGTGCGTCGGATATCTTACGACTTAAAACGTCGCAAAATTGAATTGAAAATGTCAGTTTTTTAATGACCATTTCGACATTTTTTTTTGTGTCAGATAATTGACATCTATCCTATCGAATATCCAATGATTACTAAAATGTCGACTATTCGACAATATTCCAACGACGATTTGATGAACACCAATTTATCGGATAGTCGATGCCAGTAAGTCGCATATTTGACTAATAGCCCTCATATTTTGGCCCCATTTGTACTAGTGCAACCAAAGGCCAAAATATCAATACGTTGCATATATGAATGTGTTAGGTCAGGAGGTAACTCCATAGTACGAATTGTGTTTTTCATTAAGATTGCTCAGGGATATATACATGGAGGGAGAGACTCTTGGGCTTCATGTTGTAATGTCTCTTCATATTCCTATTCTCCTTATTTATTATTTACACTATTTTACATATATTCACCCAATCCCATTGATTAGGTGTCAACATTCCCCCCCTTAATCTGAAGGGATGTTGGTGAGTCCAAGCATCATTCTGAATCTTCAAAATTTTATCTTCCAAGTGCTTTGGTGAAGATGTTTGCAATTTGTTCATTTGTGCAACAATGGTGTAGATGGATTGTCTTGGCCTCAACATGATGTCGAATCATATGGTATTTTCATTGATGTGTTTCGTTCGATCATGGAACTTTGGGTTCTTAGCCAACTTTATTGCAAAAGTGTTGTAAATCATGAGTAGAGTTGAATGCACTTGTTTCACCTGCAAATCTTCTAGAATTTTCCTGAGTCACACAATTTCCTTTAATGCTTCAGCTACTGCCACATATTCTGCCTTTGTTGTCGAATCTGCTGGAAATGATTTTTTGTGTGATCTCCAGGAGACAACTCTTGATCCAAGACCCATAGCATAACCTGAAGTAGATACCCCAGTTTCTTTATCTCTATCGGAGTCTGAATCAGAGTATCCAATCAAGTTAATGTCGCCCACCTGTGTATATTTGAGTCCAAAATCTTGAGGTCCCTTCAAGTACTTTTGAACTCTTTTTGCATCAAACCAATGTCCCTCATATGGATTTTGCATAAACCTGGAGAGAATTTCAACAAAAAATGAAATGTCCGTTCTGGTAGTAGTTAGGTAGTTGAGACTTCCTACAAGCTGTCTATACTTTATAGCATCCTCAAATTCTTTTCCTTCAATGGATGTGAGCTTCAAGTTCTGTTCCATTGGAGTAGTCAAAGGATTGCACTTAGCCATGCCAAACTTGTTCAACATATCTCCAATGTACTTCTTCTGAGAGAGGAATATAAACTTTAGAAGAGTTACTTCAATACCAGGATAGTAGTGAACATAGCCCAAGTCATTCATTTCAAAACCTTTCCTCAATTCCTTCTTTATGGATGCAATGTAGCTCTCTTTGTTCCCTGTTATCAAAATATCATCTACATACACCACAAGATATACAATTGTTTTGCCAACTTTCTTGACAAACAAAGTTGCATCATCAAGATCATAATGTTTGAAGTTGAGTTTCAGAAGATGCTCAGTTAACTTTTCATACCAGGCTCGTGGTGCCTGTTTGAGGCCATACAAGGATTTCACAAGCTTGCACACTTTGTGTTCTTGGCCTTTCACAACAAATATCTCTGCTTGGGACATAAAAATGTTCTCTTTCAAATCTCCATTCAAGAAAGCAGTTTTTACATCCATTTGATGGACTTTCCAACCGTTTTGAGCTGTCAAGGCAAAGAGTGTTTAGATGGTAGCCCATTTTGTTGTGGGGGAAAAAGTATCCTCATAATCAACCCCTTCCTTATGTGCAAAACCTTTTTCCACAAGATTTTATTTGTGCTTGTCAAGTGATACATCACCTTTATACTTGTTCTTGTAGACCCACTTGCAACCAATTGGTTTGGTTTCTAATGGAGGATCAACCAGCTTCCAAGTGCCATTCTTTATCAAGGAATCATAATCATTTTTCATTGATTCTTTCCATTCATCACGAGAAGCAACTTCTTTAAAGGAAGTTGATTCAAAATATGTAGACAAATTCAGTTCACAATCATAAGAAACATCCATATCAACAGGTAAATGAGAATCGTTTACATCACCTCCATTTCACTTGGTTGAATTTCATTTTCCTGTCTTTCCAACCTCATTAGGATGAACACTTTAAGTGCCTTTTTTTGATATGGCCAGGCTGTTCAGTTGACAGAGTTGGGGCTGAGTCAAGATTGAGTCTCCCAATTATGTCAATCACATCACTCAAAGTATCATCAGTGGCTGGAGCTTCATGTGGGGGAGAAAGTGCTTCAGAAGAAGATTCCACAGATTGATCCAGTAATGGAATCCCCCCTTAAAGATGTTGAATTTGATTATCAAATTCTTGAAACGATTTTGCATGCCCGAATCTATTCAAGCGATCAAGATGCCGCTCAACAACATTGCCAACTTTGGAAGATTCAAGAAAGATTACATCTCTAGATACAACAAACTTATTATTAACTTCATCATAGAGACAATATGCTTTGGAGGTATTTGAATACCCAAGAAGATACACTTACGACTTCTTGCACCAAGTTGTTTCTTTGTTCCTTTGGTGTCAAGGCATAACAGGTGGAGCCAAAGACACTGAGATGCTTTACTGAAGGAATGTGGCCATACCACATTTCATAAGGAGTCTTGTTTTTAATAGCATTAGATGGACATCTATTCTTTACATACACAACACATAAAACTGAATCAACCCAAAACATCAATTTTACATTCTTGAAAAACATGGAATGTACCATATTTAAGATTGCCCTGTTCATTCTTTCAGCAACTCTATTATGTTGGGGATTATAAGGCATAGTTGTTTGATGTTTGATCCCATGTTGGCGAAGATAGTTTTCAAATTGATTTGAGGTGTATTCTTTTCCATTATTAGTGTGAATAGAGACAATATGAGATTGTGCATCATTTTCAATCCATGCATGAAAGTTCTTGAATGTTTGAAAAACATCAGATTTGTTCTTCAATAAATAAACCCACCACATTTTGGTGTAGTCATCAATAAATGTCATCATATATTTATTTCCATTTGCAGAAGGAATAGGCATTGGACCACATAAATCTAAATGAATGAATTCAAGTTTTCTATGTGTTTTGTAATGTGAATCATGAAAACATTGTTTTCCATGCTTTCCTAGAATACAAGCATCACATTGCTTATGTTTCCTAGGAATTGTAGGCAAACCAGTAACATCACTTTTCTTCAACATACAAAGGCTATCATAGTTCAAGTGTCCAAATCTAGCACGCCATAAAAGAATTGATGGAAATGTACCTTCATCATAATGAGAATTGCATGAGAAGTTTTGTGCATGAGCAGAGGTACCTTGCAGCTTCAAAAGTATTTTTTCTTCTATCTCTGTCATGACAAGTGAGCGATTTGATGCTTGTTGGTTGATGTGGACCAAGGACAACAAGTTTTTCCTCAACATTGGGAGGTATAAAAAATCATGTAGGAGAAAGTCTAGAAGACCAGACAATTTGAGCCTAATTGTGCCAAGCCCTGATGGCTTGAGTTTTGATTTGTCTGCAAAGTATACTGCTCCATCAACATTGTCAGTAAATTCTTCAAAAATATATCTTCTAAAAGTCATGTGGCAAGTTTCCCTTGAATCAAGCAACCAATCATTTTTCCAAGAAGCAAGTGAAACATTAAACGAGTCTTCAGTTACTCCAATATTACAATGTGTCACAACATAGTGAGCGGATTCAATTGCTTTACCTTTCTCTTTGTCATGGGTTTTACCTTTGGCTTCATTTCTTTCATGCTCAATTTTGTCCCAGGGAAATTTACATGTGGATGCATCATGTCCACCTCTATTGCAATGTATGCAATGAAGATCATAATTTTCTCCTTGGAAATGTCTACCCCCCTACCTCTAAAATTTCTTCTTCCTCTTCCTCTGGAAGAATCTTGAGCATGATTCTTCTCTCTATGTGCAAGACACACAACTTCTTTAGAAGACTGAGGAGCTGTCTTTTTCCCAAAAGCCTTCTCTCTCACAGAAAACTTCTTCTCAAGGGAGTCAAAGGTAATCTCCTTGAGCTCTCCACTTGCTTGCAATGACTCAAGGTAATTTGAATAAGTGGGATATAGTGCCTTGACAAAAGCTATGAGAAGAATGTCTATTTGAATGCCATTGGATTTGATATCATGCATAATAGATATTACTTCTGATGCTGAAGCAAGAGGATCATCATTTTTTAATTCAAGATTGAACAATTTAATCATCAATTTGACAACTTCAAGTTCAAAGTGTGAGTCATAGAGTTCCTTCAACTTATGTAAGGCTTCAAAAGCATTTGAAAATTGTGAAATATTGTGACTCATCTCTTCATTTACATATGCTGCAATCAAGGCATAGGAATTTCTATTCTTGTTTTCCCAAATGGCGATCTCCTTATCTGAGGTTGGATTTGCAAGTTCATCATCTCCTTCTCTTACACAAACTCATTTCCACAACTCATTAAAAATGAGAGCGTGTTTAATCTTCCTTGACCATTCCAGATAGTTCTCTTTTCCAGAGAAGACTAATCTAATAATAGATATCAATGAATGCATCTTAAAGACTATGTACTATGTAAAAAATATAATATGTTGTCAATATATAATTTTTTCACTCCTAGTGGTAAAAAAATGTTGTTTTGGTGTAAAATTGTAAAAAACAATTCACTCTGATATGTAGGATAGAGGTAATACTTTGGGGAGTTATTACTTGGGGGAGGTGGTATGTGGGGAGGGTATTATATGGGGAAGGGTTGAAAGGGGAGGGGGGTCAACGTATGGTGGGAACCGAGTTGTATTAACTGAATTGTGTGGTATTATGAAACAATATGAGTGGTATTATGAAACAATATGAGCGGTATTATGCAACATTTGTGGAGCGTGGAGTAGCGCAACGTGGAGTATTAATGAAGTATGGAGGAACTCGTTGTGTAGTGGGGAGGAGGCAGTGGGAGATATTAACGTATACCAACACAAACAAGGGAGTGATGGGAGTAGATTCTTAAAAACGTAGCGGAGAGGGGTCTCACATATTGCAGCATAATTGAAGGGACATTGGGAGTTGAACACGGTAATATCGCTGAACCGGTGGTATCAAACACTACCACCACCACTGTAATACGTGTATGGAGTCGAATGTAATGCCACTGAACTGGGGAGGTATGTGAGTGTTGTATGAAAAAACTACATTGAACTGGAGTACAGTGTGTAGGGCATTGGATTGTGTGTGGGACAATGCTTGTTGCGCATTGGGGAGTCTATTGTGGTAAAATCACAGTGGAAGCAGGACAGGAGTTGAGGTCACAAGGGAGCACTGTTGAACATAGGGGAGACTGTTGAATATAGCGTTGAACAAAAGGTAGAGGGCAACATTCAATGGGTATAACACAGTGGACTAGAGCCAACAGTGCAAGCTGAGATCGACAGTGCAGGTATAATTTATAGAAAGGCAGAGTATGAGAAACCATCGGGGGATCGCAGTTGTACATGATGCAAAGAATGGAGCAATGGAAGAGGTGACAGTTCTACAAAATTGGCAGAATAAGAGGGATTTACAAGGGCAAGAAAGCTAAAAATGGAGCTGGCTCTGATACCATGTCAGGCTAGGAGGAAACTTCACAATGCGAATTGTGTTTTGCATTAAGATTGCTCATGGATATATACGTGGAGGGAGAGACTCTTAGGCTTCACCTCCTAATGTCTCTTCATATTCCTATTCTCCTTATTTATTATTTACACTATTTTTCATATATTCACCTAATACCTATTATTAGGTGTCAACATAATGATATTTTGCATTCATCACTTTTACAAGCTTTAAAAATCAACATGTGATTTACAATGGTGGCCATGCCGGACTACTTAGAAACGCTACCCCTTTCTTACCTAACCAAATTAATGGGATTTCTTCTCGTAGCTGGCTTCCTTGTTGAACTTCTTCATTGGTTGGTTCCTTCACAGATGCTTTCATATACTCCTTGTCCTTCTTTGTGTTGATAAGTTCAAGGAGTGGCGGTTATATGATTTCTCTTAATATGACATTATCTTGTGATGTTTTTCATTATTATTATTTGTTATTTTAGAATTATTTTTTCTTATCATCAAGACTAATGCCAAGAAAAAAATAGAAGAGAACACAAGATGTAGGCACATTGCCAAGGAAAAACCCTTTTCTAGGGGAAAATCGAGTCAAAAATCTTCCTTCAGTAGATACAAGATGAGATGACCAAGACCCTTACAACTTAGACTCGACACTACCTCCATCAAGTCATCTTTCTTCCTTTCATTGTGTTAGTATTGGATACTTGCCACTGTGTTTGCACCAGGACAATGGTCTTGTAGTAGCATCGAAACTGTGGAGTACTGGACTGTGGGAGTACTGAATATGTGAAGGCATAGAATTGTGGTTGATATAACACTGAAATATGTTGGCATTATGACTATTGTGTTGTCCTTTATGGAAACCTACTTGATGAGTTGTATTTTGATGGCAACCTACTAGATGAAGATATCAATAGGATGAGTATTTAGGCCAGTACAAATGTGACAAAAATTTTGAACAAAGGAATGATAAAGATGAAGTTTTAAGAAGTATACGTGAGTTCTGTGAAACAATTCCACATACATATGCAGGTATGAAGAAGAAAAGGCATGTACAGTTTCCACACCATGGTATTCTAAATACCAAGGGTCTTTACCATGGTATTGACCCATAGTATTGAGCCCAACAACAAATATTTGATCCCATCAAAGAATACCATCAGAATTAGTGTGGTTTTGACCTGTGGTATTGGATAAGGGATAAGCTATATAAGGAGATGAAGATCAAAGTGTTTGGGTGTGCAAGTGATGAATATTTCATGAATAGTTAGATCTGAAGCAAGTGTGCATGTAATGGACTATTAATAAAACTAAGTATGCACCTGGGAATATGATGATGGATCAGGTCCAATAGATATGAAATAACTATGTATTGAATAATCTTCTTATGGGTTGATTTGATCTGTGATGATAATGTTTTGACGTGTGATTATTTTGTGTATGCCGAGATATGGGTATGTCGGAAGTTATTTTGTGCAGTGAAGGTTTGTGTTAATAATTGAGAATATGTACGTTGGTTTAATAACCTGAAAGACACGTGCATACGTGGGTTTAATATTGGTAAGTCACGTATCGATTTAGATCTGTACGCAGGTTTGATTCCTGAAAAGCGAGTATACATGCAGAAGTGTTTTTTGAAAAGCGAGTATAAAAGCTAGTGTTTTCCTTAATAATATGTCTGATCAATCTAATCAGTCTTGTTGTGTTTTTGTTGTTTGTCAATGAAGTCTTACTTGATGATCTGGGCTTAATAGTGATGTTTGAAGATGAATTGATTGAGGATTGGTATGTTGATGTGGCTAGTTGTATGTGACTGTGATTTGGTTTCAAGGTTCAGTGTTTTGAGATATGTACACGAGTATGCTTCATGGAAAGAGTGTATATACACGGATATGGTTAAGAACATTAGCATATATTTTGATTTATGGTTAATCAGGGTTTGTAGTGACATAATCTGGTTTCTGTAATGAACAATATGTTGGTTGGTATTCTGGTTACAGTGATCTAACTACTTTGGTTGTTTGAGAATATGTTGATTGATTTGGGTCTCATTTGGTTAAGTGATTGGTTGATTTAGTTGGTTCATTGATTGAGTGATTTATTACAGTAATCAGTTTCAGTTTTGATAATTGGTATTGGGCTTAAATGATGGTAGGGGGTCTAGTCTAAAAATTTGATGAAACGTGGCCTACAAGTTGTGATGTTTTGTATCAGGTGGATCTAGTATGAAAATTTATGAAATGTTGTCCACGAAAGTGCTGAGGGTTGGAGCCTTCATTAAATGAATTGAACCTTCCTTTCAGTGGTAGTTGGAAAATCAAATCAGAGGGTTGGTGCTCTCTTCCGGTGGGTGTCAGTAAATGAGATCAAGGGGATGGAGCTCCCTTCCAGTGGGTGTTGGAGAACGAGAGAAGGTTGTAGACTTCTGCAGGTGTGTGCCTACGTGTTGGTATGAGTCAGTGGTAGTACAAGATTGTAAGATGCTTTCTTTATAATAAAAGATAAAGACAAAGATGACAACAACAATGGGTTTTTCCCACATTGGGTTTCCACCTAAAAATCCTGGTGTTCATATGTGTTGATGTGTTGCTTATGTGTGATGGTTTATTTTGTCCTTACTACACATGGTTACTGTTTAATTATTGTTGAATGAGGTACTGATACACCGGTTCAAGTTAAGTAGATGATGAATTAACTGAAAAGCAAGTTTACTCATATACATTATTTGTTTGCATAACAATCGTGTACATACACGAGTTTCTTTCAGTAAAGTCGTGTAAAAAAATATGAGTAAGAAAAGAAAAGTTTATACTGATTCACCCCCCTCAATATTTTTCCCAACAAAATATTCTTTGTGCCTAATCCGAGCTCCTATAGTGACACCAAAAACATCTCTGAAATTAGAGCTATGTAATCCAAATTTCTCACTGTAAACAGTACCGAAACTTCCTCTTTGAGATTTCACCAAAACTTCCTCTCTAAGATCCAAAATTTTGTGATTGCACGAAGACTGTGATATCCGAGTGTCATTTCAGAGATAATCTGAGATTATCTTCTCTTTTACACCGAACCTTTCTTCTGAGATTTATGCGAGCTTCTTGAATGAATTGTGGAGCGAGGTATAGGCTTGTAAATATAGTAGTTAATTCATCATAAATGATCCGACATGACTTTGAAGGGTTGTGTCTTCATATGTAGATGTCTAATTGAGTTCTATTAAATGAAGCCGACTTGATGATGATATATTTGAAGCCGTCTTGAAGGAGACTTGATGGAGGAGTCTTTGACAAGTAAACAAATTTAATTTGACCCAAATCAATAATCCTAAAGTCTACAATGGAGGCTTGACTTATAACAATTGATCCAAGCATGATATCCATGATTTAACCAGTCAATTCAATAAAATAAAAATTCTTTTTTCTTTTCTTTTGACAAAAAAATATTACATTTTGACTCAAAGTACAATGAAGACCAAACCTAGTTACATTCTTCAACACTCCCTGTTATCTAGGGAGGTATTCATATTTACATATAATCATAGGATTACATGGGAGATCTCAAAACACATCATCTATGAAGAATTTTAGGCACTGCAATGCCATGGAATAGATTCATGACCAGGGAAATCTATCTATTAGTCTCTCAATGATTTAGGCACCACAATGGCACAGACTAGATTCCTGACCAGGGCAATCTATCCAGGTGGGACTAAGATGGACTCAAGATTTTAGCCTCTCTAGGTACCATCAGGCTTACTTGCTAACCATCAACCCATAGATCCAGGTGGGTATCCGAAATCAAATCCCAATAACCAACACCACCTTGCCAACTTCATGACCTAGACATCAACACAATATGCCGCCCAGATGTCTTCCCAGACAATGCTTCACTCACAAAGCCTCAACACTCCTTGATCTAGCAGATTGAGGACAACCAATCTCTCCTAATAAAACTGATTGGTAACCAACATGCTATCAAGACCTTCGAGAGATTCACTTGTTTAAACACATTCCCAATCAATAATATACTTTCACATATTCATAGATAAACACAAACGTATGGGTTTTTTCTGATGTTGCTTCTCAACAAGAATATTGGAAAAAATATTCCTCAATCATACACTTTCCTTCACATGAAGCAACATATACTTCAAAATCCATTCTCCAGTAAAAACTATGTTATACCCTAATCTTATCAACCATGAAGTTTCCCTTTATCTAGGCTCCCTCTTAATCTCAGGGAGATCTATTTTATCCGGGCTCCCTCGTAACCTAGGGAGATCAACTTATTCTTTTTGACATCAGAGAATATTTCGTGGCTTCCATCCTTCTCATCAGAGTTATCATTGCCATTAACATCATACTTATCACATCAAATTTTCTTTCGATCATCTTCACCATCTTGAAGATCCTGCACAACTTAGATAGCAAGTAGAACAAAATCTATAGAAACATGAAGTTAGTCATATCAGATTAACAGAAACATTTCATCTTTATATATATCAGATACCCAAACAAGAGATACATACTCTTAAACATTTTTCTACAGACTTTGTTAGAAACCCCAGACTACTTTATCAAGTCTAACATCTTTCATTACATCAAGGGTTTCAATGTTTTTATCAATGGTATGACATATTCTACTACAACATATAGCAAACCTTAAACAATTCAGACAAAAATAGATCTACAAGGTATCTAACAACTTTCAGAATGTTAGACTAGGATTTTATGTAAACCCTAGATTTCATACATGATCTCTAACAATCAAAATCGATTATAACTTAACAACATGAATAGATTTTACTAGGGTTTTATGTATACCCTAGATTTCACATTTACACAATCTCAATCAATCACTTTATAAACTCATAGATTCCAGATTGACATATCACACACACTAGAGAAATGTAACTACTACTAGGGTTTAGCTGCAAAACCCTAGATTTCCCAAACAACATTAATCTAGAATGTCAAACTCAGACAAGGGCTTAGATTAAACCCTAAAACTTACGACCATCAATAATTCGATCAACACACATATCTAGGAATTCATTATCATGCATAAGAACATCATATGTCAGACAACATTAATACATTAGACATATCTAGACCAAGCTAGGGTTTCAACCAATGGACACATATATATACCTAGTGTTTCATTCCTAGGATCTTACATAACAAAGTTTTTGCTTCTAGGCCCAACCAAACCCTAAAGATATAGGGTTTCATAATATAACAAATAAAATGCTACTATATCAAAGGTTCGAGATTTTAGACAACATCATTTCAACCCTAACAAGTTATGGTTTTCATGATCATGCCAAAACCCCAAACATGACATCATCAACAAAAGATTCAAATAATATTTCTTAATAACCCTAAGTAGTTTTAGGGTTTCAAACATCAACATCATCACACCCTTAGGTTAGGGTTTTCTAGAGAACCTATCTAGGGTTCTTTCAGAATAACCAAGGATGTAAGGAGGGTGAATTTATCAAAAGATGAATTACCCTAAATAAGAATCTTTATGATTCAAGATAGGTAGACATAATGATGTTAGTAATATAATGCAAAATTCAAAAATAAGATGATCCTGCTTTGGACAGAGCTTCCAACATGTGGCTCTCTGATGTCCACCCTTGTTACAATGGTTACAATAGTTTTTCCTCCTCCATAATTTCTTGACCTTCCTTTGTGTCTCTTGATGTAGAGAGGGATCATTATGTCATGAATCCTTTCCGGTTGACATATTCTTCCTGTACAAGACCATTCTTTTCCAACACTTGGCAACAACATGGTTATTAAAACCATAAAATGTACATGGTTTTCTATGTCATAAAATTTGCTTGCCAATTTTCTTATAATCAAATGGAACGTTGGAATAGTTATACCTTGAATGGTTGTCTTTGGTGTAGATATGGTGAGGAGAAATTGCCTTAGTTCTTCCTTTGAAACATTCACCTTCCTTTGGAGATGACTTGCAATCATGATCGCTAGAATAGCGTGATTCACTCTCAGCCGACACTGATTTAGTCTCGTTGCTTGAAGACTCTCTCACTTATTTGGAGTCTCTTTCATCGATACACTACAAATTTACCAAAGCCTATTCTGCAGATTATAACTGATGTTTCAGTCTCTGCTTCTCCTCTTTTGCTTCTTGTAGTAGTCTCTTCAATTCGACATTCTATACTTGAATTCTCTGGTGATGAGAAGAAGATGAAGAAGAAGAATATTCACTTGAAGATGGAGATGAAGGTTCTCCTTCATTTACCAAAGCATCGTCCTCTTCTCTCTCTTTCTTCTTCTTTTCCTTCTTTTCCATTTTCTTCTCATAATCTATAAACAATATATCTACCATGTTTTCCATTCTTTAGAAAGATTGATGGAAAGATTTGTCCTTCTCCATTTTCCTTCTTTGTGTTGCACATACAATCTCTTGTTATCATTCGCATTCAAATTTCACATCAACAAGAAGACCGCTCTGATACCAAACTTGATCCAGTATCTTTGGTTTAACCAGAATTATCCAAGATCTTTTCTTCTATGGATGCTAGCAGAATTGCATGAAAAAGCATGTAAAAACCACGTATGCAAACACATAAAGAATTATTCACCTAAAGGAGACCATAAAGAGAGTGCACACAAAAGTTTGATAATGGAGTTCGTCCAATGCGGATTATGTGTCTGGTCACTACTTCAATAGTGGGGAGGTTGCTTCATTCATCTCATCAAAAGAAAGACAAGTACATGGAAAATACATCATTATACCTCCATTTCTGGGAGTGACTTGAAATTCGACTACTCAAATCACAACACCAACGAGTCTGTCTTGTCCTCTTGAGACTTTTCACTGTAAATATGACCCACTTTTGAAAGGTGCATTGTTGTCTCGGACTTCTTGCCCAACAATTAATGATGAAGGTGAGTTTCCACCATGACCTTGAATTCTGCTGCCCGAATAAAAAAACTAACTGCACTATTGCAATCCTTGCAAATTTCTGGTTAAAATGAGTATAAAGTCGATGAAATTCTACCACCTGCAAATCTTAGCCCTCAAGGATCTTTTAGATTCCTCACAGATTCTGCACAAAATATTTTGGATAGATTTAAGGGAATATTCTCTTTGGAACCACACATGGTCAAGGTTTCATTATGCATAATTCTGCGACTCTCGGTTTTGAAGTGTAAAGTTTTTCTCCCTCTCAGCCCTCATGACTCCATTGGCCTTGCCCAAATGGAAAAAGGTAAGTTTATAAGGTTTACCCTCCACGGGTTTTTCCAAAGCCCACCCTGTTGGTGGATCGATGGTGGTTAAATTTGTTGTTTGGCAGGTCTGAGGGTCAAACCCTATGACCCACCCATAAGAGCAATTGTTTTTGGCGTATAGTGGAGTTTTTTCGGCGGTTTTATTATGACCGCCCAACCACCTAACCACCGCCATTTAAATACAACAGTTGTTACATAAAACTTAAGGCCGAAAACTATAACCATTGTTGTTTTGGTTTAAATGCCAAATGCTGAGTCAAATCCGTTGGTTGTTTATTGCCTACCGTTGTAACAAATGTTGTGCCAATTGCCATATGGCCGGGTGGTGTTACCGTTTTAGGAGTCTGTAGTTGGATGGTTTGGTTTTTTGTGGTTATAACCACCGTCACATAATATAAAAATTGTCACTTGTAATTGGCACACGATTCCAACGTATTATAATTGTTGCCAACAATGGTATAAACCGACACCATAACTGTAACAATTGACTCGTAACATTAGACCATAGAGTTCCACCACCAGATGGGAATCTAATTTAACCACGCTGAATTTGGAGTTCAACAAACGGCCGATTTATAACATGTTGCCAACCATATAGTAGAAATTGCCAATCATGCATTCAACCATTCACACTATTCCAAACATATTAATCTGTTGATGGTTTGACTGTGGCCAAGCTTAAAACCGTTTTAAACCATATAGGGGAGAGATTCCTATTCTTGTGCAGGGACCAGTAGTTGATATAATACTGGTCCCACCAAACCACCAGTGATTAAGACTTTTGAAACCAATATTTAAACAAAAATAAATAACATTATGTTTAAATAAGTTTTAAATTATGTCCAAAAATCACCCATATATTGACTGGGCCCACAACTGTCCATAAATAGTATTTAACTATTTAATATTGCAAAACATATTGACCCAAGTAGAAAACAGCTAGAGCCATAAAGACTTCCAAACTGGTCTATTCCAGAAGTACAAAACAACAGTCACTTCAACCCCCACTCATCAGAACTGCAACTTTGCATCCCAAATAAATATGCCTACCTGCACATAACAAAAGGAATGTATGTCAGCCATAACTGCTGTGTTGTTCAACAACTAAACACCCTATGTTCAATAAATGACACCCAACCCAACAACAATTAAATCCAATTTGTTCAATAAATGACACCCAACCCAATAACAATTAAATCCACTTTGTTCAATAAATGACACCCAGACCCAATAACTGCAATAAATGACACCCAACTCACTCTATTTCTCATTAAAACAGATCAAAGCACATGGATCAACAAATAAACAATTCCCAACCATTAGATCACAGCAAATTAAATCCATACCACACATTCAAAATGAAGCCATTGCAATCCATGTGCATCCATGTCCACCAATTAAAATCAAGTCCCCAAAACTATAAAAGAAGTCCACCCACTGTTGAAGTTGCATCTTATGCTTTCAAACTATTCAGCAAACTTCAAGACAACATCACAGAACAGTAGCCAATATATTCAAGTCAGTTATATGAATTACAACTCATTCTTCTTACAGTTCTGTTTTTATCAAGACAACATCACAGAACAGTAGCCAATATATTCAAGTCAGTTATATGAATTACAACTCATTCTTCTTACAGTTCTGTTTTTATTGTTTTCATTTATCAGATTTCTTACATTACAGTTCTTTCCATTCATTTATCAGATTTCTTACATTACAGTTTTGTCCATAGGGTGGTGACAGTTAACCTATACAGTTACAGTTAACCTTTTTTATACAGAGTTTATGTATGTGTTCTAGCTTATAGAGTTAAGCTATCGAATACAGTCGTATCGATCTAATCAATGTCACAGGTTGCTTACCTTACAGGAATTGAAGGTTAGCTTACACGAATTATTCGATCATCAACTTCATAGGGATTACAACTTACATATCACAAATGTTACGTATGTCCAAATGTTACGTGTATGTCCAAATGTTACGTATGTCGTGCTAGTACTGTAGTCATAGCTTGTTTACCTAACAGGAATTGAACCTTCAACCTTAGCTTACAGGAATTGAGCGATAGCTTGTTTACCTAACAGGAATTGAACCTTGAACCTTAGCTTACAGGAATTGAGCGATTATTATGGCTTGGGTTCTATGGTTCCTCCATAAGAACACTGAACGCCTAGCTTCGCAGAGCAGCTCTCCCCCCAGCCCACAGCATAGTGTGGAATCTGGATCGTTTCATCGAGCACCATTTCTTTTAGATATAAAGGTGTTCTGACTCTATTGGATCAAGTCATAATCTACGCCTTTTACTAGTATACTACTATGGGGAGAGACTAAGCTCTATTTCAGAGATTGGACTCTCTTATTGTGATTAGCCCCTACTAGTAAGAAGCTGTTCCCGAGCCAGGTTCCCTGGGTCCACTCCTAGTCGGGCCTAAATGAATGAATGAAGAAGGGGGCGGGCAGCACTCTAAAGAAAGAAGCCTTTGCCCGTTGGACAGCTACCGAACTGGCTTGCTTGACTTACTTTACTGGTCGACAACTATATTATTATAAGACCTCCTGTCAGAAAGAAGGAAAGGTTATTGTAAAAGAAAGAATGCCAGCCGATGTCAAACTGTACTCCTAGTGTGAACCATCCGATTTTGGGCAATTCAGAAGTGACAAGATCCGAGTGAACATGGATGAGTTAAAACATAGAACATAAACGAATTGTAACTTTAATGACTCTGATAAACTTAGTAATTTTTCACATATTTTCAGAAGCATGAAGCTATTGAGAAAGCAAACATTTTGATATTGAGTCGAAAGACTGCAAATAAGTGAATTTATACTACTGATGAATGGACCATAGAACTGGGGAATGGTATCTTAGAATGGAAACCCGAGCAGATGACCATTTCTCTTTATTGGATTAGATGACTGTAAGATTTTAGATAATGAGAAAACACAATTATAAGTAACATATCAGATGACAGTCTTATTGGCCTTCATATCTTTTCACCTCGTTGAGCTCGAGACCTTAGGGTATGGAGAGCCCGAGCCATACGGAGTTGTAAAAGTTGGACCAAAGGAATGGGGATTTACATAATTCAGCACTGTAAATTAAGTCACAGATAATGGAGAGAAATCTTGGAGCAGAGATTGTTCTTCACAATATTCAAAATAAGTAAATAAATTATATGAAAAAATATAAAAAAATAAATGACTGCAATGAAACTCAATTAAACTGAAGTAAAACCATTTGTCTATGACACCTGGGAGACCATAGAATCATAATGTAACAAGCTCTGTATCCAAAATGTTTTGTCCTTACTGAAAAAATGAAAAATGTGGGTAACATAATTTTCAATTGGTAATAGAATTTGATCATGGGTAAACAAGTAGAAGGAATCAAAGACCAAGATTTTTTAATTCCAAAAATGTAGAGCAAATTAGGAATAGCATTAAATATCCTCAAATTGTTAGCAACTATAGAATAATATTTGTTCTGAAATATTTCATCTCTTATCAAATTGAAATTCAACACACAATCTCAGTGAAATATTCATGGCCAAAAAAGTTACAAATTCGATCCTTGTTAAATATCAAAAAACTGAGTCTTTCTTTGACAGCTGAAAACAAATGCTCTATCAGGACAAAATCAACAAATTGAGTCTTTCTTTGACAACGTTGAAAAAAAATGCTTTGTTAGGACAAATTGTTGCATGAATCTGTGACCTAAAGGCCTAAGCTCATTGTGTCCATGGGAAAATTTGCACTTCAACCCATTTGAATAGGTTCCCTTTTTCTCATAATGCATGGACAACTTGATTTTATAATTATTTACCTCATCATAAATGTTGGAACTTATTGCATTGCCATAAATTGTTTCTAGTTTCTGACCAAAAATAGAAAATACTTGCTGACCCTTTTGAAGTTCTTCTTCAGAGTGAGCAAACTGACAATCAGTTCCCCACCCACACTTCTTTTTAGCCTAATAAAAATGGAAAATAACATATTTGTATGGAGGAAGTGTAACTATTTTAGTAGCACGTATCTCCTTCACATTTGATAATTTCCTGTAACAAGCTCTGTATCCAAAATGTTTTGATAATTTCCTGTAATAGAGGAAAAGTAATTTTTGCAGAAGTAATAAAGCATAATTTAACATATATTCTAATGTCTAAATGCATGCAATAATTTTACAGGTTGTTGCATCTATGGCAAAAGGAAGTTACTCTGCTCGTACAAGGAGAAGTGGCAGGAGAGTGACAAGGGGTGCGCAGCTGCGATGCACGTCGTCTGATGATGACATGCCAGCTGATGTCGATGCCAGCAATGCACCAGGGAACATTGTTGAAGATGACCATGTGACAGCCGCTGATGTTAACACACCATCAGCCACAGAACCACCATCAACAACAGTCCAAGGGGCAAGCTCAACTAAAAAGATCAGTGCTATAAGAGGATGGACAAAAGAACAAATGTTAGTTGCAATTGACGACATAGAGTTTAATGGATACTCAGTTCGGGCATCTGCAAAAAAACATGGTATTCCTCCCTCGTCAATACATTATTGGATAAATGGACTGACTCATACAAAACGTAGAGGGCCTCTTACAGTTATGACTGAGGATGAGGAGGCCGAGGTGGTTGAGTGGTGTAAAGAGATGGCCCAACTGGGACATGGGCTAGAGTTGATACAACTCAAATCAACAGTTGCTCAAATCTGTCAAGGGAGGCCAAACCCATTCAAAGATGGGTTTCCTGGTAAATCATGGTGGTTTGGGTTTAAAACAAGGCATCCAGAACTTGTATTGCGTACTGCTGAGGGCCTTGACAGAGACAGAGCATTAAATTTGCGCCCTGCAGTTGTGCAAAAATTCTATGACACACTTTCTAGTGCTTATGATAAACATTCTTATGGAGCAGACCATATATGGAACTGTGATGAAACAGGTTTACAGGCAGGGAGGAATTGTGGCATGCGGGTAATTGCCAAGAGAGGGAGCCGAAATGTGCCAAAGATTTTGCCCAAGAGCAGGGAGTGGATAACTATTTTATGTTGTGTTAATGCAATTGGTACTTCAATCCCAGGATTTTATCTATTCAAAGGTAAAAATCAACTGAAAAACTATATACAGAACTGTGAACCAGGTGCATGCATGGCTGCACATCCCCATGCATGGATGACTAAAGAACTGTTTCTAAGTTGGCTTTTTCACTTTGCTGCATCGGTACCGGGTGGCGTCTCGCCTAATAACAGACACCTTTTGATATTAGATGGCCATGGGAGCCACATGGCTGTACAAACAATTGAGGAAGCAAACAATTTAGGCATCGACCTGTTGACATTGCCCGCTCATACCACTCATAGGCTGCAACCCCTTGATGTTAGTGTGTTTGGCCCTTTCAAGAACTATTTCAGGTCGGAGCGTGCTGCATGGATGGCAAAGAATCCAGGGGTTGAGGTGAAAAGGTTTGAGCTAGCAGAGCTTGCAAGTAAAGCTTTTAAAAGGGCTTTGACACCATCAAATATCAAGGCTGGCTTTAGGAGGACAGGAATCTGGCCACTGAACTATGATGCTCTTATGCATGACACTGGTTGTAGCCAAGCGTTTCATGTGGATGGTCAGGAAGAAGGGAATGTCCAAACATGTGTTGAAGTGCAAGAAGTAGATGACCAAGATGATGTTGTTGCAGCTGGTAATATGATTTCCCTGTCTCAAGGACAGTTATATGCTGAAGATGATGAAACTGTATGTGAAACACAATATAACAATGAACAAATTCCTAGTAACATGGAGATTGTTCCACCAACTCAAGAACATCAAATTCCTATCGCTGATATTGCTAATGATATTGTTGAACATGCAGTTGACAATGACCAATTGACATTGCCAAGCCAAGTAACCCCACCTTCATGGCTAGCAGAAGCAATGATCAATTTGAATGCACATAGTGTCTCAGCAACCAATGAAGAAAGCATGAACATGCCCTCACAACCAGCAGAATTGAACAGTGAAATTGTTCATTTTTTTGTGGACAATAGATCAATGGAAGAAGATGAAGGACATAATGAGGCATCAAATGAAGATAATGATATGGTTCAATCAGTTCCAACAGATACTGAAAGGGAAGTACCAAGCAATGACATGCAGGTGGAAGGGGTGGAGAAGACACTTGGACGGTTCCTAAAGCTACCAGTAGAGAGAGTATCAATGAGAAAAACGCAAGGTGCACCGGGTAGTCTTCGTCTGGGCCGAAGCTCACAGCTACTCACCTCAGAGGACTATATAAACCTGTTAGTTGAGTCAGAAAAAAAGAAACTTGAAATGCAAGAATTAAAACAGAAAAAGAAGGATATGGTCAAGGAGAAGAAGGCAGCAAGGATTGTTGCAGCACAACAACGAGCAGAAGAAAGGATTGAAAGAGATAAAGCAAGGCAAGTTAAGGACCAACAAAAGCAAATGGCAAGACAGGAAAAGGAAAAACGAAAGGCACAACAAATGCTTGAAAAGGAACAAGGGATGATCAACGATACAAGAATCGCTGATGAAACTAGGATTATTTCAAACTCATTGGACTCCATTGCAGATAATACACCATTATTCCAAGATCTCATAAACATTCAAGTGCCCCACTATCAAACCGAGGGTTTACCCACTTGCCTTGTTCCTACCAGAGCTGGTGTCAATTCTCTGTATGCTCATTACACACCTCCACTTAATGCAGGGGTCAGTAGTGCAAATGTGAGGTATGGGTACTCAATACCTCCATGGTTGGAAGCTGCAAATTGGAATCAATCATATGGCAACAATCAACCATTTCCTAATCAGCCCTTGACTGGGAGGCCAACCTACCTAGCTCAAGAAGGTAACTCGGGGAGTTTTGGCACTCAAGATTCTCAGGGCCATAAATAATAGGGGTGTCATATGTTTTCGGTTCTAACCACATTATGATGTGGATTTTGGATGGATTGTATCTTTTTCTTGGCACAACAACATTTTGGCTTACAACCTAGTAGTGATTTCTTGTGGCAACCTAACTGTGTGTTGATAAGAAATTTTCAATGGAATATGTCTTTCTGTAAAATATTCATTATGATAAAACTATTTCTATAAGTTATTCTGTGCGCACTGTACAAAGCTCTAAACTCACTTATGGCTCCAATAAGTGGACCGTTATAATGTGATGACAGTGCTGGGCAAGTTTACAATCACTTAACACTGAATAGAAGTCTACACTCACAATTAGAAACACCTCCTGCTCGCTTCTAATGTACGAGGCACTAGTAGTAAGGAACTCTATACTTAGCATGTTATTGATTGAATTAGAATGAATAAGAACTTTACATTGCTGGAAACTAGAAATACAATAAAGAACATAGTTATGATTTTTATCAATCACCTAGGGGAGGGTCGCCAATACATGTGCGCCCTCCCCTCCACGTCATAATACCACGCGTCAACCCACATGGCTCCAGTACGACACCTGTCCACCGTGGAGTATGCCCAACTTATAGAGAGCATGTGTTTTTATATGTGTCAGTAAAAATGATGGAAGTATCTAAATTAATCAAATCAGTTGATGAACAACTATGAGAATCATATTGTTCCATCTTGTTACATCAACTTTCCAAAAGATAGAGAAATTTGGGTGCACAGTAACCTAATAAGCTATATGACGAATTGTGGCTTAGTCATTAATTCTTTTCTAAGCACCTATTCACCTTTTTCATTTTCCTTCATGAGTAGATCAATTGTTTGACAATTACAATAATTTATAAATCTACAAAATATAAACCAGCGTAGACCCATCTTAAGATGGGATCTTTTAAGCATCAAGAGAATCATGTCTCTGTTTCTTTAGATCCCTTTTTACACTTATGAGTTCTGGAGTTAATATTGATCTATAACAGTGTATTACGGTACAGAAAAATTATGAATTGCCTCTAATACATGTAAGAAGGAAATTCCAAAGCAGTAGGTATACAAAAATCCCACAAAATTGCTTCAGAGCTCAAAATCTACAGCATGTTAAGCTTTCCTGTAATTTAAACTTCCCTGCACAAAACTAGGCATTGCAAAAATAAGAGAGATTCAAAGGAAATCAGTGTACCGAAAGGAAATCCAAGGTAACTGCAATTGTGGGTCTTGTCATCAACGCTGGAGATAAATAATGTTTAAAATTTGAATGAACCTTAGGAAAGATCAACAATTAGGCAGAAGCACATGCCATTCTTAAAGGGATTGAATTGGCTCTTGATAAGAGTGTTCACAGTATCTAATGCATGGCAACTAAGCAACAATAATTATGTTTTTTGGAATAGAGATTATACCGACTCCATAAATTTAAAATTTCAGTAGGTCATGTGCTATATACGGGTCAAGGAGGGTTTTGATTCAATATTCTTTTCACATATTACAAGAAATTTACATTCAGAGGTACACAATCTAGACAATTCAACAGCTACAATGGACACCAGCACCCTACAAATATATCACTATAATCAACACATTCTCCTCTCCCGATAGCTCTGCACTCCTTATATCCCTGTTCCCCAAGCAACTAGGAAGAAAAGTTTCAAAAGTGCATAGAAATCTGTTTGCAGAATCAAATATTCCAACTTAGCACAATTCCTACACATCCCTTGGAAGTACAAAGGTTGTCTCCAACACAAATGGCAGACCACCAAAGAAATGGACTCTCCTATAATTGTGATGAAAAATATGCTCTAGGTCATAGGTGTAAAAAACAGAAATTGTTCCAAATTGATATGCCCACTCAAGACCTGACCAAAGACATAACTACTGAGAGACACTGGAGTTACAGGTTGAAAACACCAACACTCCGACTCAAGCAGATATCGAACCTATTTCTTCATGAAGAACGGTCAATCTCTCTGCATGCATTATCGGGCATTTCAACTCTAACAAAA
This sequence comes from Pinus tabuliformis, assembly GCA_031772625.1. NCBI lineage: Eukaryota > Viridiplantae > Streptophyta > Pinopsida > Pinales > Pinaceae > Pinus > Pinus tabuliformis. The sequence continues at coordinate 1,525,870,778 of CM062816.1, forward strand.
CCCTGACAAGGAAACTCTAACAAAACCCTGACAAAACTCTAACAAAACCCTGACAAGGATTTAATCCTATAAAGTTTGCTAGTAAAAGCTGAGCGATATTAAAAGGAAATAAAAGAGTAGAAGCTTTGTTCATAAAACAGTAAACCCTACCCATTTCTGGACTATATAAACTCATCAGCTGTAAAAACAAAATAACCTTCAAATAGAGATGCACCGTCACAAGTGAAAACGATCTCAAAAACTTAGCACTATGCAAGGTTTTACAGCATAAGGAAATCATAATATTCTACAATGAGTAAATCAAGAATAGTAGCGTTCAAACAGTATCCAGAGAAGTCAATTTAAATAATAGAGAATGCAACTTGTGTGTAAAATTCGGAATAAGACTTTCATAGAAGGAAACAAGCTAACAGTTATGACTTCAAGAAACCATAAATAAATTAACAGTATAACTGTGATTAAGGTCGTAAAATGTCCACGGCTTCCATACAAATGTCCATACAAATGTCCACGGCTTCCATACAACACTGTAGCCCAAGTCAATTTAAATAATAGAGAATGCAACTTGTGTGTAAAATTCGGAATAAGACTTTCATAGAAGGAAACAAGATAACAGTTATGACTTCAAGAAACCATAAATAAATTAACAGTATAACTGTGATTAAGGTCGTAAAATGTCCACGGCTTCCATACAAAGTCCATACAAATGGCCACGGCTTCCATACAACACTGTAGCCCAAGTCAATTTAAATAATAGAGAATGCAACTTGTGTGTAAAATTCGGAATAAGACTTTCATAGAAGGAAACAAGATAACAGTTATGACTTCAAGAAACCATAAATAAATTAACAGTATAACTGTGATTAAGGTCGTAAAATGTCCACGGCTTCCATACAAAGTCCATACAAATGTCCACGGCTTCCATACAACACTGTAGCCCAGAGAGCAACCTGAGTAGCAAGTCTGCGAAGAAGCTTCATAAGGGTTTAGTGAGGCTTTAGAAGAGCCTTCCCCTCCGAGCAGTCGAATATAAAACAAACAATAGCACGAAGCAGAGCACTCAGAACTCAAGCAGAGCACTCAGAACTCTATGAAAGAAAAGAGAAACCCTCATATGCCAAATGAAAAAGATAAAATAGCAGGGACAATAAAAATGCAGCGTTTTTATCTATAAAGCAAACACAGTAACAAGGCAATTGAGAGCAGCTACAGAGAGTTTCGAAAGTTGGTCTGGGCTCATTTCCGCGATGTTCCATTTTCCCTTTGTCTTTCTGCTCGGGGCCGGCTATGCAAGTCAGGGGAGAGCAGCTACAGAGCGTTTTGAGGGCTAAAACAGGCTAAAACAGCCAAAACAGACAGAATGCCATAGAATGCCTAAAACCCTAAACCCTAAAACAACAAAAATGCCATAGAATGCCTAAAACCCTAAACCCTCAGAAAATTGCTCAAAATACTGCCATAAAATGCCATAGAAAGTTCACAAAATATCCTGTTAGAGATGCTTGTGTTGAAAAACACAGAGTAAAGCTGGTAGGATTAAAAATCCTACCGGTTACAGGCCATGGATGGTCGCCGACCTCCCCCACCTTCCCCACAGCTCGCAAGACCTTCTCCACACCTGCAACGTCCTTTTCCACACCTGCAACACCTGCAACAGGAAGAAAAAAGCCATTAGAAGCCATTAGAGATCACAAAAACAACAAAAACAGCAGAGCTAAACCCTAAAAATGCTATGTTACCTCAAGCTCAGTAGAATGGCGACCGACTCCTCCCCAAACAACAAAATCGCCGAATAAGACCACCACCAGAGAAATGCTAAACAACCGGCATTCCATGTTAAACAACTTGCATTCCAGAACGACCAAGAAATCCAGGCGGAAAAGCACAAGAAAAGCAGAACCGCTGTCCCAGCCAGAAACCCAGAAACTCCATCAAACCTTCGCACCAGCGCACGAATAAACGACTCTGCGCGCAACAATACAAACCCTGTCAACCGAACACAACATTCCCCCAACACACGTTCTAACCACCATGCACGCAGGTTACAGGGCCGTCCCGCGCCATCTTCGGCGGGGGGCTTCGCCCAACTACCGGCCCCGAGCAGAAAGACAAAGGGAAAATGGAACATCGTTGAAATGAGCCCAGACCAACCATGTAAATGGCGCGAAGTTCGTGTTTTAATGTTCGAGGTGATAGCCCACACGGCCAGCTCCACGGTGGACAGGTGTCGTACTGGAGCCATGTGGGTTGACGCGTGGTATTACGACGTGGCGGGGAGGGCGCACATGTATTGGCGACCCTCCCCTATAACATACGAAAAGCCACCAACTGTTTGTGTTAAATTTAAACGTCAAGTTTAGAACTGTGTCGCCAAATTCATTAACTACTTAACTAAGCCAAACCATCGTTCAAACATCGCTTTGCTCCAAATTTGGTTGCTGGGAGGCCAATTTGGTCATTTGGTGGGTGCCACATGGCTCCATATTATTGGGCCACTTGTCCTCTACTAAATTTAGTGGGGTCTCACTATATTTAGTAGCTTCACCAAAAGTAGAAATTTGCCAAATTTATCTGGAGGTCCTCTAAATTTAGCTCTAAAGTCAAGTTGACCAAAATAATTGACTGACCATAACTCCCTCATACAAATTCAGATTGGGGCGTCGTTTGCATTGTTGGAAAGCTTGCGACAAGCTCTTCGATTTGGTCTTGATTTCAATATGATCATAGTACTTTGAATTTTGGGCCATTAGGGTTCCACCTGGATCAGATACTTTTTGAATTTCTTGCACCATGAGGGATAAAATGGTCCATTAAAGAATCCATAATAATTCTTTTCACCTTGAATGCTTTTTCTCACACTAGATTAGTTCCCAAGGATCGATGGCTACTCTGGCCTTCCTTTCAACTATGCTCCATACATTTTCCATCTCCTCCATCAACAATTGCAATCTATACTTCCACATAGTAAAGTTGGAAACTCCCTCTAGCTAGTCACATTCCTTAAATATGGTTTAGAGAAAACAAATCATCAAAAAATAAATCATATCAACAACCTATTAAGCTCTCTCAAGCATAAACAAGACTTCAATCATTGCAGTATCATATGTATCTTACTATCAAATCCATCATAGGTCTAAGTACTTTTCGTAGGCTTGGATCGACTTTAATCATTGAAGCAAGGGTATGACACCCACTAAGATCCTCCCACAACTCCCTCTCATAGGTAGCAACCCACTCCATACATAGATTTGGAAGCTCTCAAATTCACAACACTCATACATGGAAACTTTTCATCTTATAGAGAAGACATAATAAAATCTATAGTACTAAAACTAAAAACTTGATTTTTTCCTATCAAACCTTCAGAGATGTATATATAAAAAATCTATAAGGTAAATTTAGGGGCGTAAAATTCTATAAGAAAATCAAAGAAACAAATAAAAAATGACTAATCGAAATCTATAATTAGGAAAATAGTAGAACAAGCTACAATAGATATGGCATGAGAGCTTCACACAATGAACCTCTAACATATCACGTGCATTCATGGCATACTAAACAATACCCCTAATTTGACTACATATTGGAAAATACCTCTAAAAATCACATTATTTAACCCCCTACCAATACAAAGCCAATACACCTTCCCAATTAAAAAACCCCTACTTTCACTAGATATTGCAGGTAACCATTTTTTCATTAACATTTTTCATACCCCTTAATATTTTTTCATTAACTTTGTGCTCCATTTTTTATACCTAACAATATTAAAACCCTTTACCCCCTATTGTATGCTCAATATATTATGTCATTTTTTCCTCAACATATATCCCCCAAGGTACGGTATAGCTCCCCCAGTGAAGCCTCAGTGAGATATGGCCTAGTTAATTTTTTATTAATCATAAATTACTATAGTAGCACATGTTTACTGTACTTGTTATAATATCAAATCTCAAACACACAATAGCTCTACCTCTCATGCACTACTAAGTGAATGCACCCTTCTCTTATTTTATAAATGAAGGGAAGGAGTTAAAAAAAACAAGTTATCAATGTCCTCAATTCGTATGCCCCACTTGTGCTCATGAATAAGAGGAACCATTCATAAGTATTCAAAATACAAGTGTAACTCATTCATGTAACCTATAGGATGTAACTCTCATCATTAACGCACATATTAGTGGACTGTGTAACAACAATAATAAATATGCTCAACACTCTAGGATGAATCACAAGGAGCATTTCCCTAGAATAAAGGCGTTTACCTTGCAACGTACCCCCTACAATGATGGTCCCTTCATAGCAAGTGTAACTTGTGTAATGAGTGCAACACATGTGCAATATGAAACTCTAAAGGTGAACTCATGTCCATTATGAATGTGCCCTCCTTCATAATGCACCATCTCTTAAATCTACAACTATGTTGTTGCAACACCCCATGGTTGAAGGGTGAACTTATTCTTGCTCACTTAGGGTGAAGGGGAAGAAAACCTCAAAGCAATAACAAATCTAACAGGCTGAATAATACGTTTGAGATGAAAGACCTTGGGTTGCTCCATTATTGTCTCTGTTTGGGGTTTTTGGCAATGAGATAGAAAATATTTTTTGACAAAATTTGATTAGACATTTTTTTACCATCAAGGTATCAAGCTTTGGGCATATTACACTAGATAGAATGTTGGTACACATGCTGATTTATCTCACCAACACCAGGTTAAATCTTAGTTTTGCAATAAAATTGATGCATATTTAATCATTACGTTGAAAAAAAATCCATTAAAATGTAACAAAATGGATTATGAGACACTTGAAGGGAACACATCATCATGGGATTGAATTATCCAAGATATGAAGTTTCCAATTGTTTGGTTTGATATATTCAAACTACCAATGCAATGCAGCTCCTTGATAATGCCAATGCATATCTATATATATATATTTTGGATATGTATGAAGTCTACGTTAGTTTGTTTTTATGAGATTTAGTTATAAGTTAAAATTTTATGAGTAAAGGTTGAGGATGGGAATCAATTAAGGGGAATAAAAATTATTTTAAAGAGTTTTTTGGGCTCGATTGAGCATCTCACAATCCTAGTAACAACATTTTATGGTTGGAAAGATCATTCTTCCATTCAATATATAGGTTGACCCTAACCTAAACCGAACCTAAATCCTAAAAAAAACCAATAATGAAGTGTAGTCTAACTAATAGATGTTTTAGCCATTTTTCCTAATCAATTTTGTTTGAAATCCAATAGGGATTTTTAAGAATCATAAGTTTGAGTTATGTAATCTACAAAATCAGAGTTCCCTAAAGATTTTTTTAAGGTTTTGAATCCGTTTATACATTCAAAAATACATTTTAAATAACAAGAAGTTACATTTCAGACTACCAAAGCCTCACGTTTGCACATCTTATTTCTATGAAAGGTACAATTAATGAAACTTGTAGCATGTGCGTCAAAGCTTTGGCATAATAGAAGTATAAGTGTTGAGCACCTAACTCAATTTATCAATTGCCAAAACCAATAGATTTTGCATGGATTTGGTTGTACTTAGATTTAAATATACAACAAAGTAATATAAGTAAATATGGAAGTATATAAGCAAAAGTATAATATGTATAGTGAGAAGTGTTGCTTAAAATATTTAATTTAATAAATGAGTATAATAATTTGCGCTAATATGAAAGAGATATTGTAGTGTTAATAAATGAGTGTAAATATTTAAATGTCTACTCAATATGAGAGATATGTTGTAATGTCCTTAAAATGAAGCATGAGATAAAAAAAAAATCATAATACTAAAACATAATGTCAATTCAATTAAAAAATAATAAAAATAAAAATAAAAAATTGATTCAAGTCAAGTTGTTGTATTGTAATTTTGTTTTTATTAATAAAATTATAGACAAATTTTCCCACTAAAAAAATCATAATAAACACATCATATTAAGATAAATTTAAATAATAATAATTCATATTCATAATCATGACATTTAATTAATAAGAATATAAAAATACAATATTTACAATATTTTGTTTTCTAAGTTATATATCTATCTTTCTCTCTATCTATATATCAATGCTATACATATCATTTTAAAAAATTAAATTAGAAAAAGATCAAAGAAAAAATGCGATCCATATGTAAAATCTAGGTTTTAATAAAGTTAAAAATAAAAATAGATATAAGTTTTAATAAAATTAAGAAGAGAGGGGAGAAAGGGGAATCAATTTTTTTAGATGTACATATTTCAAGTTAATATTCAAAAGGAGGTTTGCACTTTAAGAGATTTGATCTCTATTGACATTTAATAAATTTGGAGTTAAAATGAATTTATGTTAATTTACATAAAATTGGATTTAATCACATAAAATAGATTGTCCAAAATCATAAAACAATCTATATTTGATTTATAGTTAATATTGAATTTATGATAAACATTTCATAAATATGTTTTTATTTTAGTTAGTTTATAATAATTTTGTAATGATAGATAGGTAGCCTATTCATTTGGTCTAAATTATTAAGGAAAATAAAGGACATTATAACTTAGTGATTAATATTGTAATGAAAGATCATTCGTAATTTTTTTTTTTCACCTAGGTGGAAAAACCTATCAACTCAGGTGTCAAAACCAACAGTGAGGACAACCATCTCTGGCTGCTATCCGCGAATGTCGGTTTGACTCATCATAGTTAGATAGGAAAACCACGCCACCTGAAATAACCCGCTGGTGGTCCGTAAGGGAGCAGGCTCATCACTCCTGCCAGATGCCTCTGGGTCTTGGGCCGTTAACCTGTTTCCTTACGTCCGAGGAAGACGAGCTCTTAGCCAAGCAGAAGCAGTTTTACGAAAGATCATTCGTAATTATTTCAACATTTTCAAAATAATAAGAATAATTTTTTTATAAATAAATTAAAAAACTAAGAATGAAAATTATATGTTTGTGTTTTTATGTGCGAGAGGGAGAGCATTTATTAGCAAATGTGATTAAACTCAATAATAAATGCGTTGATGTCCTTTAATATTTAAAATTATTTATACTAATCAATAAACTTTTGGAAACATAGCAAAATACATATACATTAAAGGAAATTCAATAATAAGAAAGATGGATAAAAGATATGTAATAAGGTTGTATAACTAGTATTCCGTGCTTAGTTTAATAAAATATTTTAATGTCATGATGTGTTGTATGTACTCCAAACAATCCTTGCCCCTTTGTTTAATAAATATTTTAATGTCATGATGTGTTGTATGTACACCAAACAATAATAAAATTGTAAAATAAATTATATGAATATTTGTTTAACTTTTTTTCATTAATTTTTTTAGTACAATTAAACATTTTTTTGATATATCTATATATATATATAGATAACATTTTTTTGACATTGAAGAGAATGATAACAAGTTAATAATTTTTATTCAATATTGAATGATGGCAATTTTTTAATATAATGTTCATATTATAGTACACATGTCATGTCATTAGAGTATAGATTAATGAGAGTTGTACAAATTGTACACATGCTATTTTTATAATTTTTTATAATTTATATTTTTTAAATTAATTTTTTGTAAATTAAAAAATAAAACCCATAAAAATTGTCTATTCAATACTTTACAACAATGAGAAAATGAAACTTTTAAATTTAATTACAAACCATTTGAGTTTAGCCGTAGTCTAAAAATTATGCTTTTTCTCCTTGAAAGTTATGGAAATTTCAGCCATATTTTGAAAAAATCTGGCAGGGATTTTTGTAAATCCAAGTAAAAGCTGTGAAAATTCATAATTTTAGGTGCCCTAGACGTTTTTGATGGTGCCGATTCCATTTCCACCTTCAAAAACACGATTAAACATGATTCAAACACTGCATCTACAATTTTTTTTGAATTTGTCTTTGCCCAGATTCCTGCCACTTTTGGCCGTTTGGGCAATTCCTTCGCCTCCGTAGACAACTCCTTTGAATTTATGGTACATAGTAATTAATATATAATGTTGTTTTTCAAATTATTTATATTTATTGTACACAGTAATTAGTGATATAGTACATAGTAATTAATAATAGAGTACACAAAAGTTAATTCTTGTCATCATTACACAATAAGAGAGGAGACATTTTAACCAATTATATTTGAGATAAATAGAAATAAATTTTATTTCAAAATAATAAATTTAATTTTATAATGTTAAATTTTAGATAAATTTTAATTTTTTTCCAGTCAAAGAAAAACTAATAGCAAATTAAAAAAAGTCAATGTAAATAAACAAGAGCAAGTTAATAAACTTAATTGTGTGTAAATGAATTAACTTAGTTGTATGTAAATGAATTTGTAATGGTTTAACATAGGTTAGAAAAGAAGTCACTGAAATGTGTAAATCACAATGGAATATGTGTAAGAAATGTTTTTGCGATGAATGGTGAATGCTTATGATAAAGAAATAATGAGAAAAAGCCTATGCTAAAGTCAATGCCAATTTAAGAGTACATTCATATTAGTAGTTGTGGTGGGTTAAAATTACTCGTATTTTAATCAATATTATCGTATTAGGAAATTCCATTTGTGATAAGAATCATTATTTATTAATATTTTTATTTTTTTAAGGGTTTGTTTAGTGTGGCGTGGTAGGGTGATAATCTTATTAAAGTTTAATTGCAAAAGTGAAAAGTTTTGAATTCTGAGAAGATATGATATTTAAATAAATTGTTACACTATTTAAAGAATAATTGAACATAATTCAATACACAATGGATATCCCGTAATAACTTCAAATTTTCATTTATTACTACAACATAATAACTAAAAACTTTCAACATAATAATTAAAAACTTTCATATATCAGTACACTTGATGATTTGATAGATTGATTTACTAGATCATTTATGTATAGCTTAAAGTATCACTAACTTTTTTAGAATGAGCAAGATATAATCAACTTTGATAATTTTAGACATGCCCAAATCTCTTTAATTTTTGTTTTGACTTACAAGTGAATGGACAAAGTTGGGACCACCATTGGTTAATGAAAATAAGTAATTGTTTCCTTAATCAATCTCCTTGGTTGACCATCAATTGTTAATTGACCATATTTAGAAGATCTAGATGTGAGATGAACTTGTTATTCCAATGCCCCCCTATTAGTGGAACTCTTTGGATATCTAAGAGGTGAAATTATCTCTATACATACCTCTATAATTGTAGCTTCATGAAGCATGATCATAACCCATTAGGTTGAATATCCACACTGCCTTTGTGTTAACATAAATTGTACAACCTTAGTGGCTAAAAGTGATACCACCTTATTATTTTACAAGACCAAAGTTGGGTCTAAATTTAAGATGAAATATATATATTGAAGTCAATTTACTTTGGATCTTGCATCAACCTAGAGACCCCATTGAAAGAAAATGAAATATTAGGTCAACCTATAAATTAAGGAAATGAGTTTACCAACAAGCTACATATAGAGAATAACATCAATCATTCTAAGAATCTCATTCCTTAGCTAGCTTCATTCCCAAATAGTAAGGTGTATCATATGGTTCATAGTATTTTCATTTTGAATCTATACAATATATTCATCACATATTTAGGTTTAAAAATAAATATACCATCACCCATTTACAAAATTTGGATGCTTAGAAATAAATGGAACGTGATAAGGTTAGTCATTTCAAATGTATTTACTAACTAATGTTCGAGCCCAAAATGATATGGGCATCGAAATATAGTGCAAATATTAAAGTATTATTATTTACATCTAACACATAACTGATGTAATATGATCTATAATGTTTAGAGCCAGAATTAAGAAAGAATTGATCGATCCTTGCATACTATACCTTAGGGGTTTGTTTCAAATCATATAAAGATTTCTTCAATTGACACATAAGAATGCCATCCTCCTAAAGCCTAGGGGTTTTTCAATATAAATATCATGAGTGAGATCACCATAAAAAAGGAAATCTCAACATCCATTTGATGTACCTTCCATCCAAAGCACTAGCAAGGGAAAGAATTGATCGAACATTGTTCATATTTGAGTAAGAGGCAAAGGTCTTGGAGTATGGTGCCTTCTTATTAAAAAAAAAATCCCTTTGCTACTAGTTAAGCCTTATGCCTCTCAATAACACCTTTAGATGTAAATTTTGTCTTTTATACCCATTGGCATTTCACCATTGGTTGATTTCATATAAATTTAGTTAATCTAGAGTTTTTTTGAATGTTAAGTAGATCATTGCTTTATTATTAGAAAGAAGAGTCCAATAAAGAAAACCTAAAGTGTAATCATGAAAGATATCATCCTTCATGAAAATAAATGCTTATTTTATTGGAACAAACAACCTGTAGCCTTCTTACTCAAAGACAACATTGTGCCATCATGAAATTGTTAGAAATTAAATATCATAGCAATGGAACACATAAAATATTGCAGAAAAACAAACACATAAAAGCATAAATAAGAGAGACACAGATATACAAGGTTCACTCAATTTGCGCTACGTCCACAAAGAAACAACAGATCCTTCCTTTTATATTATCCAACAAAATGAACGGATGCAACCTATAGCAAATCCATTGTAACTTCCTCTTCGTTCTCACACAGTCTCCTCTCTTCCTCTCACACATAAAATAATACATAGTCGCAATAAAATTCCCTCATATAAACCAAGGGTTTCCTTCTAAGGAAAAAACCCATAAATTAACATAAATTCTACTGTCATATCTTTCACCTAATGACGACCCAAATTGACTATGAAATTACAATATTTTACAAGGAAATTTTTCTCTAATTTTTCGCTTTGGGGGCATTACCACTGAAGTGTTGGAAGTAGTGGGGGGGCAAGCCCCCTGACACCCCCATGTTAGGGACTAGGATCCAACCATGACTAAAACAAAAACCTTCGAACAATAAGGAAGATAATCAGGCTCCACACCCAACAATCTCTCACTTGGAGACTGATTATATTAAATCCATAATTGCTTCACTTGCTGGACAATGCTTCCACTTGGACCTAGTTGTTTCTCATCTTCACCATCATACTTGAAAACCAATTGAAATTGAGAAGAAACTCAATTTCTCCTTAGTTACAACTTTCGTTAACATATCCACAGGATTCTGGCTAGTGTGTATATTTTCTAGCTTCAACTGTCCATCTCCCAGAATTGACTGTATGAAATGGTACCTAAGCTATATATGTTTAGTCTTGGAATGAAATGTTGATTTCTTTACAATATGAATAACACTCTGGTTGTCACTGTATAATCTGCCAATCTCTTACTTCTTTCCCAATTCATCCATAAACCTTTATAACCAAATCATTTCTTTACTAGCCTATGTAGCAACAACATACTTGGATTCTGTTATTGAAAGTGTAACAATGTTTTGCATTTTTGAAACCCAACTGACAGTTGTTCCACCTATAGTAAAAACATACCCTGTGGTGCTCCTCTTTATCTCTACCACCTTACATATATGAATCAACATATCCTTATAGAACAATGTTTGAACCTCCAAAACATAATGCTTGATTAGTAGTAACTCTCAAATACCTGAGAATCCACTTCACTACCATGCAATGCTCTTTTCTTGGATTTTTCATATACTTGCTCACAACTCCTACTGCATGTGCAATATCAGGCCTTGTGAATACCATTTCATAGATTAAGATTCCCACTACTGATGCGTATGGAACTTTAGACATATAATACACCTCTTCTTGGGTCATAGGACACATTTCCTTAGTTAGTTTGAAATGGATAACCAACACCTTTTCTATGTACTTACTCTAAGACAATTTTAATTTGCGATTTTTCTTGTCCCTAGTTATTATCATACCAAGGATTTGCTTTGTAGCACCCAAATCCTTCATTGCAAATGAATTAGCTAATTTTCCTTTGAGCACATTTATTTCTTGAATGTTAGACCTTGAAACAAGCATGTCATCTACATAAAATAGCAATATAATATAACTGCGATCATTTTGTTTCTTAATATAAACACAATGGTCAGAGTGACATCTAGTATAACCTTGTTCATACATAAACCTATCAAATTTTATATACCATTGCCTTGGAGCCTGTTTTAATCCATACAAACTCTTCTCCAAATTTCACACTAATTTCTCCTTCCCTTTGACCTCGTACCCTTGTGCCTGCTGCACATAGATCTTTTCCTCCAAATCCCCGTGGACAAAGGTTGTCGTTACATCTAACTATTCAAGATACAAATATTCTGCTGCCACTAGACTTAAAATAGTTTTGATTGAAGTCATTTTAACAACAAGATAAAATATTTCATCAAAGTCTATACCTTTCTTTTGTGCAAACCCATTCACCACAAGTCTAGCCTTATATCTATGTTTTCCTCCATCTTCTTCCTTCAACCTATAAACCCATTTACTCTACATTATTGTTTTACCTGCAAGCAACCTGACTAAGTCCCAAGTTTGGTTATGTACCAAGGAGTTCATCTCTTCTTTCATGGCTTGTTCCCACTTCTTCCTAGTTTCTACCTGCATTGCTTCTTCATATCCTTCTGGTTCACCAGAATCAATAAAAAATAATAATATAATGAAGGATAATATAGTTCGCAGGGTCTACTTAATATGGTATATCTTCTAACAACACTAGAAGGAGTTTGAGGTGTCTATTGTTGTTGTTGTTGTTGTTGGTCATTATGATTTCTTGACACCTTTGACTCAACTTTTTCTTGGATCTCATAAAACACTATGTATTTTGTGTTTTATTTTTCATGTTTCTTTCCCTACAACTGATCTTTGTACAATACCCTTTAATTAATTACCACATCCCTACTCCTAATGATTTTATGGTTTTCATAGTCATATAAGCAATAACCAAAATCATTAACACCATATCCAATGAAGATACACTTCTTTGATTTTGCCTCAAGATTTGTTATGTTTTCTTTATTAATGTGGATAAATGCTTCATAGAGGAAAGTCTTTAGAAATTAGTAATTTAACTTTTTACTTGTCCATGCCTCCTCTGGAATACCACCATCCAAAGAACTTGAAGGCCCTTTGTTTATTATATAAACACCATTATCTATAGCATCTGTCCAAAATTGCAAGGGAAATCCCACATGTAATCTCATCCACCTTGTATGCTCTATGATAGTCATGGTCACCCTTTTTGACACACCATTTTCTTGTGGTGTTCTTGGAGCTGTCTTCTCTCTACGAATTCCATGATCTGAACAATAATTATCAAACTCCTTACTGTAGTATTCACCTCCATTATTTGATCTAAGACATTTCAACTTCTTTCCTGTCTCATTCTCAACCAAAGCTTTCCATTTATTAAAAGTATCAAATACATCATATTTATTTCGAATACAATAAACCCAAGTTTTCCTAGTTTCATTGTCAATAAAAGTAACATAATAGCGAGAGTCACCAAGAGATGATACCTGAGCAGGTCCCCATACATATGTATGCACAACCTTTAATTTTTCACTCTTCTTTTTTTTACCAACTCTGAGAAATCTGAGTCTCTTTTGTTTTCCATAAACACAATTCTCACAGAAATACAAATCAACATGTTTCAAACCTATCAACAAATTTCTTAAGTGAAGAATCTGCATCCCCTTCTCACTCATGTGCGCAAGCCTATGATGCAATAATGATGTATCTTCTCTTGTGGAGGTTAAAGCATTAACAAAATTAGAAATACCATTTCATAAATACCATGCACCAACCTTTTGTCCTTTTTCTATTACCAGGGATCCTTTAGTGACCTTCTAGGCTTTGTCTGTAAATGTAGTTACACTACCTTAACCTCCCAACTGCCCTGTTGAAATTAGATTTTTATTTAGATATGGAACATGCCTTACCTCCTTTAATAGCCATTGTTTTCCTTTTTGTTTCTTTATAAAAACCTCGTCTATTCCAATGATTTTATAGGGTTTATCATCACCCAAACGAACTTGTCCAAAATCACCTTGAACATAGACATGAAAATGCTTCCCATTAAGTGTGGCATGGAATGAAGCCCTTGAATCTACCACCCAAGCATCAATACTATTTTCTACTGAAAGAATCAAAACATATTGCAACACATCACCTGTTATGTTTGCTTCTTGATTGTTCTCTTGACGTTCATCGCCTTCTTTTCTCTTTCGATATTTACAATCTTTCTTTAGGTGTCCTTTCTTCCCGCATTTCCAACGCACCATCCCTAATCTGGATTTGGACCTTCCTTTCCTTGACTAATTGTGACGTCCTGAGCTCTTTCCTCTCTCTAGTTTTCTTCTCCTAGTCTCTACAGTCAAAGCATTACCAATTCTCTTATCCCATATTTTAAATTTCTTTTCCGCGATAAGGATAACACCAACAACATCATCAAACTTTAAAATACTAGATCCAGAGACAAAGTCACTAATATCCATGACTAAGCCTTTCTAACTTTTTGGTAATGAGCAAATAAACATTAAATCCCTAACTTCATCATCAAAATTTACCCTAACTTAACTTACTGGTAACTATGTTAAATTCATTTAAATGGTCAACAATAGATCCACCTACTAGCATCTTCATATTAAACAATCAATTCATAGGAAATACCTTGCTCAAGGCCGAGGGTTTTCATATAGGCTAGCCAATGCCTTCATTAGACCCTTTGATTTCATTTCCTTTGAAATGTTGAAGGCCACTGACGCTGCTAGGAATAGTCGCATTGTTCCTAGTGCCTTTCTGTCAAGAATATCTCATTCTTCATCCATCACACTTGTCGACTTCTTTTCTTTTTTGCTTAATGGTAGGTATAAATATTTCTGATATAAGTAATCCTCCATTTCCATATTCCATAGCTGGTAGTTTTGTTTGTTGAATTTATCAACCCTAAACCTACCATCTTCCCCCAGTGCTCTCACTCGAACCAGGAACCCTTCTTTCCTGCAAGTTTATCAGCCAAATAGACCTTTGGCTTTGATACTAGTTTTTAGAAATTAAATAACAGAGCAATGGAACACATACAATATTGGAGAAAAAAACATAAGAGAGACACAAATATACGTGGTTCACCCAATTTGGTCTATGTCAATGGAGAAACAACCAATCCTTCCTTTTATATTATCCAGCAAATTGAAGGGATACAAACTACAACGAATCCGATGTAACTTCCTCTTCTCTCTCACATAATATCCTCTCTTATTCTCACACAAAAAATAATACATATGTGCAATACAATTCCCTCATATAAACCAAGGGTTTCCTTCTAGGGAAAAAAATCCTAAATTAACATAACTTCTATTGCCAGATCTTCCACGTAATGAATGGCTCAGATTAACTACGAAATTACAATATTTTACAAGACAATTTTTCTCTAATTTTTGCTTCGGGGGTGTTTTTCCCAAAGTGATAACAATAGTGGGGGGAAATCCCCCCCCACACCCCCCCGTTAGGGACTGGGATCCAACCATGGCTGAAACAAAAACCTATGAACAACCATGAAGATATCAGTCTCCACACCCAACAAACATCTCAACTAGGGTTTGATTCTCCCTTTGAACAACACCATTGTCCCAATGTTTGTAATATATTGATTTGTACAAAGGAATACCATCCTATGAAAAGTGGCTCTCAAAGTCCTTTTTGACATATTCTCCTCCCATTTTTTGATCTTAGACATTTTATAGGTCAATCACACAACTTTGAACCAATTCCTTGAATTTTTCAAAGATATGGTCTTGTTGATGCCATGAAAATCGCTGCAACAACATAGGGGAAAACCACCCAGTTAGGGACTTGAATACTGTCCCCTATTCGTTTGGATTAGTGGCTCCAATTGGTTTAACTAGGTCCAATTACCTTCTCTCAATCTCCCTTAAAATATGACTTTCATCCATCAATGGAGAAGAGGCGTCAGATCAGCCCTCTTGCTGATTAGGCAAGAAAGTGATCCTTAAGTTGATCTGGGGCTCAGCCAAGCCACGACTAAGTTATGACTTATAGTTAGCCTAACTTATTCTAACCTAACTAACTTTATGGAATTAAGTTAATATTAATTGTTAATCCTATATGATACTATGATAATGTTATCACTATGAAACTTGTTAGTTTAATACTATATATTAATCCTAAAGTAACGCTATGTTAATACTACACTATCATTAAAGTCATGTTAGGTACTAAAGTATTCCATATTTATCTCATATGCCAAATCTAAACTAATATATCCTATGCTATTATACTAATTAACTAATTATACTATATAAAGAAATATACCTTATACTATACTAATACTATTCTATAATAAAATCACTTATACTATAATATATTCCTAAATATTACTAATATAGTTCTAACAATAATACTAAATATTTAATCTAGTTTATTATAAGATTATAATATATCTATGATAAACTATAAAATGAATGTTAATTAAACTAAATAATGTTATTATTATTCTAAGGAAACATTTAATTAAAATAAGATCTAGTTAAATACACTACCTAATTAAAATTAAAATTATTCTAATTCCCTTAGGTTATTATTATTTATTGAAAGTTAACGTTAAAAAACTAATTAATAATTAGTATGATAAAGTTAACTCTAAAAAGAAAAGAAAAATAATTTCTAATGTTAAGTGTTATTGATTAAAAATAAATTAATATACAATATATTATATTAATCCTTATGATTGATTTTTTAGTGTTTTGAATAAAGATTAAAATCAATCAAGAAGGTTGATTGATATAAGGGCTCAATCCTGCCACTAAGGACTAGGATGTTTTCCTCTAAAGAAAGAGGACTTTATGCAAAATTAATTTGCAAATGCAAAACTAATTTAAAACAAAAATCCTATCTCGAACTAGAATGGGATAGCCCTCTCCTAATCCGAGAGCAAATGAAATAAAATAAGGGGAAGGACTGGTTTATGAGCGAATTCACCATGTGATTTCCATTAACTAAAAGAAATAGTTCATATTAATTAATGGAATAAAAAAACAAAAAACACATTTGTGATTAAATGATAAATAGTTATCATTTATCTCAGATATACTTCAATGAATTCATTATAGATTCGATGTCATTCTGCCTCTTGGAGATAGCTCCTGTAAAGCTTCAATAAAATATCAAAATTGATCCAACAATAGTGTTAGATATCAACAAGAAATACTATTTAGAATAAAGATCGAAATCAATTACAAAACTTTGACAAAAATAAAAATAAAAATTCAGCATTCCGGTAATAGTACACAAGAATGAAAATTCATTTAAACAATGCCAAAGCTTTTTACAAAATACGCAGTCCTTGAAAATTTGAGACCTATGATTTTACTGCCTGCAATAGTGCTAAGAAATTAAACAGAGCCAAAAACTCTCTTTCCATCTCTACAATCGCTCTCTCTGTGCAAAACAAAAGCACATAAGCACAAATTGAATCATAGTAGAGAATCCCCTGTGCTAGATCTCCCTGTAGCGTAGATACTCCTGTGTATGGATCCCCCTTTTCTCCCTGGATTAATGTTCTGTTTAAATAGATTGTTATGTACTCAAGGTTCTTCTCCCCTTTTTTGAATTCTTCCGGCATTCACTTTCTTAGAGGTAGATCGACATCTCCTCCAAATTCCTTGCACAATTGTTACATATTTGGGGTCTTTTGCGAAAATTCTTCTAAAAAATTCTTGGGCCTCCCATAATAAAAACTTGTTTTGAAATTACATATGCCTCATTCCAGTCTTGAAACTCGGAATGTTTCAATGCTTTAGCCAATTGCCGAGTGGGAAGCTTGGAATCTTTTCCATTTTCAGATACGACAAATCTTGATATTTACGATTGAATTAATTCCTTCATTGTCGCTTTTGACTAACACAAAATCCTCCACAAATACCAGCAATCAAAACAAATTGTTATAAAATGTATTGAAATCAGAATAAAATCCAAAATGCATGTTTTGTTTTCTTTTTTCTGGAAAGCAGTGCTTCTGATCTAAAATTTTCCGTTATTGGGCAGCATTGATTTTGATGATTTCAGCGCAAATGTGAGGAAAGATAAATGGGATTGAGATTTCATTTCATATCCTATGCATTAAATTTAATTTCAACTCCATTATTGAGTACAGGCTAACACTGATTTGATTGTATTGATTCACAGATAGAAGTTTTTTGAGGCGAATTTCTGGCCTTGATTGTGTCGAATTTCTTGGTTACATTGTCAAGAGTGCTGGGATCTTCGCATTAATGGCCAAGCCACATGGTGAAATAATCAAATAGCTCTAAATCTGTCATGCAGATGGAATACATGCATTAAATTTAACCTCCCCTCAAAGAGTAAAGGTCTAGATATTGATTATCTTAGCGTGTTGACTGGGATCCTTGTACCTGCAAATGAGCGGAAAATCAAACAAAAATCGCGTTTAACATAATTGTGATAAGCTTGCTATCCATTACATTGATGGTCGATTTTGTAGGGATATGAAACTAAATGAGAGTTGAAGCTGGCATGTTTTTTCTCGCGATAGAGGGTAACTAAATCCATAAGTTTATGAGAGATTTTTCGGCGTAAATCACAAATGAAATATCATGTGATTTAAGCCGAAAAATCTCTCATAAACTTGATATAGATCACAGAGGCCTCAATTCAACAAATTCATAAGTATGTGAATATTGATCTGGCACGACATTTTGCAAATTTGACGCTTAACTATGTAGTGAGGTTTGTTGATGTGAAAGTCAAACCTTAAATCACGCATTGATTATGTAAACAAAAACGTTTTTTGTTTTTCTTTGGTAATGTGCTCGGTCATGAGACGTTTGAATTGGATATGTATTTGGGATCTTTAAATAACATGTTATAATAATAAAAAATATTTTTAATATTACAATGTTAAATGTTTAGTGTTTTGTTAAATTATATACAATGTTTAATGTTTTGTTTTACACTATAATGGTTTTCACAATGTTATTTTATTTTTTTGTTTTAATTACAAATGATTGTTGTTAATGTGGAATGTTTTCGTTATAATATTTAGAATATTTTACATTCAAATTCTAACTATTTATAATATTTTTATATGATTTTAATTTTTATATACACGTGAATGTTATAATATTACAAACAAAATTACAATGTACATTAAACAATTATAATTATTCCCTATTTACATTATTGATTATCCACTATTCTTTTTCAATGTAGGTGTCACGCTAAGTGGAGGAGACAAGCAACCAACATGAAATGTAAGGTGATGTGGCAACTAAAGGTGCCACATCGCCTTCTCGTGACCAGTAATAGAATGTTGTCATGATCGTAAAATCTAATCACCAATCACACAAGGAGCCTATTGCAACAACCAAGACATGATCGACCCATGCAAAAGCCACAAAGTCAAGCGGCTAAAACACATCCAATCTTCAAACAAGCAATATTCACAAACATCTAATCCAAATGAACTCAAACATATTTAGATAGATAGATAAGGATAAGTCGAACTCATTTAGGCCATCCACATTCTCAAAATCCAATAATAATATTACCAAACGATCAGTTAAAAGTGTCCCCATGTGAGATTTATAAGTGAAAAATGGGGGGCTTTTGTTTTACCACAACAGGTCTTTATATTCAAGAAATATACCAAAGTATGCATCGAATATCATTAGTAAAGGTCAAAACATATCTTGCACTTGCTATGATGGTCACTATGAACAAGATTTAGCTAAGCATTTGGACTTCATACCTCTCTTGTCTCAAATGCAATTTGCTGATGCTTTCCAAGCAAACCGATTACATACAATTTCAAGGGCACAATCCTAGGCAATACATTAGCCAAATTAAACTTCACCATTAGTTTCACACTGTTATCACATAAAAATTGTGTACTTAAAGGTGTCAATTAAGGGTCAAAATATGTCAAAGATCATAAAATTCAAAGGTTCACAAAGGACAATGTAAACTTTGAAACGGGAACTATAAACTCAAAACGGGAACTTTGGCAAAAAAACCCCGAAAAAACATAAAAAACAGTGCTAAAAACGAAAAGTGTGTATACTGGAATGATGATTTTTTTTTAGGGGTCAATTTTGAACATGTTTTAAAAATGGCAGTGACTACGAAATTTACTACGAAATTTTCGTGCAAAATATAACTTCAAAACGAAAGTGATGATACTAGAACAATGCTTTTTTTTTAGGGTCAATTTTGAAACTTTTTAAAAAATGCTAGTAAAACCAAAGTTCTATGTGCCAAACAAAGTTGTTTATGAGGAAAAAAACACTTTAATGTTTTTGGTAAATATTATTTTTCTTTCCTAAGTATAAATTCAACATGTTTTCAACCATAACATGCTAGATACAAAAGAAATTGAAAATTTTCAACTATAAAATTAAAAAACCATGACATTATGAACAAATTACATCACTAAATGAATTCAAAAGTCATTATTTGTATATTGAATAAAACATACATTATATCTCTAATTTAATATTGCATTGTAGATATTTTAAACAATAAAAATTATCATAATTAAGACATATAATCCAACAACATGAAAATGCCTCATAACTTCTCATTTAACACCATATGGAAATCATTAATTTTATTTCAAGATACGATGCATACATCAGTTATATAAACTGTCTTAAACAATTATTCAAAATCACTCATATTTTCTTGCACACCATCAAAATTCACATCTTTAGATGAGTGAATGGATGTTGACGAAGATGTTCCATATTCTTCTCTTTCATCAACTAGTGCCCCATCTGAGTCCACATGCATGCTAAACATTTCAGGTTTCAAAATTCTTTTAGATCTACGACTGGTTTCAGTAGACTCCCATCTCAACACTGTTACTTCTGATAACAACCTTTTCAGAATCTCTATCGTCTTGAAGTGAAGAGTTCCTCTCTTTGTTAAATTGAAGTCATAAACAAGTATGTCAACATCCTCCAATTTTAATATGTCTATGCGGCGACGATTTATATTTTTACCCTTTCTTTTTCTCTTTCCACCATTTTTTTTGTCAACTACCATCTCTGGCTTATACACACCATTGAATGGGTGTGTATTTGTGGCATACCAATGTACTTCAACACTTGTAACATCCTCATTTTCTGTAAAGACCTTTATAACTTTAGCAACCCAGAATGGATAGCCATTGGGATCTCCATCTGCTAGCACTGCAATCATGCAACCCTCCTTAATATCCTGTACTGAACCCCTGTAAAGGTCTTCCATGGCTTCACGTTGTGCACGAGATCTTCTGGAACCAATATACATCTCTCTTTCCTCTGCCTGTGAAGAATTAATAATACCTTGAGATTGTTGCTGTTCAACAATGTTTATTTCCTCATGTTCATTCAACACATTTTGTGGCCAAATAAATGGATTTTTCAAAGGTATATCTTCATTTTTTGTTGTTGAAATGATATCACTTTGAGTATTGAAAAATGACTCCCACCAAACTGAATCAACAATGTCAAAGTACTCATATGTATATCTAATACATTTTTTAATTTCTTCCAGTAAATCAGAATAATTTATATCTCTATTTTGTCTGCGTGCATTCTCAACTTCACCAACTGATTGTAATAACAATATTTTTGATGCAAATATTGGATGATTTGGAATGAACTTGAAAAATTGCAAACCTGATGATGGTGCCCATTTTGTAATAGTTGAATACTTCTTGCCCCATATTAGGGTTTTCCCATCAATTTTTTTGATACAAAATTGATGTTGGAAGTTAATGCCATTAAGTTGTTCAATGCATTTCCCCTCACCATATGATCCAAGAATAAACCTTCGCATGTCAACAGTTTCTTCCAACACATCAAAAGTAGGCTCTGGCATGTACGATTTCTTAATACATTCAATTAGTGATAGCAAGCTCCCAACTTCCTTCCTCCTTAATGTGACTGAAAAACGATTGAACATATGATCAATATGGTCATGAGTGTGCCCAACAAGAAGGAAACCAACCTTTACCTTTTGAAAAATCCTCAATTCAACAAGCAT
The DNA here is from genome assembly GCA_031772625.1 of Pinus tabuliformis. Classification (NCBI taxonomy): domain Eukaryota; kingdom Viridiplantae; phylum Streptophyta; class Pinopsida; order Pinales; family Pinaceae; genus Pinus; species Pinus tabuliformis. The sequence continues at coordinate 1,525,892,770 of CM062816.1, forward strand.
GTTTAGATATCCAAAAACAACCTGATTTTTGTTTTCACGACAAGTGTTGTCCAATTGTAGATACAAAACTTCAGGAAGATACCATACCAATGAGAAATCACATCATGAACTATGGTTATGGTCAAATTTGCATCATTATGAATATTTGGAGCTGTGAAGTACACCCTTGGAAACATTTTTCCATTGAAGACCATACAACCGACCAAGTGAAACTGAATAAAATTTTCCTCCTGTAAATTTTTGGGTGTGCGAACAAAATGTGGTCAAAGTGTTTTCTTCTGGTCCATACCATCAATTATCAAACCCAAATATTTATTTGGATTATCATAACACTTCTTTCGATGCTTGTACAAATTCTTCCTTTTGTTTGTTTGTTGTTTGCGATGCTCCTGAAGTTCTTTGACAATTAAATCTGCACAACATAAAAGAAATTCGTTAAGAAATATGTTTTCATAGTTGATGACTATACAATTTTAAAAGTTAAAGTTATGAATGCTTACCTCTTTCTGACCCTTCACATTTGTCCCTTTTTGACTTAAGAGAAGCACATGTACTACAAATCCCCATTGTTGTCTTCTTAAGAATATGGACATTGTTGAATTCTTTCTTCCATATCTTCACAAAATATTGATATGTAATAAACCGACCAAGTCCCTCAACACCTTCTACATATTATTTGTATAAGTTGTAGATTTCTCGTCTTGAAAAATTATTGGGAATATGTATTGTCTCTCTATTTGGCATACAATCTCCATGCTTTGAAAATAAATCTTTCATCCATGACATTGCAGTATTTGATAATGGCCCAAACTGTATTTTATGACGTACTTCTGAATAAAATGTGGGATCCTTTTCCAAATTTTCTTAAATTCTCGAGAGACGAAAATTCCCAATCGAATGAAACATTTTGAAAGCTTTTCTACAGATAAATAAAGTCCTAATATGATAATCATAACCTGACAATGTAGATTGCATGCACCCAACTAAATATGAATTTTGCATGCTTTTATTCATTGACAAATATCTCTTCCTGCTTTCTAATGCAAATTTGAAATCCATATGTTTCAAGCAATTTTTTTGGCAACATTCACTTGAAATGAGAGCACTGATAGAACTTCTTCTCGTCAGATATTCTGCTCTACCCCTTGTATAACTAGAACATCTTGCATTGATACGAAAAGGTCTGCTCCTACTCCTCGATACAATATTTCTTGGCAACATCTCCATCATTGGATCGTCATTTGTATAAGGATTTTCATCATCATTAAGAGGAATGTTATCCACACTATGATCAGCTCTGCTTTTCAAATATTGACTTGGAGGATATTCTTCATCTTCCCCTTCTTCAGTGCCACTGTCACAGTCCTTAGAATTCAGACTGAATGGAAAATTTGACTCGTTGTTTAATGGGTATTCTTACTCATGTGCATTGTCAGTGCTACTCTCCTAGTCCATAGAATTAGGACTACGTCGAAAATGTGACTGTTTACTTATTGAAGATGCTACATCCTATCCTTTGTCACTGCTACCTTTATACTCATTAGAATTAGGACTAAGTGCATCATCCTATCCTTCATCACTGCTGCTCTCATAGTCCTAAGAATTAGGACTAAGAGGACACTGTGACACTCCATTATTTTGAAATTCATCATCACGATATTCATAACTGTTGCTCTCATAGTCCTTAGAATTAGGACTAAGTGGACACCGTGACACTCCAATCTTTTGAAATTCATTATCCTGCTCTTCATCACTGATACTCTCATAGTCCTTAGAATTAGGACTAATTGGACACCGTGACACTCCATACTTTTGAAATTCATCATCATGCTCTTCATCACTATTGCTCTCATAGTCCTTTGAATTAGGACTAAGTGGACATTTTGACGCTCCATTTTTTGAAATTCGTTATCACGCTCTTCATCATTGCTGCTCTCATAGTCCTTAGAATTAGGACTATGTGGACACCATGACACTCCATTCTTTTGAAATTTGCCATCATGCTCTTCAAAACTGCTGCTCTCATAGTCCTCAGAATTAGGACTAAGTGGACACCATGACACTCCATTTTTTTGAACTTCACCATCATGCTTTTCAAAACTGTTGCTGTCATAGTCCTTAGAATTAGGATTGAATGGACACCGTGACACTCCATTCTTTTGAACTTCACCATCATGCTCTTCATCATTGTTGCTCTCATAGTCTTTAGAATTAGGACTAAGTGGACACCGTGACAATCCATTCTTTTGAAATTTGTCATCAAGCTCATCATCATTGCTGCTTTCATAGTCCTTAGAATTAGGACTAAGTAGAATCTGTGACAATCTATTTATTTGAAATTCTCCATCCCCTCTTTCATTAGTGCTGCTCTCATAGTCCTTAGAATTAGGACTAAGTGGAAGAATTGACTTTCTATTCATAGTGGAAGAATTCCCGCTATATTCATCAATATGAATAGAGTTGTTACGCGATGAAAATGTTGATGGTGTATAAATCGAAACTTCACTATCAAAATAATCCATCCCTTTCAAATAGAAGATGTTGAATGAGACAAATGGAGTCTCCTAAAGATATTATATAGCTTAGAGAATGAAATTTTCCCTCCAAAAAATTTCGCGAAAAATATTTCCCTCCAAAAAGTTTGTTAGATTTATTTACCTTCATTATTTTATTCTACAATTTATTGAACAATGTAAACTAAATTTTTTATGAAATAAATCATTAAAATTAAAATTGTGAACTACAACTTCTACATTAATTATTTTAATAGTTAAAGTATATAATATTTACTAAACAATTGAATATATTTTTAATTTTTATAATATATTCTAAAACAAATTAATCCCACATTCAACTGTTGTTGTAAAACAATTCTACAATATTTTAAAACAAATTATCACACATTAACCATATGGTAAAACATCTCCATAATTTCACTTATATACTAAATTTTATTATTACTATTACTCACATCACATCCAGGTTTTCTGAAGTTCGTTGAAAGACTTGTGAATTTGTGGAGCAGCTACAATGTTATCAACAACATATTCAATGAAGATTTTTGCAATTGAAAGGTAAGTTATTTCTTTTCCATGGAAAATTTTCATATTAAATTATTTTAATGAAAAAGAATTTATTTATTTATTTATTTATTTTATTTTATTTATTTATTTATTTTAAATTAATAATTTTTCTGAGCCAAAATAACAATTAAGTTCGTCGCGAGCATGGTGGGCTCGACCAAACTCAATCACCCAACAGCCGTGGGTGGGCCATTGTGGTGTCGCGGGGTGGGCGGCCCACTCCACACCCCCCCCCCCCCCCCCTCACACGGCCCAGCTGCCCGCCCCCACATGGCCCACCCCGGGGGTGGTCGGCGGGTGTGGGGGGGGGGGGGGGGCACCGGCCCACCCCCCTCACACACACCTCAGCCCCTTCACACCCACCTCCCTCACACACACCCTCCTGTTGGGCCGTTAATATGCCATTATTATTATCACTTTTGAACACTTATTCCACCCATTTCTATTATTCTTTATCATGTCATTTATTATAATTTATTATATAAATCCATTTTATGATGATTTATGCTTCTATGAATGAATATTATTTATTCTCCTTTATTTATAATAAATTGATGATTATGCATGATTTTATCAATGATAGTTTTAATAAATCAATTGTAACATTATTCACAATTTTTAGCCTCCAAGATAATTTCCAGATTGAAGATTTGATGATTAAAAGTGCCAACTCAGAAATTCGCTGGAATAAGAAGTGACGGTTTTGCGGTTGAGATTCTGAGCAAATGAAGCAGAATCTGGAAAATCCGGAACATGGGTTTTGTCCAGAACAGACCCAATTAACTTTAATAAAGAACGGTTTTCCCAAATTCGGATTGTACTGAGAGAAACGCAGGGTTCTTTGAGCACGATTTTCTTAGATTCGCTGTGTGGCCATTTTCCAAATCTCAGTTGCAAAGCCAAATTCGTCTTGCTCTTGTTGAAAGCTGGATGGAAATATATCTTCTTGTTGATCAATTGGTTAGAAGCAAACCAATTTTGTAATAGAAATCATGTTGTACTTATCTTTATTGTAACTGCTCTCTGATCTCTCTTTATTTAAATCAGAACAGAGATCAAAGAGAGGGATGATTTGGGGGATTCGAATGATGGAAAAATGATGGAATTGAGGATTTAGAATTAGAGATTTAGAATTAAGAATTCATGATAGGATAGGAGGAAGAAAGGATTGTTTCAGGCTATAAGTCTCAAAGCTGCTGCTGTTGTAATGATTTTACCATTTAATGATTAATACTTGATTTGGGAGTTGTTGTTCATTCTTTTCATCTGAAGTAGCCCAGCAGCATCCGCTGGCGGCTAAGGGCCCAGCCTCTGGTGGAGTACGCTGCTGCTGTGTATCATATCTTTACAATTGCTGCTGTGTGATGGTTTGATTTATTTCCTATTCTTTTGAATTGCATTATTTTACAGTTTCATGTTTTTATAGTGTGCTGTTAGAATATTTTATGGAATTGTTTTATTGCACAAGTTGAGATTGAATCGCGTGGCTGTTCTTTTCCATCATAACAGAGATTACTATCCTTTTCAACTTATATTGTTATGCTGTTCATTTCAAATGTAAAGCTTCGTTGTTCATTTCAGATTGTTGGTTATTTGATTCCTTTAATTATAAGTTTGCTGTCCATTTACTTCGCTGTTCAGTTTGGTTGATTAATTGCAAGAGTTTGCTTTTAAAGAGTTTTCCTAGTTTACTTTCAATGATAGCTTTAGTTCAATTTCGATTTCCTTTTGATTGCTTTAAAGCAGGACTGTCAACTGTAGAGAACATTGGTTATTGCTTCCTCGTTCCCAGATTGATTGTCTTGTTCCGGTTTGATTTCAATTGCATCAATATCCAGAGGAATGAGTTATTGCTACTGTATCCTCGATTGATGGTTGTTTGAGTGAATGATTTAGTTTAAGAACATTTCATTTTCTTGCTATTCCATTTCTTAATTGTTGTTCCATTTCTTATCTGCCGTTCCATTTCCTATTATTCGCATTATCTTTGCTTTGGTGTGAAGAACGATCTGAAACTGTAGTGGGCATTGGCATTTGCTGTCTAGTCCCCAGATTGATGATCTGTTCCTTGATTACTTTTGGTTACATCAGTTTCCAAAGGGATGAGTTATTGCTACTGGACCCTTGACTGATACATTGCTTATTTTTCCAAATGCATGATTTAAGTCTTAAAGTGCTTTGTTGTAAGTAGATTTTATTTCCATCTTTCATTTACTTTTGGATTTTGAGCACTATACTGCAAAACATTACTCTTGAGTAAATAGCCGCCTCAGACTGAGTACACTCTTGAAATAAAAAGTCGTCCCTGGGTTGATAATTAATGTGAAGGTAATTAGGAGTTCAAAAGACACCTTTTTATCGCTCCACATTTTGGCGCCGTTGCCGGGGAGAGTGTAGCCATTTTTAAAGAGTAGTGTGAATCTGATGAGTGCCTGTTAGGAGAGAATTGGGTATTAAAAACGGAAGGTAAGAATCTGCGTACGGAGCATGTAAAAGCCCTGCTCTCTCGCCCGCTTTCCAGCAGGACTGTCAAAGATCCTAGGGTAGAAATAGATGTTTGAATTTTTGTGTGAATGAATTAAAAGAAAAAAAATAGAAATTTTGAAAAACAAATCTCATGATTTCTCTCAAGTGGTGATGTAAGCACCACCCATTTCACTAACCGATTGACAGGAACATTTGAAGAAGGGGCCTCAAAGAAACACATGAAGAACATCTTCTATTATGGTAAGAAATGGATCACGTTTTTACTTTTGAATTTCCTATCAAAGATCTAGGAGGAGTGACACAAATGCACATAATTCCCCCATTGTCTCTACCAAATTTTCATGGCTTGACAAATGAAGATCCAGATACATTCTTATTTGAGTTCGAAATACTTTGTAGAGGATATGATTATTGTACTAATGATCAAAGATTGAAAGTGTTTCCTCTTACTCTAAAAGGAGCAGCTCTCCGATGGTTCATGAGCCTAGGTGGGAATTGCATCCAAACATGGGAGGACATGAAGAACATATTCTTGAAGAAGTACCAAGACTATTGCAAATCCAATGAAGATATTTTCGGTATGATACAAGGGGAAGATGAAAGTTTGGAGGATTATGTAGATCGATTTCATTATAACCTTCAAAAATCAAAGCATAAGCATTTGGAAAAAGAGATCTTAAAAACACTCCTTCTTAAAGGAATCAAAGATGAATTTTTAGAACTCTTAAATCTGATAGGAAAAGGTGATGTTTTTCAGTTATCATATGATGATGTTTGTGAATTGTGCATAAGGTATTCAAGAGGAATCTCCAAGGCTGGTAAGAATTCTAGAGATGTTTGTTCTTTCTTTTCCAAATCTGCTACAAGAATAGGAGACATAAGAGATGAAATCAATACTTTATTTGAAAATTTTAAAGTTGATTTTATTAGCTCTCTAAGTTCAAAATTGGATGCTTTGCAGGTTCGGAAAAATCAAGAATTTGATGAAGTGTTTTCCACTCATGACCGAAAGGAGCAGTCCATAGATAGTTGTTCTTCCTTATCTAGGATGGAAGTAGCATATCAAAGAGATGAGGAAGATGCAACAAAGTCAAAACCATGGAATCATGGCCTACAGGTATGGTTCAAAACATTTCCTCTTCATTCTCTTACTTGCATAATCCATTATGGAATACTAATGTGTTAGGGCAGCCATGTCAATTTCAATATAACCACCAATCTTGTTTACAAGTTGGGCATGGTTCATCTTATGATGGCATGACTACTCTCCCTCATCTTGTAGCACAAACATATTCTCCATATTTTTCACCAGCTCTTCCACAACATCCTGCTTGCATACCAAATTCATCCACTCAACCCAATCAACCACATCATCACAATGCTCCATTCCTTACACATTTTCCTGCTCAACTAATTCCACACCCTCACCATAATAAACCAGTACAACATGCTTACAATGTTGAACTGCCAAATTTACCCACCCTTCCCACCCATTCTATCTCACATGCGCCATTAGAGAAAACTTATAATGAGATTCAGAATGTTTCAAATTCAAAAATTGTAGAAGCTATGGAAGAAAATGAGGTTTCTTATAGTATGTATCAACAAGCTATTTTAAAAGCTCAAGAACTTCATGATCTGATGGATATGAGAAATCAAGAAAGTAACAGATACATTGAACATTAGTTTCACTCCATCATTTGTTTCCAACATCACTCTATGCTTCAACAATTTTTGATACCATTTTTTGAAGGGAAGTTGGCTTCTCATACCCGAATATCCATTAACATGCATTTTTCAAATTTGGGTATGTGCATACATGAAGCCCTATTTCGAAAATGGTTCCATTGGAAGTACTCCTATACGTAGTCATATTCATTTTTCAAATCAAAATAGGTTAGTGTAGAAAATAAAATAAATAAGGGAATAAATAAATGCATTTTGTTTTTTTTGTAAAACTAGTTGTTTCTTTTGTTGCAACACGCTATTGAAATTAACATCGATGATAAATGTTTCAATTCATTTGTGTATGTAGATGATTTATAATAGAAATAACAATTATACAAACACTTATATTCATCTTTATCATCAATATGAAAAAATGGTTGAATATCATTTTTTTGGCTTGCGGGCTTGATGAGATTTCTGGAAAAACAAGCGGGACAGTCATGTTTTGAGGGACCAAAAGTGAATATTTTTAAAACTTGTTTCTACCCTAGGTAGCCCTTGATGTCTACTTTCTAACCCAATTTGAACCACTCAATTTGGATTTGAAACGAAAAGTTAGAAACAAAACATTGACAGGGTGTCTAGTGGGCAGCTCAGGAACAGAGTTGGGACAGTCAGTTTTTGGAGGCATAAATGTTTGAATTTTTAAAACCTATTATTATGGTAGATTCCCCTATGAATCTAGTTTACAATGCAATTGGAATCACTCATTTTTGATATCGTATGGGGAAGTTATGATCAAAATACTGACTGTCTATCGTAAATCAACACCCTTAAAACTATGTCTTTCTCGCTGTTCCTTATAGTATTTGACCTATAAATTCTTCTTGTCTTCAAAACCTGTTTCTATTGGAGATAAATAAATGAATATAATTTCATTTCCAATTTGAATCATTTGAATCCGACATCAAACGAAGAATCTATGCTTGAAATATCAACTATTGATCTAAGTTGGGTAATCGAAAATGACTCTGTAATGCAGGTTGTTCTAGCTAAAATTGACATATCATATCATTGAATTTTTAAAACCTGTTTCTATTGGAGATATGCCTTTTAATTAACTCTCATTTTGCTTTGGAATCACTCAATTTGGAAGAAAAACAAAGAAGTTGTGGTTAAAACACTGCTAGTTAGTATGGTCGACCACTGCTCTCCCGCAAGTGACAAATAAATTTTACTTTGTTATTTTCTCAATGGATTTGTTATACAAAGTAACTACTTGTTATTTTTTTGCATAATTCTTGGATTAGGGGAGCCCGATCACCTCTCTTTCTCCATGATTTAATGTTTTATTGCAGGTAGACACTCGTTTTTTTGCAGGTCCTGAGAAAATAAAGAAGGTCAATTTATGGACAAGTGATTCTTGAAAGAAATTTTAATGAAACAAAGGAATTTCATCCAAATCATTACCCAACGGATTCATAATAGGAGAAATGAAGAATTGATTTCCATTTGAAGATTCATGTCATGTCTTTGCTGCCAAAACATTTTTCAAAAAGATCATTTTTTTTTAACATAATATCATAGCTGTTGTAACTTAATTTATTTACATATTGTTTTTAAATAAAATGTTGTTTCTTTTCTAATTTCTCTTATATTTTGTGTTTCAGGTGTTGCTTCATTCAAAGTGTAACTCATCCTCAGCATCAATACAATGAACAGCGAATTCATTCTTTGTGTGCTTGCATTTTATGCTTGTGCATTTTTGCTATTCCTTTTTTTGAAGAGACAACAATTGTGTGCACTTTTGTTTCTGCTATTCCTTTTCCAAAAGGACAACATTTATGTTTTGTTGTTCATTTTCCAAAGGAACATCACCTTTTGGGGCAGCAGTTTATTTTGTTGTTCCTTTTTCACGGTTCATTTTGTTGTTCTTTTTCCACGGTTCATTTTGCCGTTCCTTTTCCACGGTTCATTTTGCTATTCCTTTTTCACGTTTTGCTGTTCCTTTCCAAATGGAACATCACTTTTGCACTTTCACTTTTTGCTTTTCCTTTTCGAATGGAACAACACTTTTGCACTTTCACGATTTGTTGTTCCTTTCCGAATGGAACAACACTTCTGCACTTTTCATTTTTGCTGTTCCTTTTCCAAAGGAACGACACTTGCGTTTTTGTTGTTCATTTTCCAAAGGAACGACACTTGCGTTTTTGCTGTTCCTTTTCCAAAGGAACGACACTTTTCATTTTTGTTGTTCCTTTTCCAAAGGAACGGCACTTGCGTTTTTGCTGTTCCTTTTTCAAAGGAATGACACTTGCGTTTTTGCTGTTCCTTTTCCAAAGGAATGACACTTTTCATTTTTGCTGTTCCTTTTCCAAAGGAACGGCACTTGCGTTTTTGCTGTTCCTTTTCCAAAGGAACAACACTTTTTATTTTTGTTGTTCCTTTTCCAAAGGAACGACACTTGCGTTTTTGCTGTTCCTTTTTCAAAGGAACGACACTTGCGTTTTTGCTGTTCCTTTTCCAAAGGAACGACACTTTTCATTTTTGCTGTTCCTTTTCCAAAGGAACGGCACTTGCGTTTTTGCTGTTCCTTTTCCAAAGGAACGACACTTTTGATTTTTGCTGTTCCTTTTCCAAAGGAACGACACTTGCGTTTTTGCTGTTCCTTTTCTAAAAGAACGACACTTTTAGTTTTTGTTGTTCCTTTTTCCAAAGGAACGGCATTCGCATTTTCACACTTTTTTTTGTGTGTATTTTTGTTTTTTTTTGTGTGCATTTCCTTTGCTGTTCCCTACACAGAACACCACTTTTTGAGTGTTTTTGCTGTTCCTTCAAAAGAGCAACACTTTGGAAGTATTTTCAAGAGCAACCCTTCCTTCCTCTTGTGGAATTATTCTTAGTTCATCTCAACCACATTTTATTGATTCCCTTTCATGGCATGAAGTACACTATTTTTATGAAGACAAGAATTATGGATTCTTTTGAAGCAAGTTAATATCATTCATGTTATGATCTTTAACAGGACAACTCCTTGATGATAGCTTATTTTCAAAAGGGACACAATTATTTATATACTACTTTACTGCATTGTTTTTTGCTGTACATGATACTGATTGATCATCTTAATACCATGCTGGTTCCACCCTTCTTGGTTATAATATTCTCTGCCTGTAATAAATAAGATTATGGGTATATATATATTTTTTCTCTATTGACATGTTCAACTTCTTCCACCATCCCTACTCTTAAGGAGTACTGAGCCTCCCTCTTTTTATCATAAAAATGTGTAATAACAACAAAATTTTGTTTGCAGATGGAGGATAGGGGGTCTAATTACGAGCCAGCTTACCATGTTCATAAGGCTGTAACAAAGTGACATTCCCATTATGGCCACCACACCAGGGTTTTGATCCATTGGATAGCCAAATTATCCTTGGAACAGGAGGTCTCATCACGAGCCGGCTTGATCACTTTTGCTACATCCCAGTGAATGGTAGTGTGGTTATCTGGTTACCACGCTAGCACATTGATCTCTTCTGTAGAACAACACCATAACTCTCCATTTATAAATTGAAGATTCTGGCTCATATGGGTTAAAAAACAACCATGCCGAGGCTATGGACGCCTGCTGGCAGCAGAGGCTCTGCTTATGGTATTGAAGTTATATCTTATCGTCAATTATTACTATAATACCCTTTTCTTATTTTTTCTTTTTATCAGAGAAGTTATTTCCTTAATTGTTTTTCCCTATTTTGAACCTTTATGCATGAGAAATTGTTTTATGATCAATCGCATCATTTTCAGCTAACATACTATCAGTAAAGCATCTTTTTGGCATATTGTTGTTCTTTTTATCTTTTTCATAACTTATCATCAATCCTAAGCGTCCTATCTCTTATTCATAACTATCTTTACATACTCTGCTCTCATTATAACCATAACTCTCGCTGTCCTATCATTGATAAGTGTACTCTGCTTCATTTACTGATATATTGTTCATTCCTGTGCCTTGCCGTCACCATAACCCCTCTCATATGCTTTATGGTCATGGAATTCATTTTCCAATTGGAGGGGGGGAATGTATGCATTATGGGATTGCATGTGATATGATTACTGCACTCTGCCATAACTTGTTGATTTGACAAAATATTAATATTGTATGTATACAAAAGTTTTTCTGACTGATAGTTTTGCATGCATCTTATCTATTTCTCTTCAAAGCTAACACTATGGATTCAAGAACATTGTATGCAAAATAGTGATTTGTTTACAGGAGAACAACAAGTATGGGGGGAACTCTATTCGCAGCATGACCACACTATTGCAACCAACAGAAGAGACTCGAGCAACTCGTGAATACGAACAATTCTTCAGACATGATGTGCTTGCCTAGATTCCACCTTTTGTCTCACTTTCAGCACCAACTCTGCCTACATCAGCTTCAACAAATGCCAGTACATATATGTCATTCCACATTTTTCTTTTTGGAGGTAAAATAGCATAATTTTCTGATTTATTACGAATTTAGGAGAATTTAATGAAATCCATTTTGAGCATTATTTATCATCCTTCATTCCACATCTTTACCACTTCCCCTTTTTCAGCGGCATATTATCTTTCAGTTTGGGGGAGTGTTGCTTTCATTCATTTCTTTCTTATGACCATGTCATTCATATTCTTTATCATCCATTGCTATTCTTATTCATTCTCAACACCTCCCTTATTCCATGTTGTTTTACACCAAGCATAGACTTCAACAGATAGTAGCAACCACCTCTATTTGTTTTCTAGCATCGCATGAGGGCATGCTAATTTTTCAAAGAGGGGGAGGAATTGCTACGCATGATGGATGTTTGAATTGCTACGCATGATGGATGTTTTCTATTTTCTTTCTCATTTAAGGCATACAATTTCAGTGTAGAAATTGATTTCCATAATATTTTTAAAGCTATGAACTCAATTCTTGTGATTTTTGGAAAACACAGACGTATCATTAATAAAAACCCAGACAATTTCAAGATAAATTGGTTCATAAAATTTCGGAAATCATGCACTCTCACCTACAACCATTTTGTTTATATCTCATGATCCGTGCATCAAAACAGTCTGATTTTTTGGATCATAAAGGAATTCATATATTATAAATTTACTTTCCAAATTTCAACAAAAGCTGGTTTATAGTTTTCGAGAAAATGGTTAATGAAGTTTGCTGTTACTTATATCATATTTTGTTGCAACTTCATATATACATATAGTTGAATGTCAATGTAAAAATTGTTATGCCTTCATCAAGATTACTAAAAGTGAATATTCATTAATTAAGGAAGAATTCATTTGTTCTATCCATTTCATGAGCTGAGATGAACATATTTTTTATTGCTTGGTTAACACATGGGTTTTTGTCTTTGGGTTGCATGAGGACATGCAATATATTCAGTTTTCATTGCATGAGGACATGCAACATATTAAGTGTGGGGGTATGTTGGGCCGTTAATATGCCATTATTATTATCACTTTTGAACACTTATTCCATCAATTTCTATTATTCTTCATCATGTCATTTATAATAATTTATTATATAAATGCATTTTATGATGATTTATGCTTCTATGAATGAATATTGTTTATTCTCCTTTATTTCTAATAAATTGATGATTATGCATGATTTTATCAATGATAGTTTTAATAAATCAGTTGTAACATTATTCACCATTTTTAGCCTCCAAGATAATTTTCAGATTGAAGGTTTGATGATTAAAAGTGCCAACTCAGAAATTCGCTGGAATAAAAAGTGACGGTTTTGTGGTTGAGATTCTGAGCAAATGAAGCAGAATATGGAAAATCTGGAACATGGGTTTTGTCAAGAACGGACCCAATTAACTTTATTTGAAGAACGGTTTGCCCAAATTCGGATTGTACTGAGAGAAACGCAGGGTTCTTTGAGCACGATTTTCTTAGATTCGCTGTGTGGCCGTTTTCCAAATCTCAGCTGCAAAGCCAAATTCGTCTTGCTCTTGTTGAAAGCTGGATGGAAATATATTTTCTTGTTGATCAATTGGTTAGAAGAAAACCAATTTTGTAATAGAAATCATGTTGTACTTATCTTTATTGTAACTGCTCTCTGATCTCTCTTTATTTAAATCAGAATAGAGATCAGAGAGGGGGATGATTTGGGGGATTCGAATGATGGAAAAATGATGGAATTGAGGATTTAGAATTAAGAATTCATGATAGGATAGGAGGAACAAAGGATTGTTTCAGGCTATAAGTCTCAAAGCTGCTGCGGTTGTAATGATTTTACCATTTAATGATTAATACCTGATTTTGGAGTTGCTGTTCATTCTTTTCATCTGAAGTAGCCCAGCAGCATCCGCTGGCGGCTAAGGGCCCAACCTCTAGTGGCGTACGCTGCTGCTGTGTATCATATCTTTACAATTGTTGCTGTGTGATGGTTTGATTTATTTCATATTCTTTTGAATTGCATTATTTTACAGTTTCATGTTTTTATAGTGTGCTGTTAGAATATTTTATGGAATTGTTTTATTGCACAAGTTGAGATTGAATCACGGGGCTGTTCTTTTCCATCATAACAGAGATTACTATCCTTTTCAACTTATATTGTTATGCTGTTCATTTCAAATGTAAAGCTTCGCTGTTCATTTCAGATTGTTGGTTATTTGATTCCTTTAATTATAAGTTTGCTGTCCATTTACTTCGCTGTTCAGTTTGGTTGATTAATTGCAAGAGTTTGCTTTTAAAGAGTTTTCCTAGTTCGATGGCTCAGCCCAAGATGATGGATGCGGGGGGGGAGCCATACTCCATATTGACGAAAGGCATTGTTTCAAGATCCAAATCAATTTAGGCAGAGGCACAAACAACTTTGCAGAGCTCAGCACAGCCAAGCACATAATTCATTTTGCTATCCTTAAACAATGCAGACACTTACAGATATTTGGTGACTCCAAAATTGTTTGCAATTGGCTCAATAATGCATCACATTGTCATACTTTTTCTTTGAGACATATACTTGACGAAGCAAAGAGATTGATCACAACTTTTGAATCCTTTGTTTGTCATCATATCTACAGGGAACAAAACACCACTGCAGACCAGCTCTCCAAAGAGGCAGCGCACAGAATAGGTGAAGACTGGTGGATCCGAGAGGAAGTTGGCGGCACTTTTTACCAGTACTATCATCGGCCATTTGATGAACAATTGGAATGAAGGGCTATAAAGCCTATATATACATGCAGTTTTTTGCTTATTCCAGTATGTAGATACAGTAAAACAGTACATCTATTTGTTAGCAGTATATATTGCTCTCTGCGAAGAGCTAGCCATAATTTTGAACATAGTTTTTGACTTATTTTTGATGCTCCCTGCGTGGAGATTTTTTGTTTATAGCAGTTAAAAAATGAACTCGACAGGCAAAAGCCTGCATATGGATATGCTTCGGCATCTGCAAAATGTAATTTTCTTAACCTTAATGAAAATTACGACTTTTCCCAGGGGAAAAAAAAAGAGTTTTCCTAGTTTACTTTCAATGACAGCTTTAGTTCAATATCGATTTCCTTTTGATTGCTTTAAAGCAGGACTGTCAACTATAGAGAACATTGGTTATTGCTTCCTCGTTCCCAAATTGATTGTCTTGTTCCGATTTGATTTCAATTGCATCAATATCCATAGGAATGAGTTATTGCTACTGTATCCTCGATTGAGGGTTGTTTGAGTGAATGATTTAGTTTAAGAACATTTCAGTTTCTTGCTATTCCATTTCTTAATTGTTGTTCCATTTCTTATCTGCCGTTCCATTTCCTATTAGTCGCATTATCTTTGCTTTGGTGTGAAGAACGATCTGAAACTGTAGTGGGCATTGGCATTTGCTGTCTAGTCCCCAGATTGATGATCTGTTCCTTGATTACTTTTGGTTACATCAGTTTCCAAAGGGATGAGTTATTGCTACTGGACCCTTGACTGATACATTGCTTATTTTTCCAAATGCATGATTTAAGTCTTAAAGTGATTTGTTGTAAGTAGATTTTATTTCCAGCTTTCATTTACTTTTGGATTTTGAGCACTATACTGCAAAACATTACTCTTGAGTAAATAGTTGCCTCAGACTGAGTACACTCTTGAAATAAAAAGTCGTCCCTGGGTTGATAATTAATGTGAAGGTAATTAGGAGTTCAAAGGACACCTTTTTATCGCTCCACACCTCCCCCCTCCCCTCACACTCACCCCCCCACACGCATGGCCCAGCTGCCCCTCCACCCACACCCTCATCGCACCCCCGTCCCCCCTCACACGCACCTCACCCACCTCCCCCCTCACACCCACCTCTGCCCCCCTCACACGCACCATTACCCCACCGCACCCCCATCCCCCCTCACACGCACCTCACCCCCCTCCCCCCTCACACCCACCTCCAACCCCTCACATGCACCATTACCCCCCACCCTCTTACCCGCCCCTCACACGCACCGTTACCCCCCACCCTCTCACCCGCTCCTCACACGCACCCTTCCTCCGCCCCCCTTGCCCAACCCCCCCCCCGTCCCCTCACAACCACCGTCCCCCTTGCCCAAACCCCCCCCCCCCCCCCCCCAACGCACTCTTCCCTCTATCCCCCCACTTCACACGCACCCCCCCTCTCGTCCACCCCTCACACACCCATCCACCCCTTCATTTGCCGTCGCCCCCCCCCCCGTACGCGCACCCTCCCCCCCTCACATGCACCCTCCCCCCCCCCCCTTCTCGCCCACCCTCTCACACACTCACCCCCCCCCTTCTCGCCCACCCTCTCACACACCCACCCCCCCCTTCTCGCCCACCCTCTCACCCACCCACCCCCCTCTCGCCCACCCCCTCACACACCCACCCACCCCCTCACTTGCCCTTGCCGTCGCCTGCCCCCTCACCCCCTCACCCGCCCCCTCACCCGCCCTCGCCCACGCCCACGCTTGCCCCACCCGCTCACTCAACCCCTCACCTACCCTCGAACGCCCCCTCACCCCCTCACCCCCCCCTCACCCGCCCTCACCCACCCCCTCAACCCCTCACCCGCCCTCGCCCACGCCCACGGCCGCCCCACCTCCTCACCCGCCCCCTCACTCGCCCACGCCCACGCTTGGGGTGTGCCACCTCGACGACCCATCCGCCTGCCCGGTTAGTGGCTGGGTGTTATAGGACAAATTGACCTCCTAATCAACTCAGAGGAGAAGGACAAGATGACTGAAAGATTGACCACAGTTGCAGGCCCAGAATCCACACTAACGCTCTTTGTACACTGACAACCTGCTTTATAAAGCTTGTTTACAAGCATAAAGGAGCGTTAGTCTACCTGCTAACTCATGTTGTTAGACTAGGGGGAGCGTTAGTGAACTTTAGTGATGCTCAAAGTGGTTAGGCCAACGAATCTGCCATAAAATATCTAGATATTATTTCCCTAAATTTGTGCAAGAAAA
Source organism: Pinus tabuliformis (assembly GCA_031772625.1). NCBI lineage: Eukaryota > Viridiplantae > Streptophyta > Pinopsida > Pinales > Pinaceae > Pinus > Pinus tabuliformis. The sequence goes on from CM062816.1 coordinate 1,525,909,475, forward strand.
GCAAGGAATCTCCAAAAATCAAGATATTTGGAGAAATTCTATTATGGAAACAGAGGCAAATGGGAAAAAGCTGGTAAACGAGGCAGGTTCATGGTTTTTACCCAAATGAACTACAGGTGGAGTTGGGAAGCCCTAATTCTATTGCTATTTAAGCAACGAGAGGGCCATTGCACAAGGGTCAGAGCATTTATAAGGATAGTACATGGTGCTGTTGTGATATTGTCATATTCTTGAAGGAGCTAGCTGAAAGAAGGAGAGAGAGGGGAAGAAGGGATAAGGAAGGCTGATGCAACAGGGTTGTTGTAATCATTCTTCTGTTTTGAATATAGGAATGCGGTTGTGTTCCACTACTTGAAGTGTCGGTGATATTGTGCATTTATTTGTCCATTCTGATGTTTGTTGTGTTGAGTAGATAAGTTAGACATTTATACATGTTTGTTACAGATTCTTTCATTAATTGTCAGAAGTATATGCTTTGATTGGTTTGCTTCGTTCTTTTGTGCAAGAATCGTCTTGGAGCCAGTTAGGAGGAGTTCTTCTTACCGCACGGAGATCCCCAAGTGAATCTAGAAAGAACCAAAGGTGATCCTTTCTCCATATCCTGTCAATTCATGTCAGTTAGATGAACATGTGTGTAACAAGTACCTTTTGCAGATAACCTTACGGTTCGTCGGAAGTCCCGGGAAGACTTTCGAGGGTAGTTTTCATCCTGTGCATTTTACCCCATAGTAGAACTAGCGACTCCGCTGGGGACTATACTTTAGTTCCCGGTTATCCGGACTCCTCTCAGATCTCTTCTCTCTTCTATGAGCTTCCCGCTTCTTCATATCCTTCTCTGATCCACCATCTAACTTGTTACATCCTGCAAAGTTGCTTTCTCTTCAGAAACTGATCCCAAAAGCCCACTTTTCGAGCTCTTTCCCTCACTAACGTAGGTTGTTGGTCTACACAGAGCTTTATAAAGATCTTTGACTGTGAACAGGGTGCGTTAGTGGCCAAACTAAAGCTTTGTTTACACACAGACAGAGCGTTAGTGACCCATTTCCATGTTTTTCAAGAGATTTTGTGGACCAAAAGGGGGGGAACTTGTCCCAAGGGCTGAATCAAGATCTATAGCAGTATCATGTTAACAAATTTGGTGTCTTAAAATTTATTTTTTAAGAAAATGATTTAGTTTTTCTCTCATAAAAAAGAAATTTTGTTGAAAGAAAAGCTAATAAACTGTACATCTCCCTCTGTTGAAATAGTTGTAGGCTGCTTTGTTTTGGTTCAACAGTTTTTAGGGAATATTGAGAAAAGGAACTTTCAGTTATGCAAAGTGTTGAATGACTTTAAATTCACTGACGAATACATGAATATGTGAAATGATACATGTGTAGAATAAGATTTGTTTGCATAAGAAATTGAATTTTTTTTTCAAAGCATAGTTCTGCACGGTTATCGAGTCGAGAGTCTCATCATATTCATACGTCAACACCCCCTCCAAAGACAAATAAGAAAGTACACTAAAATTTACACTAAAATCAATCAGATACTCTTTTTTAGAGCAAACCAACATTAGATAGATTTGGACCTTGGGATAAGAGAGTGAGTCAACTACCCAAGGTTGAAAATAAAACTAGTGTCGTTAAAGAGTGAAAAATTGTTGAGTTATGGTATGTTCTATGCTTATAACAGTTTACTTCTTTTTCTTATTATATTCCACCGATTAGCAATCACATGTACATAAAGTAAAGTGCAGATAGAACATTAAACGATCGACAGAAAACAAGCCAAGACAAGAGACACAAGATGTGGCGGCTAGCCAGGGACAAACCCCACAATGTGTGGGGAAACCCTTTGATCAAATCTTCTTTTATCTTCAATAATTCAGTAGAGAGAAATAGTACAATAAATTTGATTCATATCAGCAGTAGAAAACCCTAGATCAGTAACATCAGCATTAGCGGCTTCATTATCAAACTAGGGCAGACCATATCTCACAAACTGACAGTCAGATTGACTTCATTCCACCACCAAAAGTTTCAGCTTCCAGAGGAGGTTCAGATGAACCTACAGCGCAGTTCAGATGAGGAGATCTTCTAGGCCACGCAAGTCAATCTTTACTTCTGCAGTTGCAGCTTCAGTTTCAGCAGTTTTTGGCTTCAAACTAGGGCAGTCGATATCTTGCAAACCGTTCGTCGGATTGATTTCATTCCACCACCAAAAGTTGCGGCTTTCAAAGGAGATTCAGATGAACCTACAGTGCAGTTCCAAAGAAGAGATCTTCTAGGCCACGCAAGTCAATCTTTACTTCTGCAGTTGCAGCTTCAAATTCAACAGCTTCCGGCTTCACATGTGTGAGAGAGAGAGACCCATTTCAGCGCAGTAGAGAAGAGACTCATATCTGCGCAGTAGAGAGAGAGAGATGTGATGAGATGAGTGAGTCTAAATGAGGAAAAGTCCTCTTATATTTATACACAACGTTGGTGAGTGAATAGATGCGACTGTTGGGCTTCTGAGCCTACATGAGTTGTAGGTCGGCTTGATAATAATTCCATAATCAAAATAAATTCATATCTCCATGAATACTTATCAGAATTGGATGATCTTTATATCAATCCTACACCTCTCGACGAGAGGAATCTAATAAATATATTATTAGCCATGAATAAGATGACCCACATGAAGTTTTTCCCTGGTTGCCAATTTTAACACTCCCTCTCAACCATGGAGAACTTCATCTGCAATCTGTCTATCGGTCGTTACTATTCATCCGCACTGCCCTGTACAGCCTAACCCTTGCCCTGCTCTGCTCTATTCTGCCTGTTCTGCTTTGTCTTGTTCTACCTGCACTGATCTGTACTATTTTGCTATGTTCTGCTCCGCTCTTGCATTGTTCTGTTCTGCTCTGCTTTTATCCGAATTATGAAGAAGAAGAAATGATCGAGGATGTATCATACTGACTCAAAGTCAGTCTCAGAGTATGTACCACTGGTCCCAGACCAGTCTCAACCAACCCAAAGTCAGCGTCATAGTGAGTACAACTCCAATGGTCCTAGACCAATATCATCCTCCACTGACTCAAAGTCAGTCTCAGAGTATGTACCACTGATCCCAGACCAGTCTCAATCGACCCAAAGTCAGCGTCATAGTATGGTACAACTCCTACCACTGGTCCCAGACCAGTATCATTGATCCCAGATCAATGGAGGTCATCCTAGCGTAGGGAGTATGGTAGTTACAACGATGCGTCTATCGGTACTACTATGGTCCCTAACTTCATTTCCCTGCTCATTGATCAGATGAGAGGTACTTCCCATGAGTCCCAGACTGCATGGGTAGGATGCCTCGACAGGAGAACTAATCAATCCTGTCCTCACAGGAGAACACATCAATCCTGCTACAATCGCCATGGAGAACACATCAATCCAGGCTGCCATGGAGAACACATCAATCCAGGCCTCACAGGAGAACTAATGATCCTGCTACACAGGAGAGCGAATCATCCTGTTCCACAAGAGAGCGAATCATCTTGTCCCACAAGAGAGCGAATCATCTTGTTCCAGTGTGCACCACCAGGGGAGGGTGAGTCACCCTGTGGTCATATGTTGCTCCAGTAGGAACCGCAAGCCCTTAGAGCTCCCAGAGCTCAATGCATGCAACATGCAGGACCCTTGTACAAAGGTTTCTTGCCGACTCCAAGTCGTTTTGGAAAATCACAGATTAGATCTTTCGTCGGGGCTTTGACAAGGTGTATCAACCTGTACATCATCTTAATGTGATGGAGCTTCCTTGCTCATCAACTTACCATATCCCATATGATGTCTATCTGCTAGAGCAATTGACGAATACGGGATTCCTCAATAATCGAATCCCACCTCTGGTTGTTACAGAGAATCACAGTGGTATCCAATGTAAATCCAAACAGCTCACTGAAGAGCTTTCGCAACCAGACTGCCTCACACAAGGTTATGCTAGCAACAATATATCCTGCTTTGGCGGTGCTCAAAGCTACCGACTTCTGCTTCCTACTCATCCAGGATATCGAAGAAGATCCCAAGGTGAAACAGTACCCGGAAGTGCTCTTACGGTCCACCACACTGCCTGCCCAATCAACATCATTATATCCAAGTAGTCTCACATCTCCGACAGTGTATCTTAATCCATGAGAGATTGTGTCCTGAAGACATCTCAGAAGATTCTTGGCATCAATCCAGTGAGGCTCAACCAAATATGAGCTCACAATGCTAACTGCAAAACATATGTTTGGACGGAGGTTCACCAAGAACATCAATGCGAATGAGTTTTTGAAACTCAGAGGCATTTTCCAAGTCTGGTCCGATATCACTACCATATAACTTCTAAAAGTTAAGATCCTCGAGGTAGTCACAGGCTTGTAGTCCATCATACCAAATCTTTCCAATATATTTACAACATATTTTCCTTGAGATAGGAAAATTTCCCTTGGCTTCTGCCACACTTCAAGTCCTTGGTCCTTCATTTCAAATTCAAAAGCCATCTCCCTCTAACATTTGTGAATGAGAGGGTTTGCACCTGTTAGAAATAGGTCATCCACATACAACACCAGTATGAGAGGCTTGTCATCTTCAACCTTAAAGTAAAGGTTAGGATCAGCTTCACTCCTAGTGAATCCCAGCTTCATCAAGTAGCTATCGATCCTCTCATACCATGCTCAGGGTGCTTGCTTCAGCCCATAGAGAGCTTTCTTCAACCTGCATACATGAGATTTTCGATCATAAATCTCAAATCCTTTGGGTTGCTCCACGTAGACCTCTTCTTTGATCGAGCCATGCAAGAACGCAGTCTTGACATCCATTTGATGTAGGTTCCATCCTTGTGAAGCGGCAAGGGCTATGATCGAGCGGATGGTCATATATCTGGCAACAGGTGCAAATATCTCATTATAGTCTATACCTTCCTTTTGGGAGAAACCTCGAGCAACAAAACGAGCCTTATACTTTTCCGTGCTTCCATCTGCTGCATGCTTTATCTTGTAAAGCCATTTGGAAGTAACAACAGTCTTGTCCTGGGGTCTGGGAACTACTTCCCAAACATCATTCTTTATGATAGACTCATATTCTTCGGTCATAGCATCCTTCCATACTTGATGCTTGACGGAAACTGAGAATGACGAAGGCTCATTTGTATGATCGTGCTCATGATGGTCAGGTATCCCTGATACCTGTTAAGTTTCTTACTTTGATGGAAGGTTCCTCAGGGTGCAGCATGTCCTTCAGCATCATCAAGTATCCCCCTAAGCCATGAAGGCCTCTTCCTAGAAGAGGAAGGCTCATGTGAATGAGGATCAATCGGATCCATGGGTTCTTCTACATCAGGCATTGATTCATCATCCTTTTCTTTCGGTTCCCTGGTGTCAGCTTCTTAAGAGCTACTCAAAGTTAGCAGATTGTCCACCTTGCTGAGAGCCATATCTTTGTCAAAGGTGATATCATGACTAATCACGACTTCCCTTTGACCGGTGGTGAACATTTCTTCAGGAGTTTAGGAACCCAATGCTTGATGAGGGCATCAATTTTGTACATATAGACGGTGATTGTAGTTTCAGCCCATAGAAACTTTGGAAGTCTTTGATCATGTAGCATGGCTCGGACAACCTCCATCATCGTGTGGTTCTTCCTTCCTGCCACACCATTCTCCTCAAGAGTATGTGGTGTAGTAGTCTCCCTCTTAATGCCAGCCTCAGATATGCCTGAGTGAACCAACTGTAATACATCAGAGGTCTTGCTTTGGCTTGAGGGGAACAGTCCCCTTTTGAGCTTTCCTTCGACACATCCCGGACATACACCTTCTTTCTCTACTTGGAATTCAGGCATCCCTGTCACCATTTGTTTTACACCAAGTAGAGATTTGTAATGAAGGTGGGCAAACCTCTGATGCCAAAGTTCGGACTGAAGAGATGTGTCACAAGACATGACACCTAGCGGGCTTCCATTGACCTGATATGATGAATCAACACTAAAACCAAGAGTAAAGGCATTTCCATATACATACCTTGCCATTGCTTAAGGTTACCTTGTAGCCTTTGTCTTCCATTGCCGAGATGGACACTAGGTTCTTTTTGAGGTCAGGTGCATTTAATACATCCTGGACTTTCTAGCCTTCTTGAATGGTTGTCCTCTTCCTCGATCCCCAGCTCTCCTCTTACCTTTGCTGTTGAATTTGTCATTCCTTTGATTTGCCATCAGAGGGATTTTGATCATTGTCCCGGTGTGAGTCCTTTCTATCAGGGCACTCCCTTGCATAGTGACCTGCTTTATCGCAGATGTAACATCATCCTTTTCTTCCACCCTTAGGTCCAGCCTTTCCTTTTGATTTAGACCCAGAATTATTTCTTTTCTTAGCATGAGAAGAAAAAGCAGCAGGAGGACCTTTAGGCAAGGGCATTTCTTGCTCTTCTACCCTTGTTTGTTCTTGAATGCATCTAGCCATTAATTCCTCGAAACTAGGAATTACATTATTGTTCAGAAGAGTAGTCCTGAACACATACCATTCAGATGGTAATCCTCTGAGAGTTGTGAGTGCCATTTCTCTGTCAATAATGGTTTCCCCAATAGATAGGAGATCGTTCTTGATCTCGGTGATTCTTAAGAAGTATGCTTGCATACTTTCATCTTTACCCTTCTTGATTTCCCTCAACTTATTTCTAAGAAACAAAACTTGATTTGCATCATTAACTTTAAATAAACTCACCAGTCTGTCGTAGATTTCCTTGGAGGTGTCTAGATCAGAGATGTAGGCCACCAAGCGCTTGTCGATAGAGTCCCGGATGATCTTCTTTGTTTTGACTTCTCCATTTTTCCATTTGTTCCAGGCAGCAGCAGATGCATTTGATGAAGGCTCAACAATATTGCCTCTTACATGGTCCAGCACTCCTTGATCTTCAAGGGTTAGATCGATAGACATCTTCCATCCGTGATAGTCAGCTTTCTCACGGAGCTTGTCTTCGGCAGGAAAGAGTGTTGAGGACCCCATAGTTCTTTTAGGATAGCCTTGCCAATCTTCTCTTCAATGATTGCTCTTGCTCTTGCTCGGGCTTTGTCTTCACCTCAGCTCTGATACCATGTTGAGTTATGGTATGTTCTATGCTTATAACAGTTTACTTCTTTTTCTTATTATATTCCACCGATTAGCAATCACATGTACATAAAGTAAAGTGCAGATAGAACATTAAACGATCGACAGAAAACAAGCCAAGACAAGAGACACAAGATGTGGCGGCTAGCCAGGGACAAACCCCACAATGTGTGGGGAAACCCTTTGATCAAATCTTCTTTTATCTTCAATAATTCAGCAGAGAGAAATAGTACAATAAATCTGATTCATATCAGCAGTAGCAAACCCTAGATCAGTAGCATCAGCATTAGCGGCTTCATTATCAAACTAGGGCAGACCATATCTCACAAACCGACAGTCGGATTGACTTCATTCCACCACCAAAAGTTTTGGCTTCCAGAGGAGGTTCAGATGAACCTACAACACAGTTCAGATGAGGAGATCTTCTAGGCCACGCAACTCAATCTTTACTTCTGCAGTTGCAGCTTCAGTTGCAGCAGTTTCCGGCTTCAAACTAGGGCAGTCGATATCTTGCAAACCGTTCGTCGGATTGACTTCATTCCACCACCAAAAGTTGCGGCTTTCAAAGGAGATTCAGATGAACCTACAGCGTAGTTCCAAAGATGAGATATTCTAGGCCACGCAAGTCAATCTTTACTTCTGCAGTTGCAGCTTCAAATTCAACAGCTTCCGGCTTCACATGTGTGAGAGAGAGAGACCCATTTCAGCGCAGTAGAGAAGAGACTCATATCTGCGCAGTAGAGAGAGAGAGATGTGATGAGATGAGTGAGTCTAAATGAGGAAAAGTCCTCTTATATTTATACACAACGTTGGTGGGTGAATAGATGCGACTGTTGGGCTTCTGAGCCTACATGAGTTGTAGGTCGGCTTGATAATAATTCCATAATCAAAATAAATTCATATCTCCATGAATACTTATCGGAATTGGATGATCTTTATATCAATCCTACACCTCTCGATGAGAGGAATCTAATAAAAATATTATTAGCCATGAATAAGATGACCCACATGAAGTTTTGCCCTGGTTGCCAATTTTAACAAAAATCCTTCTACACTCATATTACCAGGACCACTCCACTCAAACTGGAGTGAAATACGAGACAACATCGGATTGTAATCAAAGGTAGCCCACCTTTTTTTACAACTCCTTTGGGCACTCTATGTAAGGGGGGTCCCTTCGGGGATTTCAGAACTGAGTCGGGGACTCAGGTATCCTGCCTACACACCGTGTTGTCTATGACTATGTCCCCCCTGGTAATGTCTATGATTTGAGGTATCTCTAGTGGCCAATACTTCTATGTACTTACCTAAGGTGACTGGGATGGGTTGTCCTGGTACATCAAATGGACAGATCTACTTTTTCTTCATTTTTTGGGAGGGTGCTCATCTTCACGAGAGTACTTGGCCCCTCAATCTGAGGTTTGGGCGAAGCTCAAAAGTAACCGTAACCGTACATTTGGCCATCCTTCTCTGTTACTCATTGAGAGATTGGGTTTCATCTCTAGTAATCGGTGTTTATCAGACAAGGTAATTTCACTTTGTTTTTTGATTGTCATTTTTAGTGTATTTTTTCTTTTTAGGTACCTGAGTGCTATCGTTTTTGAGACTTAAAGAATATCACCTTAAAATTTATCTGATAAAATTTACCAGTAATTGTGGCTACATCTAGCCCTCACCGTCAATCCAGAAAGTTGTTAGGACTTCCTCCACTCACTGTGGAGAATTTGCCGAGATCCACTGACTCATATTCCTCATCTTCGAGGAATTAGTCTCCTAAATTGCACACGTGATCGTTCTAGACGACCGACGTTTCTGATTTGCTGGAGGATTTCTTCAAAGAAGGATTTCTTCCTCACTTTAACACTCCGCTTACAAATTAGTCGGATCCTGTTATTGCTCCCGTCATACCAGTACTTCACTCTTCATTGGGAGGAAATCTCCCATCTCTACAGTCGACACCTCAAGGGTTGTGGAAGTATAGAGACACTGTGAGTCCTCTACCACTTGCCCAGTTGATGGTCATCACAACACCGACAATGTGGAACCCCGCAATCCCGTTTGTCCCAGGTACTGCAACTCACACAACACCCTCTATCAGTAGAACCCAGTAGATGCCAGGTTCCACTCCTATGGTGCGCTAAAGCATACCTTCAACTAGTGCCACATATAGCGCTCCATATAACACTCAATGTGGCACTATGGGCATGGTCCCAGTTCACCAAAACCAAGGTCGATCGCCAATGTATGGTTCTAACCCCCAGATTCAGATATCTGGGGTAGTCCCCAATATGCACATGGCGGTGGGGAATGTCACAGTTCCCCCACCATCCTCAGGCATGCATGGACAATTGCTGATTGACATGAGTTTTCCCTCTATCAATCAAAGCCATATGGTTAGTTCAGTGTTGGTTGGGAATCCACAAGGGATCCCCACCAAATGCATGGGGGCACCTTACTCACAAGCTCAGATGAGTCAAGGGGGCACTGCTTATACTGGGGGAAACTTCATACCCCTGTATCAAAATCCTCATGGTAATCCACTTTACAACACCGTATCGCAAAGCAACTGCTACACCTCATAGCCCATGTACAATATAGGGAACCAAACAAAGGGTGGAGCACAGAGCTCCTCAGGTCATCTGTCATCACAATGGTCCGAGTTGGGGGCACCCAACAATTTTCCTTTTTTGGAAACATTGGATATCCCCAACTTATACAAGTTGACTAACAACCCCATCTACCATAACCTACAGTGGCCGCCGATCCCGCATAAAATACCGGCGGATATTCCTAAGTTCGACGGAAAACAAGGGGAGGATCCAGGCACTCACATCACCACCTACCATCTATGGTGTGTTTCCAACTCCATGGTGGATGACAGTGTCCGGTTGCATCTTTTTCCCTACACCCTCACTGGCAATGCTGCAAAGTGGTATATTGAGTTACCACGTGCGTCAGTGAATACCTTTGACGCTTTAGCGATGGAGTTCCTAAAGCACTTTCAGTTACCTATCCGTTATGAGACAGGGATGGAGCTCCTTACTTCGTTTCGTCAGGATACCGCCACCCACATCTCCGATCATATCCATGAATGGAGACATAGGCGGAGGTTAGTCAAAGCTCCTATCCCTGATTTTCTCTTAATAGACTGGTTCTGTAAGTCGCTACTCCCACAAATCGCTAGAGATGTCGCTCTAGGTGGTGTGGTCATGGAGGACCAATCCATACGTCATGCCCAGCACTTGGATTTAATTTATTCACAGTTTGGCACTCTCTACGACATTATCCCCTATGCTCCTAGTAACCCCAATCCCCCCCCCACTCAGCGCCCTGGAGCGCATGCCGATGGGATCGTCAGTGCAACCTCCGGGGTCACTGTAAAACAACTTAGTGAGTCCTTTGCCAAGCTGGCAGTGGACCCCTCTACCAAAATGACTGCTCTTCCTGCCACTGCGATTAACTCTGTTCAGTCTACATAGAAATCCAGTAGAAAGAACAAGAAGAAAAAGAAAAAGACCTCTCCTTCTGAGGAGCAGTCATCAAAGCAGCCCAGCCCAAAATAGAAGGCCACTGCGCCTATTGATGCGGAAAAGGATAAAGGCACCAACTATTTGTGCAAACTATGTCTTTAAGGTCACGAAACCTGGCGTTGTTCGCGTCTTCAAGAGTGCACGGATTACCTTGCCAACAGAGATTCTAGTAAGGCCCCTGCTGTCCTTAGAAATCCTTTTCCTACTCAACAACAACAAAATCTTGTTGCCAACCAACCGCAACCCACGTTAGGGGGCAGCAACAGTTCGTAACATCCTTCAGCTGGAGAAGGATCTTCTGCCATTTACACATTTGGAACGGTAGATCTCACCACAAGAGCCAAATCATATGAAGCTCCTGTCGCTTCGGTAGCAGAATCATCCGTAGGTCAAACCCATCACCACCCAACGGTTTGTGAATCGAAAGGTCGGTTGAGGACTTTGTAATTCAACCCCCCAAGGGGGCAGTTTGATGCACAATGCATAATACATCTGCATGTGCCGCTCAACACTACAACATCATAGAGGATTTGGCGCAAGTGCCGTTGGCTATGTCGGCGTTCGAAGTATTACAAACATGCCCCAGCCAAAGGAAAGCTTTGCTTTCGGCTATCGGGGGTATTGACCCTGCAGATTCCATGCTTGCCATTTTCGACATGGAAAAATGTAAACCTCCCCTTTCACACCAGCTTGCATTTCAGGTGCATATCACTTCGAAAGGGAAAGGTATACACCGAATTGTCATTGACAAAGGTGCTTCAACTTGTGCCATGTTGTTTTCATGTTGGCTCGCCTTGGGTTCTCCAACCCTCTCACCGCCGTCGAACTCCCTTAAAGCTTTCGACGGCCACACCTTTGCCACAAAAGGATACTAAGCCAATTTTACCCATCACTTTGGCTGGGAAAACCATAATGGTGGATGTAGAAGTCGTAGACCGTAAACTCGACTATAATCTGTTGCTAGGTCACAGTTCGACATATGCCATGATGGCCATCGTATCTACTATGTTTCGCATCATCCAATTTCCATTGGATGGAAAGGTTATTACAGTAGATCAGTTGTCTTTCTGCACCCTTGATTATTCACCATTACCAAGTGGCTTCGTACCCCTAGTAGGAGGTGGAACTGACTCTTATGTCAGTTTAGGTACCGGACTACTGAAGGCTTCTTCCCTCATGGGTTGTTTCCCTCTTCAGCCGCCGAAGGTTTCACAATCGGTCAACATGCTTTCATCTTTTCCTCATGAACAGACCGATCCATGGATCCTACTGGCTCCTTCAGACATTGACACTTACAGAGAACAAATGCCACTGTCACCAGCTGAATTGGCCTGTGAAGCCATTCAAATTGCACCTGAATCTCCGGTCACTTTGGCTTCGGCCAACAGTACCACTGCCCCTCCCATAACCTCTCCTTCTTTCGATCCACTCAATCAACTCCTATTGGTGGACGAAGCTATTAGAGAGATCGCGAGGTTAGAAGAGTGACCTTGGGAGGATTCACACCATCATGTTTCGATATCTGATTCAGACATGATGCCTCGTCAAATCCTGTCACTTGACACACATGAAATCGTTCCCTCACCGTATACGACTATCCAAATTTTGGACTCGGAAGGAAACAGGGGCAATATTTCACAAACATTGCTCCTCTATATTTTTGTCATGACAGGCATCGTGGAAAACATACAAAGTGGAGCCAATCACAATCTTGAGGAAATTGTGAGCTTCACCTACACGTTTAGGGACTTTCGCGATGTTTTTTCTTGATCTTATGAGGAAATGCATGGCATAGACCCTTCTAATGTCAAGCATGAGATCGAGAAAGATCAAGCATTCTTTTATGTTATTTTTCTTGCTCGTTAATCCGAAAAACCTCGAGTCTTATTCTTTGGGCTCGTTAAACTACAAACAAAGATAATAGAGCAATGTTAGGGATATTTTATTGCTCTTTAAAAAAAGTTTTCATCATTAAGCTTGTTAAAACACTTTATAACTATGGTAGAGCACTGTTAGGGATAGTTTATTGCTCTTTAAAAAATATAAACATCCCTGAGCTTTTTTCCTCGCGCTCGTTAAATCTATGCAACGATAAATAGAGCACTGTTAGGGATATTTTATTACTCTTTAAAAAATACAACCATGCCCGAGTTTTCATCGTTAAGCTCGTTAAAACACTTTCTAACTATGGTAGAGCACTGTTAGGGATATTTTATTTCTCTTTAAAAAATATAAATGTCTCCATGTTGTTAGTGCCTAAATCTACCTCAGCTGAGAAAGGTAGGATCTAGGATAACATCAAACCACGCTTAACCTGGTAGCTAGCCCTACTAGGTCGAGAGAGGGCTCTCTTCTTGTCAATCTCAGCAAAATATGATCAACGAGGGCTTTAGATGACTAATGTGAATACTTTTCTTAGGCTAGGTATGTGTTCAAAAGAGCTTGATTGAATATAATGATGTTTTCTTGCCTCAAATGGAAAGGCAAATTTGGGTCTGGGGAATGAGGCTCAGTTTTGCAGAGATCTCTATGGGGCAAGGTAGGCAACTGATTTGGCACTTCAAATTGAATTAAATGGAGAGATTTAGACAGGTGAGGAGTTGAAGAGGGCAAGAAAACCTCAGGGTTCCTCTTCAAATAGCTGAAAACATCAATAACTAAGCAAACCCTAGGTGGAGCACTGCAATTTCAATGGATTCTAGCTTTATCCTTGTTTGTTTTAGTTAAGAAGAAGCAAGAGAGATAATGGCATACATAAACACATAAAAAATTACAATTTACTGAAGGAAACACAATACCAAAGCAAGGTACCACATGAATCCCATAAAGTGCTGCAAACCCTAGTCTATTCCTTAGCCAAAACTGCTGAGATGAGTATACAATGAAGCTCCAAGCTTTCTCAAAAGTCCAACCATGCTAATGACTGAAAAATTACAAGATATAGGCAACCAACAAATCATCCTAGCCTCTAGGGGTCGAGCTCATAAGATTAGGAGCTGTTCCAAAAAAATCTAAATTGAGAATTAAAAAGTAGGCAGTGGAACAACTTGCCTCTAAAAACTAGGAAATTGATTCATTCAGTTGCAAACTACCTTTTGATGGATGAATCTACCTCTAAGAGTGAAAATGTAGCATAATTACATAAAAATACATCAAGTCATATTAAATTACATCATGAGTTTGACAATTAGAAGAAGAAAAGTCAAACTGTCAAGAAACTAGGCGAAAAACAGAGTATTTTTGGTCAAACTAAGCAAAATTCCTCCAATGCGCCGCGCTGATTTCCCTATACGTAGTGCCTTTTTGTAGCTAATTTTGGAGGCCTTCCCGGTGTCCAAATTTTCTCCAAGTGGGCTTGTTGGAAAAGTTTGCCTGTCTAATTTCCAGCACAAGTGGAATTTTTGAATTTGGCCTCCATTTTCCCTTCCAAAACTGAGTTCTTTAAACACTACTTACTGTGTGTGAAAAAAGGGGCAGAAAGGTCATTTTTGAGATGTTTTTGACCTTTTTGGAAGCTCAAAAGTTGTCAAAATTTCTTGGCCATTTTTGGGAATGCATATTTTTCCATGAAAAATCCAAAAATGTAGAGTTTTCCTCAAAAGGAGGTCCCCATCAAAATCGAGCGCCAGGTGGTGCGCGCATCGGGCAGAAAAACCTGTTTTTTAGGCCAAAAATTTCAAAATTGCAAAAAATGTCCCAAATTTTTTGAAATTTGGGCTGAGTGTCCTCCATTAAGTGCTGTGTTGGGCCAAGGAAGCCTCATCCAAGATCTGAAGTCTATCTTGCTCTTTCCGCCTCCTTGATGCCTTCTTCAACTTGGCCTTCAAGTTCCTGATTCTTGCCTTGCACACTTTGTTTCTCGCGAAGTAGTGGTATGCCATGTTCCTCAACATATTTTTCTCATTTTTGGCCTTCTCCAGCATCCTCTCCAAGTGCAATTTTGTCCTTTCAAGCCAAGATTCATGATCAACTTGGATTTCTTGTTCAAGTGTTGTCAACTTGGTTTTCCTCTTCTTGGCAGCTTGCCGTTTTGCTTTCATGTTTTGGAGCTCCATGATGATTTGTTGATATTCTAGTTTTTTATTCCTCTACTCCAAATAGTTAATTATCCACTTGGCTCTTTCCATATTGAGAGATAAACGATGAATGCCATCTTGCTGCTCCCAAATGACTTCTTTGAGCTTTGAGCTTTGTGAGCCCAAATCAGTGTCATCATCCTGAATAAGAATAAAATTTGTCTCCTGCTTTCCTGAAGGCCCCTCATCCTGTAATGGCTGCTTGCCCTTGTCCTGTACTTTCTCTGCTGATGGAGGAAGTGAGACCCCTTCCACACCAGGTGGATATAATACTCGCTTTGCTACTGCAAACAACCTTCTAGTGCCCTTTTGGTAGGTGACATATACTGTCACACTAGCGTTTGTGTCTCATGAAGCTCCTACTGATGTGAAGGTTCACCTATCTCATGAAAAGTTGCTGGAGGTACTTGAGGAGCGGTGAAGACCTCATGTGAAATGAAATCCTCCCATGAGATGTTCTGTAAACCAAGTTGATGCATGACCACAATCTTGATTAGTGCAAAATGATATATGCTGTTATACTGCTGCTGAGGAGTCTTCTTGTGCACTATGGTGGTCATCTTCTCAATGTTCTGACAAATAAAATAGGGAGGTTCATCATTCTCACCCTAGTGAAGTGCATCACAGTCCGATATGGTAGGAATACAGGCGAGAAAACCGACCCTCATGACTGAAATACTTGATTATGAGTTTCATCAAGGGAGCATATGAGTCTTTCAGATACCGGAAAGGAAAAAATCTACTGAGATGTCTCAAATAGCCAGCCTTAATGTAAGGCTCATACTGTTCCCTGTCAATCTGCTACCTCTTATTCCACTGCTCACTGATGTTGGGAATCCCAGTTGCTAGAGAAATAGACTCTGGTGTCAAGGTGAATGTTACACCTGCTAGAGTGACTTGGCCATTTTGAAGATGGAGGACAAACAACCTGGCCAACTCATGATGGTACTGGACTCTCTCAACCATCTCACAGAACTGATAACAAGATTGGTGCTGAAAACATGTGACAGCAAGAGGACAAGCCTACAGCTCGGCAAGTGAAGTAGGTTCCTCTCTTATATGTTTGCCACCCTTGTGAGGTCTTCTTGGTGCATGCATTTCTCTAGGAGAGTCACTGTGTGTCTCCTCATCTCAGTCATAGGAAGGATCAGATTCCATGTTTGCCAGATATTTGAGTTTCTCTTAGATGAGTATGAAGAGATTTTAGGTGTTTTAGATTTTGCTACCAAATGTATGAAAATGTATGAGGGACTGTGGAGGGAGAGGGTATGAGGGTTTTTGGGAATGATATTGACAAGTTTTTAGGAATAGGGGGTTTAGGGAATAGTATGTAGGCTTAGGGATAGGAATTAGGGTTTAGAAATTTGTAGCTAGGGTTTAGGAAAATGAGAAGTAGGGATATGGGGATTAGGGAACTTTTGGAATATGGGAATTAGGGAATGAGTGGATGAAATTGAAAAATGAATGGAGGAGTCAAAGAGTGAGGGAGTAATGGAGTGAACTTGGTAGAAAAAACACAAATGCAAACCTAGGCAATTGTTTTTAGCCAAAATTGCAAATAGGTAGGGTTTGAATTTTATCACACTAAACCACGATAAATTCTAAGAAAAACTCTTTCACTAGCAATGGAAGGAATCTTGACTTACTTGCACACCATGGGATTGAGAAAATTTTGAAATTTGAGGGAGTTTATGGTGAAATCAGGCTTGAAGCTCTATGTGCCGCGCCACAAACCCAACATGCCGCGCCACAAACCCAACATGCCGCGCCTTCTATATGCGTCACGCCAGTGTATTTTTTACATTGTGAAGGGTATCCCAATGCGCCGCCCCTGCACAAAGCACCGTGCCCACGACCCAATGTGCCGCGCCCCCTGAACTTGCACCGTTTTGCTTCAAACTTGCTCTTTCTCCAACACGACCTTCTCTTGCTCAATTTTTCTCCTTTGAATACAAATGAGCTCTTTGAACATGACCAATGAGTTATATACAAGAGCTTTTGATTTTTCACTCATAAAACCCACTTTTATAATGTTTGCATTGTGACTTACTTTTTCAACTCTATTTTTGGGCAGTTTACTTCATTTTTTCCTTTGATGAACTGAATCATTTGATTTTTTAGTTTGCCTTGCAGAGGATGGAGTTCTTGAAGCTTGGTAAGGTGACCAGGGTTGCCACTGAAGTTGCTTACATAGAAGAAAATTGAAATTACATCAGATTTATACATAAATCATAAAATACTATGTTTTTCCTCAAAACAGGGTTTTGAGGAAAAATCAATCACTGAGTGAGTGATCATGAAAATTATTGTTACTGGAACTTTATTCGACCTCCCATGTGCTTGCTAACCATCACTGAGCATTTTGAGACCTTATTGACAAAAACCCTAGACCTAAAGAGACCTAAAACCCTAAAAATGACTTTTACAGATTTAAAGACAAAAATTGACTGCAACAGTTCTGAATGAATGAAAATAAGCCAGCACATGAGGGAAAATGTATAATAAGCCACTACCGTCAGATGATCCATGACCCTAATGGAATGCAGCTGATCAGGTGAGACACCTAACATGCAATGCAACAAGAGCATTTGATCACTGACAGAGGGATGAAGATACTGACACTAACACGCGTTTTTGTAGTAGGGCTCGTTAAATATATATACCACAAACATGTAAAGCACTTTTAGGGATATCTTATCGCTCTTTAAACAATATAAAATTCCTCGAGTTTTTCATCATTTGCACTCGTTAAATATATGTAAATGATTCTCTGAGCACCTCTTTTTTGATCTAGTTCCAGCTCATAAACTGAAAAAGACCAATGAAGCATCCTTTTTAGGAACATTTTTCTCACTCTTTAAACTGAAAAAATCCTGAGCTGTGTCTTGCTGATCGTTAAAAATGCTAAAGATGACCCCAGCATTCTTTCAGGTACTTTTTTCAAGCTCGTTAAAAAATGAAAAATCCTGAGTTCTTGTTACTGAGATCGTTAAAGTGTCACGACAAAACACGATTTTAGTATGCCGCCTCGTACTCGTAACAAAATGAGGTTGACATCTATTGGAAAAGGTTTCTCTTTATCCAGGTCCAGTAGATTAAATACGGAAAAGTAACCGATATGGGTATATTATTAACCTTTTGTCACACCCGTTTAACAACTATGACAAAGGGACCACCATGGAGTCTCTCTTTATGATCTTTTTAGACTCTCTAAAGATGAAAAGATCACCGAGTTGTCTAGTATGGACTCTTTAAATAAACAGACAAGATATAGAGTCGTTCTTTTTATGATACTTTTCAGACTCTTAAAAGATGAAAAAATCGACGAGTTTGCCTGTCTGGACTCATTAAACTAATCAGATAGGGAAAAGAGTCATTCTTTTTGTGATCCTTTTCAGACTCTCTAAACATGAAAAGATCGATGAGTTTACTCATCTAGACTCATTAAAAATCAGATGGGAAAAGTGGAAATATAACCGTATTCTGAAACGTGGTTTGGCAGCAAAAGTTCCCTTGATCATGGCACTCCCTCAGATAAACGGTCATTTTGATAGCCTCTAAACTTGAACCCTACCAACCTATGAGTTTTTAGCCTATATACCCTGATGCCATTGCATCTCCGTATCTTAAACACTCTGTAGTGTTCATGAGTCTAGTGTTGTCTGGTTAAAACTGTTGTCGTGCCTTCTATTGTTCAAGGGTCCCTACTTGTTTCCTCGATCAACTGACCCTACATATCCTTTCATCATGCCCTCCATTGTTTAGACCCAAAAGCTCAAAAGTTTCTTCAGAAAACAAAATCATCCTTGTCCGGTTTCGTGTCGACTGATGTAGGACACGTCATTGCCTACCTTTCGACAGGTTCCTTCCTATCGACTTCAACACTCTATCTAGGAAGATAACCCAGAAACACATTCAGTGCCTTGGTGCTTGCAGACATTAGTGGCAGGTTACCTTGTGCTTGATCATGGGTTTTCATCATTGGCTCTTGGTTAAGCGATTCTACAAGTGTTCGACGACAAAAAATCTTTCACACTCGCTAGTTTGCACTGTGCATCTTGGAGACCATCACCATTATCGGTGGCCTTCCTCGCATCTGTTAACAGTCTCCATTATTGGCTGGTAATCAGATGATTTCGTGCATGTTCAATGTCAACTCACTTTATCACATGTACCGATCTATGCTATTTGGTGAAGCAGGAATCAAGACCTTGGGTAGAGGCTTACATCATTCAGCCTTGTTTCCTCTCCCAAGCTGTGATATTGTTCTTTGAAGACAACCATTTCAGGATAATCTATTATGACACTGGATCCGCCCTGTGCCATATTGGCAGCCAGCATTGTTATATCTCTGAGGAGAAAGTTACTCTAACATAGCTACTGAGCATGGGAATGCTCGACTCAGGACATGATTTTATCAGTTCATATATATGTACTTTTGTTGTATCAGGTTTTCCTTATTGCCTGAAACTTTTCTCTCTCTCTACAAATATTTGACAGGAAACTACAATATTTTCATAAAGTATTTCGACCATCGTCTCATACTTTAGGGGGCATCTATTATAGGACAAATTGACCTCCTAATCAACTCAGAGGAGAAGGACAAGATGACTGAAAGATTGACCACAGTTGCAGGCCCAAAATCCACACTAACGCTCTCTGTACACTGACAACCTGCTTTATAAAGCTTGTTTACAAGCATAAAGGAGCATTAGTCTACCTAATAACTCATGTTGTTAGACTAGGGGGAGCGTTAGTAAACTTTAGTGATGCTCAAAGTGGTTTTGCCAATGAATCTGCCATAAAATATCTAGTTATTATTTCCCTAAATTTGTGCAAGAAAAGCATGGAATCTCCAAAAATCAAGATATTTGGAGAAATTATATTCTGGAAACAGAGACAAATGGGAAAAAACGGGTAAACGAGGTAGGTTCATGGTTTTTACCCAAATGAACTATAGGTGGAGTTGGGAAGCCCTAATTCGATTGCTATTTAAGTAACGAGAGGGGCATTGCACAAGGGTTAGAGCATTTAGAAGGATAGTACATGGTGTTGTTGTGAGATTGTCATATTCCTGAAGGAGCTAGCTGAAAGAAGGAGAGAGAGGAAGAAGGGATAAGGAAGGCTGATGCAACAGGGTTGTTGTAATCATTATTCTATTCTGAATATAGGACTACAGTTGTGTTCCACTACTCGAAGTGTCGGTGATATTATGCATTTATTTTTCCATTCTGATGCTTGTTGTGTTGAGTAGATAAGTTACACATTTATACATGTTTTTTACGGATTATTTCATTAATTGTCAGAAGTATATGCTATGATTGGTTTGCTTCGTTCTTTTGTGTAGGAATCGTTTTGGAGCCAGTTAGGAGGAGTTCTTCTTACCGCATGGAGATCCCCAAGTGAATCTAGAAAGAACCAAAGGTGATCCTTTCTCCATATCTTGTCAATATATGTCAGTTAGATGAACATGTGTGCAACAGGTACCTTTTGCAGATAACCTTACGGTCTGTCAGAAGTCCCGGGAAGACATTCGAGGGTAGTTTTCATCCCATGCATTTTACCCCATAGCACTGGGCGATTCTAGGAATTTCCCAGCCACCAGCCGAGCGGGCAGGCCGATCGTCGGGGTGGCGCCAGCCTTGGCCGCGCCACCTCGGTGGCCTGCTTGCCCGCCCGGATGGTGGCTGGGAGATTCCAGGAATTTCCCAACCACCAGCCGGGGTGGCGCGGCTAGGCCGGTGCCACCCCACGGCCTGCCTGCCCGCCCGCCCCACTGGTGGCTGAGCGATTCCCAGAATCACCCAACCACCAGTGGGTGGGCGGGCAGGCAGGCCGTTGGGGTGGTGCTGGCCTAGCCGCGCCACCCTGGCAGCCCACCCGGCTGGTGGGTGGGCCACCAATGTGGTGCGGCCAGGGCTGGCGCCACCCCGGCGGCCCGCCCGCCTGCCCGCCCGGCTGGTGGCTGTGTCGCGCCACCCTGGCGGCCGCCCGCCCGCCCACTCCAGCCTCCCCCTCCCCGCTTGTCCACCCATCCACCCACTCTGTCCGCCCTCCCCGCTCAGCCTCTGCCCCCCCGGCCCCCCGACCGCGATTGATATGTAGCAACAATAAATCAACTCCTGAAATGAAGCAACTTCCAGACAATATGACTATCACACCTTGGAGGGTGATGCAAGGAGTGAAAGATGAACAAATTGTCAAAACAATATTATCTCGTGTGATGTGAGGGGAATTATCATTGGAGGAAATGTCTAAAGAATTTCAAAAGTAAGTTTGTTGAATTATTTTTATTTATTTCCAGATTATAATTATATTTTAAATAAAACATGTTTTTCTTGGTAGTATTTGTTATACATATCATTATATTGATTTTTTGTTACTTTATCTATGCAGTCACAAAGTTTACATGAAAATCCAAGAACAAATGGTTAGATTGTTGAATGAAGATAGTTGGGATGATGTTGTACGCAACTATCCACATTCAAGTTCTACATCAACATTAAAATCTTTTTATCTTGTTGATTTATATATTCATTTTTATTCACCTGTGTACTATTTTTAATTTATAACTTACACATATATTTGTTTATTTTGTAAAATATGAGGAAGGATGATAATGGAGCGCAAGATAGTTTCAAAAATTTTATTGAAAAAATAAAGATCAAAAGACTGAGGAAGCAACGTATTAAGAATGCTGAACTTGATCCAACTCTTAATCATTTCATTTAGAATGGGCTAGACACTATTCAATATCAAGTAATACAAGGCGATTGTGAAGACATTGCTAAACTCATACCTAAAAGGGATTATGCCCTAGTCATTGCAGATATTCCCCTTGGTTTGAATATTCCAAACATTGACTATGATAGTGACCCTTATAGTTATCAAGCTCTTAGTAAAGTGGTTCAGGATTTGTAGAAGTCACATCATCACCATTATGGAGATTTGTAACATTTCATTCAGACACACAATTGGCAATGATATTGTCAAGCTTCAAGGGGAAAACAAATTCAAGGATGCAGCTTACATGGTAAGACGTTTAAAATGTATATTTGATTAACGTCGAAAAATTCATTTATGTACAAGTTAATTGAACTTTTACTATTTCATGTTACAGGCAAAAGTCAAATCTTCTTAACAATGAAGATCAACAATTTATAAATGATTGTGAGTTCATTCATATTGATAGTTGGGCAAAGATGATAGCCATATGTCTATGATTTTTAATCGGGTAGACGGAAAGAGTCATAGCCAAACACTGACTTAGATGCTGTTGTGAGAAAACTAACATATGAAGACAAAGAAGCAAAAGGAGAGATAGTTAACATTTATCAAAAACCACAATTATTGATTAACTATCTTATAGACATATGTTCAAATGAAGGAGATTGGGTTCTGGATTTATTTTCTGGCTCAGGTAAGTTTTGTTATATGGAATTGAATTTCAATATGTTATTTTTTTAATTAATATGTCATTGTACTAATTTAGTTCATTATTTCTTTTGTGCTTGATAATTAGGTACAACACTAGCATGTTGCCTTCAAAAAGGAAGAAATTGCATTGCAATTGAAAAAGATCCAGTACAGTGCAATTTCATTCAACAAAGAGTTAATGCTCTTCAATTTCTTCCAGATGCAATGCAAGAAATTGGGTTGAAGAAAGGGGACTTTAGTGAATCACGTGTGGCAAAAAAGGCAAGGAACCCCAACCACCATTACATGGAATGTTTGGAAAGACATACATTGGGAGATTCGCAGACATCAAAGATCCATTAGAAGAGGAAAATGAGCAGAAGGAAGCAGAAAATATTGTGGAAGAAGACAATGATGAAACTCTAGAGGACGAAGAGTTTGGATTACGTGACATTGTTGATTAAATTTAAGTTATGCTTGGAAATCAAGATTTGCAATGTTTTGACTTTGACATTTTATGAGAAGAATAAATACTCAATCAAGGTTGTTATGCATTCAATATTTGTAATATGTGATTTCGCATTGATTTTTAAATTAATCATTATTTTTTGAAAAAAAAAAGTGATTATTATTATTTTTTTGACATGAAATTCATAAAAAAAACTATTATTTAACCATTTTTAGTTAAATTTTTCATTAAAAAGTGTGATTTTGACATGTCAATTCTAGCAAAAAATTATGAAAACGTGTAGTTTTTTAGTTATATTTATGTTAAAAATGGTTATTTTTATGTCCATTGTTAAAAAATATTGTTTTTTAGAAACAATTATTTCATGTGGATTGAAAAATTAATTAAGGATGTATAAATATGTAGAGTATCGAAAATTCAAAATATCGACTCTTTAATTTAAAAATGAAAAACAATAAAAACTTCACTACAAAGAAATTAAAATTAAAATAAAAAACAAGAAAATATGAAGAAAACAAACACTTAAAAAATGATCAAATTTACAAAATAATTATTTACATTTCATACATTAGAAAATTTAAAGCCAAAAAATAAGTCTTTTAAAAAAAGGGTATGATGCAAAATACCCACGTTTTTAAATCAGCATGAAAATCACCACGATTCTAAAACGTAATGTACATAAAAAAAATTAAAGTGCCAAAAACTATGCTCTAAAAAAAACATGTGTGTTCTGCATCACCCCTTTTCAAAATCAGGTTACTTTTTTGCTATCTCTACAAAATAGGTAACAGTATCAGTTCCCGTTTCAAAGTTTACATTGTTAAAGGTAAAAAAATCGAATGCTCATAAGCAAAGGATTAAGTCACTATACTTAATTAATCCATGAAAATCCTCTCTTTCAAGTTTGCATGGATCATCCCTGTTGTTTCTTTGAAAACCACATAAATTTGTAGGAAGTGAAATTTGAGAGATTTGTTGAGCATCACCTTAATTTACCCTTGGTAAGTGAAAGTACAAGGTCAATTCCTCATTTTTGAGCCTCTATAGCATTAAGGGAGAGTTATGTAGCCTCTAAAGGACTTCCCTTGTCACCGATCAAGTTGAAAAGCTCACTCAAATATCATATCTCATAAATGATCTAAGTTGGAGGAAGCCATGAAACTTGGCCTATAAATACCACCCCATTGGGGACCATTTACAATAGAGAAGTCATTGCAAGATTATGCTACCCAAATTGCCACCCAATTGGCATTACTTTGTAATATTTGATTTTTCCTTTTAAGAGAATCCAAGAAACTTCTTGAGATGAGGTTCATTCTTGCATGAGAGGGAAATGAGGGACCTTCCTTTAGGAGAGAAAAGGAACCATTATTGCCAAAGCTCCCTTTAAAACCTCTAGGATAAATTGTATCTCATTTAAATCCAATAAAGATATCTATTGTTTCCCAAGTTCTTGTTTTTACATTGTAATGTTAATACCTCATGTTAGATTTCATTACATTCCTTCTCATTTTTTTTCTTATATTCTAACCAACTTATTGTGACTCTATGTAGGAAATAACAACTTGAATAGGAAGGAATTTTGGGACTCCATTACTCCAAAAAAGAAATCACAGGATTGGAGACTCCACAAGCTTCTTTATCTAATTTCTATTGTGTGCATGATTTCCCCCCTCTCTATTCTCTCTCATTATCATCTTAGCATTTATGTTTTTTATTTGATGTTTTAATTTGGGCCTTTTATTTTCATAAGTAGTCTCTCTTTTGATTTTAGAGATGATCCGGGTAGTTCTATAAAACATATGCACAATTTTCTATGAACTAGTTTTATAGTTTTGTTGAACCCTGCAACTATGAGCCAGTTCTACATGTGGATTTGCAGAGACAAAGATTTTAGTAATTTTCTCCTCTTTTCTTGATTTTTTGGAAGCGATTAATAATATTCCCCCACTCCTATATGTTTTGCAAGTTATTTAGGTTGTTTTCATTTTTCATTAACCATTAGAGTAGAAGAATTTGTTTCTTTTGCCATGTGGATGGCCTTTCTTTTTGCTAACCAATTGTAGAATTGGGACTAGAAGTGGTAACTTAATTATGGAGTATACTCTTCCTCTTGTTCTCATAGCGATTTGGGGGAATTAGAAACATATTGAAGCCAATTGTCCCCTCCCTTTAGAATTATGGGTTAAATCATGTAGTGTAATTAGGGGGAAAGTAAATATCACATCATACAAATATTTTTTGTTTTCAACAAGGAACAACTCACATAGTTTAATTAGAATGGAATAGTAAAGGATCACTGATATCCATATCTTAACAATATAACATACATTTTTATGGTCACTTACCACCTTATACCCACTACACTTTACACATGAGTCTATCTTATATCTTAATTGATTAATATGATCTTCCCCTTGTACTAAGTGATTTTGGGAAATTATAATGTCAATTATAGACAACTTGAAATTTACCATTTTTACACCCTAAGTCACATGAGTTTTGGGCCGTCATCCCAAGCTCATAACCTATTAAAAACAACCTAATTTAAACACACATAATTTCCCCCATCACGGGGCCACAAAAGAAATTATATTTTAAGTTAGGGCCCTTGGGATAGGCTTCCAAATAACCACCCTTGGTCATTCTAGTTTTGAAACATAGAATGTTATCTTTTAGGGAACTTTAAATCCTCCATAATCTAGAGTCAAGAAGCTAGTGTTGACAAGAAACCCATGAAGGGTCAAGCCTTAGATCAAATATTATCGTGGGCCTCCTTTAGTGTCTCAAAGTTTGTTAGGGGCTCTAGATCTATGGTTTATACCCAAAAGTTGAGATTATCTCACCCAATTTTGATGGAGGTTGCTTAGTGGTCAAATATTAGGGCATCTTACTAAAGGTGGTGGATGTGGTAACATCTTCACCTGGAGGTGATTTTGAACGACTACTAGAAATGTCACTAGTTTATTTGGGAGGTGGTTCAATAACCCTCATTATAACCCTCCTTTCATACCTTTATTAGTTTTCTTCCTATGGCCTCATCCCCATAGTCGAAAACTTTGAGAAAACCTAGTTGTGAGTGGAATGACATTATGTCTTCTAGGATTTAATATGAAAACCCCTTATTCAAACTTAGTTTGTTTCACACATTTGAAATCATTAAAGTAATTAACCATTTGTTTTATACTTTATTTTATATGTTTATACATTGGTTTTCATACTTGACACCCCCTAACCATCTAGCCATTTCCTTGAGCACCATAATAGACAATTTTGCACCTCATTGCTCTTTTTTCCTTCCAGGCCTCCCACTTTTTGTAGGAGGGGTGCTAGGACTTCCAATGTCACCTTCTCACCATTCCCCTTAAATATGGCCTACTGATATAGCTTTGCTAGGCACATCTATCCTTGGAGCCACTTTGTTAGGTACCACTCTACCTCAAACTAACACTCCAAAATCCACAAATGTCACACAATTATGGCCACCCCAACACTCAATCTTCCATTTTTTTCTTTAGTGAACCTGCCAGAGCTCTTAAAGTTGACAAATGATCCCATTACTCACGGTGCAATGTGGACCCCCATGCACACCAAACTAACTTTAGACATCCATGAGTTTTAAGGTAAGCCCAGAGAAGACCATGCCAACAATGTAATGACCTTTCATCTATGGTGTTCTTTGAGCAATATCACTAATGAATCAATTTGATTGAGGCTATTCAAATGCACACTCACTGACCCCTCGGCTAAGTGGTACGCCAATGAAAAGGATGGGTACTGCAACACATTTAAATCCTTAGCCAAGTTGTTTCTCACCTTTTTCCATGATACAAGATTGGAGTTATTAATTGAGTTTCAACAAACATCCTCCACTCACAGTGTGGATCACATCCATGAGGGGTGTAGAGGACATAACATCTTTAAGGTTAAAGTCCCCAAAGAACTTCTCTTAGAATTCTACCTCAAGTCCCTCTTGTTGATTATTGCAAAGGAAGTTACAACCACTATGCCTCAAGATGAGGAAGCAACCATTTGCAAGGCTCAATAGTTGATCCAGACTTATGCAGGAATGCATCAGAAATAAAACTTCATTTCATTAATATCAAAGAACTAAAATATGCTTACATACAAAAATAAAAATAAACTAGCTTGGGCAATGGTAGCTTATCTCTTAGAAGAGATGTGGTGGTTACATGCCTCTGAATTGTGTTACAATGAGGATCAAAGGACTATTTATTATTGAGAAACAATGGAAAACCCTAAACATCCAAAAACCTAACCCTAGGAGATGAAGCGCCAAAACTGTGGGCCCCGTTTGGGTAAATTGGTACATCAAATTCTCAGGGTTGTAACTTTGGCATACGATCTCTATTTGGCTATCATAATACCTCGTTTCAAAGATATTAAAGAGGACGCTGAAAAAGGTATGTTGGTTTAGGAGTTTTCTGGTCTCTCCATTATCCCTAAAAAAGTCTTTTAGTCCCTCAAAACGTATTCGGAAGTTGAGGACTTGAAAAAATGCCAAAAATAGTAAGTTGGGCTACAATTAAGGAAAATTGAAAATAAACAACAATGGGGGTCCAAGTGGAATAAGCGAGTGGCCACCAATATGCACTTGGATTAATCCTCCCCCCTTAGGAAGCAATGGTGTCCATTGCGTTGAGTGCCTCCATGTGATGGGGAAATTTTTGATGAACTTGGTCCCAGGTGAGCCACTTGCCTTGGTGTAGGAGTTGGCCAACTTTGAAAACTCGATACAGTTGGATCTTCTTCTAGCGAGTGTTCTTGATCTGCGTGTCCATGTTCGATAAATTGTGGCCTGTTCCATGCAGTCTGGGTTTAACTTTGTTGGTGTGAGCCGTTCTGCAATGTCTGATGTGTTCAATAATGGTGGAAAGTATGGTTGAAGGCGGTCCACATTGAACACTAGGTGCAGGCCAAGGAATGGTGGAATGCTGAGCTTGAAATAATTGTCCCCTACAACCTTAGTGATGGTGTAAGGCTCATATCAGAGTGGGCAAAGCTTGCTGTGGGGCCCAATGAGGTGCTCCTTCTGCAAATGTAACCAAACTTTGACACCCACCTAGAACTTGTGTGGCACTCGATGCTGATCATGATGATGCTTGTACTTAGCATTGGATCTGTCTAATATTTCATGGAATTGCTGGCAAATGTGCTGAATGTGATTAATGAAGTTGTCATCCCTGTCAGCTTTGGACTGGACATGTGCCAAATCTGCCTGAGTAGATGCAAATGGTATGGCCACATCAATGAGACATAGTGGTTGGAATCCCAACCCCTCTTGAAAGGGGCTATGACTAGTTAATCTATGGAGAGCTCTGTTGTAGTTGTGCTGGACATAGGGGAGGCTTTCATCCCATGTGTGTGGATGCTTCATGTTGTACATACACATAATGCGTATGATCATCCTATTGACGACCTCTGTTTGGCCATCATTTTAGGGGTGGAAAGCTATGGACTTAGTGAGCTTGGTATCCAATATTGACCAGATACTTGACCTAAATGTACTTAGGAACCTGCTATCCCGATCTGAGATAATGGACTATGGGATTCGAAAATATACCCACAATTGTTCAAAGAAGAGCTTAGCAATGGCTTCTGCTATGATACTCTTCTTGCAGGCTGCCATAATGGTCATCTTAGAGAATTTATTGACGACCACGAAAACACAGTCGTTTCCATGCTTAGTAGAAGGAAGGTATGACATGTAATACATGGATATGGATTCCCAAGGTCAAATAGGAGTAGGTACAGGAGTATATATGCCTTGCTTCTTGATGGTCGGTTTGGAAATGGCATAGAGAGTGCAGGATCTGATGTACTTCCCAACATCCTATCGAAGGTTCGACCAATAAAAATACTTCTGCAACACTACCACTATTTTCTCTACCCCAAAATGTCCAGTGACCTGACCGTAGTGCGCCTCCCAAATCATCTTGGCACACTTGCTTGAAGGAACACAAATGTGTCCCAGGTGGCATAACAGTGCATCCTGGAGGTGAAAATTTGGAACTTGCTTAGCTTCTAGGAGTGTTTGGCATGTGCTGCCGAATTCTGGATCGCTCTTGTAAAGATGTGGCCACCTCCCAGTCTCATGCCCACAAGAGTCGAGTACAATGGTCAGCGCCATGAATGGTGATCGGTTGAGGCAATTTACAACATTTTTGGCGCTTCCCTTCTTGTACTTAATGTTCAAATGGAACTGTTGTAGGTATGTGGACCATTTCTGATGGTGATCATTTTGTAGCTTCCCTTGTTTCTGTATGAACTACAAAGGTTGGTGGTCTATGTTACGGGAATAAGTACCCTAGGGCTTTGGGTTGGAACCCCAACAGAGCAAGGGCAAACTACAGTAAGAAGCACTCATACAACTCAGGCAACATGCTTATATAAACAAACTATGTGAAAGCGACCATACCCGGATGTCCTTCGTTTGGTTAGTTCCAGTAGGGTTTAGACCCTCTGCAACTCCTGATGTTCTTTGAACTTGCAAATCAACCAATTTGAACATACATAGCAGGATATAGATAAATCATTTTAATGAAACTAACTTTGTATCATATACGCAAATGATTAGTTATACATCAAAATAACATTCACATATGAATTACAATACTATCTGATGCATAAACATAGTTAATCTCAAGAACAAGACAACGCTTCTTTTTGTTGTAGAAAGTTATAATTAACACAGAGAGAATTCACCTGAGTCTTCTTCTTCTAGCTCCAAGTGGAACCATCCTCCAGATCCATCCAGTCCAGTCTTCAACAACCTCCTTCCATAACCAATACCATGATATCTCAAGCAAGAGGGAGAATATAAAAAATCAAGGAAACAAGGGTTTCCTGAAACTTGGGGAAGTGCATGAAGCACAGGGATACTTCAGACTCAGTTAGGGATAATCTCAGTATAATAACTCTATCTCTTCTCCTCCTTAAGGCCTTCCCATAGAAGTCTATTTATACTTCTCCCAATTAGTTTTTTAGTTGGGAAACAGTTAGGCTACGGGAACTAGGAGGTAATCAACATGTAAAACTCGTGAAATCCACCCAAAATTAAGGAAATTTAAATTTTTAAAGTGTTTTAACACATATAAGTGGGTTGGGTATTGAATAACCTACTTGTACATGCTTTTATCTCAGGGAAAAAGTAGTGTAAAGGAATAAAAAATTGTTTTTAAAATATTTGGACCAAGTTTGGAAGGAGGGGTTTCCCCAGGCCATAAACCAAGCATCACAAATACCAAGGGTGGTAAATGGTGTATAACAGATGCCCCCTAATATATGATGTCAGAAGGGGTACATGATGGCTGAAATGTATTAAGTATATGGAAAGAAACCTGCCGAGACCGAGAAGGACTTCACTAGAATTCAACCTGCCAAGCCATCAAAAGAGATCAGAAAGAAATTGCTGTCTGAGGCAGGCATACCCATGCTCAGATAAAGTAAAGCATGTCCGCATATCAAGTACAAGCGGATCCAATATATATACAAATATAAAGAACTGAAAGTACATAATGGATCATCTGATTGTCATTGAAAAAGTACATGTCTGAATATCACATATAAGAATATGATCAGTGACGCTGATCGCTGATGTCAAAAACTGATCCCAATAGTACCAAATGAACATGATGGAATAAAATGATACTACGTCACAACTCGAATGCTAGCATATAAGATGTCATTGTGAAGAACTGTAACATATACGGTGGATGGTGTCAACTAGCAGTAACAGGAGCAATTGACAAGTGAACTAAAACATGCTGATGCAAACCAAGGTCTTCACCGACTGCTATGGTACATTTCTACACAATGGGAATAAATGATTTGAGGTTGACCATGTTAGAAATCGTTTAATTATCGGTCATTGATGTATACCGTTAACAAATGCGAGACTACTCACTGATAATGATAATGAGAGTTAAGGTACCCAGTATAATCTAACATGTGCAAATGAATGAGCTGAGGTCGAACACCTGGAAGAATCTATCAATCAGGGGACAATGATGGTTTTCAACTGTCGATAGCGAAGGAATCTACCACTGATGAATGAAAACCCCAAGGTATTACCAAATGGACTCTAGATCTTGGTCCCAGAGCAATGAGCCGTAGTCGATAGGAAAAGATCCGCTAGAAGGAAGGAATTAAGGCACCCTTCATCAATCTAGCGTGAGTGTAACCCATAGGCCAATAATGTGGAAGGAATCAGACGAAAAGATGTAGTAACCCAACCAAAGCATGTTTCCGACGTACACAAGATGTAGCTAGCACACGATAGAAACCCTATGAACCAATCAATAATGAAAGCTGACACAGAGGCGAGGAATCCACCAATAGGGTCAAATGGAAACCAAGGCACTGCACGAATCCTAATGTGTGATAATGAAAGCTAATGTCGAACACAAGGGAAGCCACTCAGTCAAAGACCCATGATGCTAATTGATGCCGAGCACAAGTGACCTATCAAAAATGAAAATAGGGCTAGGGTGCAGCTCTAGCCCTGCCCTCAGAGCAATATGTTGTCGTCGATAAGGACAAGACCTGCCAACAAGAAGTCAATGGGGACCTTCTCAAACCGGCACGAGCAAAGGACCAATATAATTGATGTGATGACAAACATGACATTGAAAACCAGGGATGGCCGACTGAAAAATAGGACAAGAGACACCGCAGAGAGGCCGACTTAGGCTTACTTCCCATGAACAAAAGCACGACTCAATGATGACTATATGGCAGCATACGATAACTCTGTATAAGTTCGTCATGCAGGAGGCACGAGCGAACTCTCCATAGGATTGGAAGAGATAACCAATCAGAGGAGAATTGACTCAATAACAAGGTTAAGGCATACCTAAGTCAAACTAAATCCCGCCTAAAATGGAGGAGAGACTTTCTTTTGAGTGATTTGTTCAAGGGTGACACAACTAACTCTAGCTATCAACAATATGTGGAAATGTTGTCCCATTCCCTCTCTTTTTGGAATATATATATTTTTTTGTCTTTTTCTTTAAGTTGGAAAAAGAATAAAAAAATTCTATAGTAGAGTGGAAAGAATGAGTGTCAGAGAAACAAATGATCTAGTTCCTGGGATGGGAAAAATCCTATGCTTAATGCAGGGAGGTGAAACTGGTCAAGGACACTCAAAGGGATGTTCCTTCCACGAGTCAAAGGATGCGTCAAGTTGCAGAAGCTAACTGATTGCATGGTTGATTTTGCAGAAGACATGGTCAAATAAGTGGCTTAAACATGAGTCCAAGTGAAGCTGGCTCAAGGCCAAAAGGTGCAAATAGTCAAAATGCAATGCAGCAGTACAACTCAATGCAAAGGAGCCTCTAGGGTATAAGGCCAGAAATAAGCGTAGAAGCAAAGATAATATGTCTTCAACGCACAAGTCATGGTGGGACTAAAGAGGACTCCTGAGCCTACTCAGTATAACAGCATGGGCAACTAATGTCAGTGGGGTTCTAACTATGATGCTCATGTAAAGGATGGACCTACCATCGCATCATGATTTAAAAATCGGTGAGTGAACATGGTTTGCTAACCAAGACACGATGAGGTCGACCCTATGGCTAATGTATCGCTGAACGGAGGCTCGTATGCAAGATGCAATGAAAAAATGGTTTTCCCTAACCTATATGCCAGTGAGTGAACAATACCTACCATGATGGGTCAGCGATCATGGGACTGAAATAAGATCTCAAAGAAGTCTCCAAAATATCTTGAAAAAATAACCCATTCTCGACAATCCAAGCCCACAAGTAAAAAAATTCATGAGACGAAAATCAAGTTTTGAAAAAAATGTTTTGCAATTTCAAAGCTATATAATGACTTTTGGACTCACAATTTTTTTATTTCTGTTTGGAGCAAAGAGCTGTGGATCAAAAAGGAGCAAACTTTCCTCTGAACAATTGGACCATTCAAATCACACCAAAGTTATCAGGTAACCCTCAAATCATGCTTGCAATGTTTTGTGATAGTTTTTATAAGTTTTCATTAAGATTTGACCGTGGGATTTCATGCCAAAAAATCCAACTCTATGTACACGCTCATTGGATGTGATCAACCCGTGTATACGATGGCCCTACACGCAATTGTGTGTAAAGGGAACTCGCGTGTACGCGAGTTGAAGTTTAAACACAAAATCTAACGGTTGAAACTCAAATTTTTTCAGGATGACCATCACATGGAGAGAGAGAGAGAGCATACCACAATTGACAATGAGGTAATGAATGACCAACATGCACTAGATGCATTGAGAGGGTGTGGCTTATTGAAAATTTTCAAAATGCCCAACATGAAAGCCAACAGACGCCTGCTCAAACTGTTGATCCACTACTGGAGTGTAGAGGATGATGCCTTCATGATAGATTAGATGCCTTTATGGATAGAGGTTGAAGACATCTACTTTATTACAGGTCTCTCCCAAAGAGGGGAGGTCGTGCATTCGATTGGCAGGACAAGGGGTAGTCTTTCAGTAGAAGACTATGTACACATATACTGTCCTAGACACCTGGAAAAGATTGGAAGTCAGATTCCAATTAAACACGTGGAAAGTTTAACTTTGAGAATTCTACTGTTTACCATTGCGAGGATAAACAGATCAACTTCACTGCATCAGGCCTCACGAGTGTCCATGAGCCTGGCAGTGGAGTGCCTTAGAACGATTTTCGACTGGTGCATGCCTCTTCTAACCAACATGAAGAGCCAGTTGACCTCTATTCAGAAGGGTCAGACAAAGAACTTTGGATATGGGACTATCTTATGCTCCTTCTTCTTCGAGAAGGTACCCGGGCTACGTCCCAAAGTATCTGTCTCTATCAGTAGCCCTCGAGATCCTCGGATGGGTAGATGGGCTGACTTGATGAAATTCCTTGGAGGCAGGGACGTGCCTAGGATGACTTTCGATGATGATTTTTTCGCCTGGTGGGACCAACAGATCATCGCAGTCGACGACTACCCATATGCTGGTATGGATTTCTGAGGAGATCTAGACTTGGTGTTGCCACCAAACGTAGCATGGGGAGACATAGGTAACAATTTTTTGTAAATATTTAAGATTTTTTTGCTTTTTTAAATATGAAATGAACTTAGAAATATTTTTGATGAGACAAAATACTGAAAAAAATGACCATGTTCTAGATGTGGGTCTAGTGAGACCAGATGGGTTTCCAAGGCATAGGCGTCGGGGAAGAGGTGCTGAAGAGGTAGCAACTGAAATAGAGAGAGTCTTATATGTAGTTCAGAGAAACTTGGTGAGGCTTACTCACCAGGTACCTATGATAGCCATAGAAGACCTACCTGAGGAGATGCAGTGCTGCATGGTAGGGGTACCACGGGACTGGGTCCGCATACTTCAGCATGTAGCCAATGCAGTAGTTAACTTCTTAGCTGCTCATCCTGAGCCGGGTCGATAGACAGACTGGACATGATTATGGGCATGGACCCAAATTTTGAGGGCATTTTGTCCCAATTTTGTATATTATTTTTTGAACACTTTATCTATACACAAGCAATTTTATGATAAATATATATAAATATATATATAAATATATATATATATATATATATATATATATATATATATATATATATATATATATATATCTATATCTATATCTATATCTATATCTATATCTATATCTATATCTATATCTATATATATATATATATATATCTATATATATATATCTATATATATATATATATATATATATATATATATATATATATATCTCTATATCTATATCTATATATATATCTATATATATACAGATCCAAATTTTTGATGTTTGTTTAATTTGATGAATGATTAATATGCCAATCTAATGCTTGATTAGAAATAGAGTCTGCTAATGAATTCTCAGATCGTGGAATGTGAACATATGTAATATAAACAAATGATCGTTGCAACATTCTCACTCTCAAAAATTGGCGATATAAATAAGGATCATGAACCCAATAAATGTTATTTAAGTGTGACACTACCAGCTGTGAATCAAGATAAACTACCAATGAATCAATCCCATAAGAAATTGCTTCGGATAGTAAATTAATAACGACAGTATATTCGGAAATGTTATTCAAAGCAAGACCAATACATACTCCCCTCGACACCATCAAATGGCCAGATGGATAATAAATCACCTAAGCTATGGAAGCAAGATTCCGAGTGTGTCGACTAGCACCATCGGCAAATCCGAAATATATCATGTCATCCATCAACACTTTCCAAAGCAGATCAAAAAAATGTCGATATCAAAAAATGCCTGACAAATATGTACAAAAATACACTATATACAAACAAGCAATTGCTCGGCCGGAACCTAAGAAAAATACTTCTTAAGGTAAAGCCCATTTTGGTGCTCTTCCAACTTGTTCCCTTCAAAATCAACTAATTCATAAGCCCCTTTTTCCAAAACTCGTTTTACTACAAAGGGGCCATACCACATAGACTTGAATTTGCCTGCCCCTAAGGCATCTTTATCTTGGTCCTAGACTAAGACAAGGTCACCTTCAAAAAATACCAGAGGATGGACAACTTTATCATACTGAGTTTTAACCCTTTTTTAATGGCCTCGTTTATTATGGTGACATCTCAACACTGCTCATCGATATGTTCCAAATGAACAGGGCGTTCTTCGAGACTAGACATCTTTGGAAGAAGCTCTATAGCTAGCTTAAGGGACAGAATTTCACATTCGATAGGAAAAATAGATTCCAACCTGTAAACTAATTGAAAAGGCGTAAAATCGGTGGCAGTCTTCATCAAGGTTCGGTATGCCCAGAGAGCCGAGTACAACATGATGTGCCAATTGGAGCGATTTTTGTCGATTGTCATTTGCAGGATAGTCTTGAGGGACTTATTCATGGCTTCGAATTTCCTATTGTCCTGAGGATAGTATGGAGATGAATGCTCTTGCCGGAAGCCCAACTTGAGAGCCAATTTAGTCATCATTTGATTCTGGAAGTGACTGCTATAGTCAGTGACAATCTCTCTCGGGATACCAAAACGTGAAATAACCTAATTGAAGAGAAACAAGGCTACTGTTTCACTATCGTTTTTTTAAGTAGGCATGGCCTTAGCCCACTTTATAAAGTAGTCTACATCCACAATGATGACAGGAAAAAGTGGAGCTGGATGCATGTGCATTTTTCGAGTATAGATTTGACAAGGGTGGCAACATTTGACCACTTCAATAAAATCTTTGAAAATTGAAGGCAAAAAGTAGCCGACACACAAAATTTTCTGGGTTGTTGCAAGACTTGATAAATGACCACCACAAGCTCCACTGTGGCAATCATTGAGTATAGATTCTGCTTCCTCCAAAGTTAAGCAACTCCTAAGGATTGAATCAACCCCTTTGCGATATAATGTATCACCAATGATAACATAGTTTTTGGAAAGGTGATGTAACTTTCGATGCTCATCCTTGGAGGAAGCAGGCGAGAACTTCGAAGTCTGGAGATATATGATGATATCTCCATACAAGGGATTTTGTGAAGAAATGAGGAATAAATGTTCGTTGGGCAAATTTTCCTCATAAACAATGTCTTCTTCACAAGGCAGCTCAGAAATTAATTCCGCAAAAACCAATGACTTCTTAGACTTGGCTGACAAGAACTCAAGATTAAATTCTTGCAAAATAACAATCCAATGATTTTATTTTCCCCCAATCACTCGCCTACTAAGGAAAATTGAAAAGGATTGACAGCCGCTAAGACGAACATTTTGCGTAGTAGAATATAATGCCGAAGCCGTTAGACAACATGGACAACTGCCAAGGACAATTTCTCGATAGAAGAATAACGTAGTTCAGGGCCTAGTAAGCCTCGACTCAAGTAGTAGATTACATGCGCAGTGAGAGCATCATCCTCCTGAACCAGAACCATACCTATGGTTGATTCTGCTGCTGCGAGATACAAAATGAAATCCCTGCCATAATTTGGTGGACTCAAAATGGAGCAGAGATTAATGCCTGCTTCAAGGCATCAAAAGATCATTGTGCAAAGTTGTCCCATAAAAATGGAACTCATTTCTTAAGAAAACACATAAATCCTTTAGTAATCTCAGCGTAATTTGCTATAAATCTTCTCAAAAAATTTTCCTTTCCTTGGAGACTTTGAAGTTGTCGAATGGAAGATGGGGGAGGCAACTGAATTATTTCCTGAACCTTGAAAGGATCTACTCGAATCCCTTCAATTGATACAATGAACCCTAAAAACTGACCTGATGTGACCGCAAAAACACACTTATTCGGATTCAAGCGGATTTTGTAAAAATGACATCTCTCAAAAACTAATCGAAGATGGTTGGGATGATCGATTCTCTTTCGAGAACGAGCAGCTAAGTCATCCAAGTGTGTTTCGATAAGATGTTTGATGTCATGGAAAGCATAAGACATGGCTCACTAAAACGTAGCTCCAACATTTTAAAGACCAAATAGAATCTTCTTGTACGCAAACGTGCCCTAAGGACAAATAAAATCTATCTTATGTTGGTCATCTAGACGGATAGTAATTTGATTATAACCAGAGAATCTATCCATGAACGAAAAAATTTGATTGCCCGCACATTCATCAACAATTTGATCAATAAAAGGTGTGGGGTAATTGTCTTTTGGACAAGCTTTATTCAAATCCCTAAAGTCGATGCACACTTGGATCGTTCCTTGCTTTTTATCTACCGGGACTCGATTGGAAATCCACTTCGTTAGAGGAACGGGGTATATGAAACGTGCCTTAAGCAGCTTTTCAACTTCATCTTTAATAACTACTGCTTTCTGAGGATTGACTGGTCAAAGCTTCTGAAAAATAGGTTTGGCATTTTCGTACATCTTGATCTCATGTTGGACTATAGATGGATCAATTCCAGGCATTTCCTCATAAGACCAAGCAAACACATCTCGAAACTCTTTAAAGAGGTCGGTGTAAATTTAAATCTCTTTAGGGGAACAATCGGCTTCGATGAAGACATTTTATATAATGTTAGGATTCCTAGAGATGTTTATAGGTACAGTTTTTGAGATAACCAACATATTACCTTCGGCAAATAAGTGTGTTGGAGCCAAAGGGTTTGAAACTATACAAACATCGCTAGTAAGCAGATTGGAGAACCTGGATTTGACTTCATGCAATGGAGGAAGAAAATATGAATGATGATGTAAATCTTCCCACGGTCGATCTACACCCATCATTGCTTCTAAAATTGCTTTTTCAGATGGTAAAACTGTATCTAAGCAATCCAGAGTAGAAGTAGAGTCAAGGGTCCAAGCTGGAGCCATATCACCATCTAACTACTCCTATGAAAAAGGAATGGGATGGTTATCTATAGAGTTAACGATAGATTGATAGCTAAGTTCTGCTGCAAACATGGGAAATTCCATTCCACCAACCTGCCCTCCATCTAATGTGGTCGTAGATGAAGGTAAGGTCCAAGGGTCTGAAAAATAATGAGTTCGAAAGAACTCTTTCCATGAAGGCCCCTTGGAGGATGAAATTGCATTGATTCTAGCTATAGGAGGGGGAAGGTCAAATATACCCATTAACAAAGAGTACATCCCAACTCCTAAATTCTCAATAGGTTGATGGGGGTTATCCACCAATGGAACAATAGAATCCGAAGTGGTGCGGGAGTCACCTGGAGAATAATCTAACTGATCAATTTTAACAATTCTCCCCTCATGAGGAAAACAAAGGATGCAGAATAAAGATGAAACTATGGCACCCATCTCGTAAATCCAATTCCTTCCTAAGAGGAGGTTGTAATCCAGGTTGGCATCAATGATTTCTACCTCAATATTAACGACCTTTCCTCCAACACATATAGGAAAGGCCGAGATAATTCCATGTGGCCTATGAGAATGTCCATCAAATGTTGTCAAGAGAGTCAATGAAGGAACAACAAAAGGTGATCCAATGCTTTCCAACATGACATAGACATTATGCATGTGGAAGCTCCCTCATCTATAACTGTCCGAAAAATATTAGTTTTTCGGTAAGTGGAATTTATCTAGAAAGCCATATGGTGAGGAAGTCTCTTTCTGACATTCAGCATATCAAAAGTGAGCACTAAAGAATTCTTTGAATCCACCGCCTAGATTTCCGAAAGCAAAGCACTTCTCTGAGAAGGACATGACTGGAGTATCTCCAATGCAGACATAGCACAAGGAATTTGAGCCAGATCTTCTACAATTGAGTAGTTCTAGGCTACCCTAGCATTAGGGTTAATAGTCGAGTGCTTCACAGAACCTTTCGATATCTGAGGTATAGACTCAATAGAGGGTCGCTCAATATGAAGTGGGTCCGTGGTTTCGGGAACATATTTTGCCTTAGATGTTTCCGTTTCACCATAATCGCATGCTCTTGTAGCAACGTCGACATGAGAGCTCATCATATAAACATTTGAGGAATTTTCCCCTTCCCGGTTTCCCCCTGTGGAGGTACCAGGGTTCGAGTTCGCACCAACAAGTAATTGCTGCCCTTGGGGAAAGGGTTAGTCAGGACAAATTGGGAGCTAGATGACCCTTGTTACACTAACAAGCACTGAGCATCTTGAATCTTAGGGCAGAGGTGAGTCAAATGATCTCCATTGCATAACTTACATGGAAATTTAACCTTTTTCTTGGACTCTTTTC
The DNA here is from genome assembly GCA_031772625.1 of Pinus tabuliformis. NCBI lineage: Eukaryota > Viridiplantae > Streptophyta > Pinopsida > Pinales > Pinaceae > Pinus > Pinus tabuliformis. Next base: position 1,525,948,725 of record CM062816.1, read on the forward strand.
TACCTTCATTGGCACCGTTGCCGGGCTTGTTTGCATTGCCCTTCCCTTCTTGGTTCTTCTTCTTACCTCATCCCTTCTTCTACCCATTCAGATTGTTCATTTCCTTTTGGGTTAGAAGCCTGGACAACATTTATAGAGGTAGGTTGGGAAGGCGAAGGTGTACACAGTGCTGCCTGGTTAGAAGAAGCAGTTTGTAGAGACAACTGCTGCAATTAGTTCAAAAGGTTCACCGTATTTGCGTCAATTGATCCAACTATACCATTGGTGTGAGGGCTTGGATTCGGTTTGGCTAAATCAACCTTAAATCTAGGAGCGTCAGTTCTAACTGCTGGGCTCGAAAAATAGCCTGCTCTTCCAAATAAACACTGGAAAGAGAAACATCCTTTGAGATCTCGGGTTGTAACGATTTGTGAAACCATTCGAGACGAAAATTTGGTGGAATTTTGGCTTTGATAAGCCTTTTTCTCCATCTCCATTCCTTGATATGATCCGAAATGTGAGTTGCCGTGTCTTGATGAAAGTTGGCTACAAGCTCAGTTCCGGCTTCATAGCGGACAGGCAACTGAAAATGATTTAAGAAAATATTAGCCAAATCAGCGAAATAAGTATATGTGCCCCCTGGCAACTCTATATACCATTTTTCCGCATTCCCTGTTAGGGTGCGCTGAAATAACCTCAACCTGATCGAATCATCTATCAGGGAGTTGGATGAGCACCATAAGTGAAATGTGGTCACATGGTCTCCCGGGTCTTCACCACTCTTCCCTTCAAACTTTGGAATATCCGATGGAAGTTTGGTAGGGACTGGAGGCCAAGAAAGATTGTACCTAATTGGGTCATTCGTCAATTTAGTTAAGTCTGGAAAACTAAGCGTGGCTAGAAAAGGAAGTCGTGGAGGACCTTGGGAATTCCATCCAGAATGGGTGGGGTTCCCGAAAGTCTGAAAAGAATGACCTAGATTTTGAAAGGCACCAGGTTTCCTGAAGTAACCTATAGAGCCTACTAAACCAAAAGGTGATCCTTGTGGTCCAACAAAATTTAGAGTTTGACCAACTCCTGCCGAAAATCCTTCGTAACCAATGAAGTTACCCCCTAATGAAGTATTGAAAGGAGCTGACGGCCCCTGATAAGGGTTCCATGCATTAGCAAAGGGTGAAAAACTTTGAAATGAATTAACCAAAGAATATGGAATATTCACTTGGTGGCCGAAAAACTGATTCCCAGTTGCTATCCCACTAACCGCAGGGTTTGTCCAACTCTGGAAGGGGTTACTGCCTTGAATTATAAAAGGAAAAGGCATTGACTCTACTGTCGGATTGGAATGTGGTATATGACCACTTCTAAATGGGAAACCCTGAAAAGGAGCTGATCCACTCATCATGGATGTAGAGGCGGTTGATGGTATATTTAAAGGAACTGAAGGAATACCTTGAGATGGAATTCCAAAAGGGAAGAATCCAAAACTGGATGCAACAGATTGAGAACTTCCACTTGTTGATGGAATGGAAGTAGACCCAAATATAGTAGTGCTGGGAGTGTTAGAAGGGATGGAAATAGTTCCTCCTCCTTGTATAGATATGGGAGTCTGCATGCTCGCAACACTCATCATGGATTCCATTCTTCCAGCAGTGGTTATCGAAGGGATAGATGTATGTGGACCTGGGCTCGAAGGCCTGTGAGTCAGAGTTCTAACGTATAACAAAACGTCTGGATGATCATGAGGGAGAGGAGAATTCGGAGCCACAACCGACTCTGAAAGCTCTTCTACTTCAATACTATCTTCCGACTGAAAGAGTACTCGAGAAAGAACTAGTGTGTTCCTCTCTAACTTTGTACTGGTACCAAGTCTATCTTGTGAGACAATGCCCCCAAGTGAAGGATCAATCTCCAATGCACATGTTGCCACTGGTTGGAAACCACTGGCAGAATCACTCCTACACCTTCAAGGAGAAGGCTCTAGACTCGTAGGTGAAATCCCACGAAGTCTCCGAGACCGTCGAGATGGTCGGTCAGCCACTTTGAATTATTTAGAAAATCTACTTAAAGACTCAAGAAAATTGTAAATCTAGGCTGAGTAGGAGCACAAAACACTCACGAAAATGTCCATAGAGATATCAAGAATCAAACAACTTCCAAGTATTTTTGCTCTGGGTGATTAGGACTGGACAACAAAATATAAGAAAGTTAATAATAAGGGTTTCCTGAAACTTGAGGAAGTGCATGAAGCACAGGGATGCTTCAGACCCAGTCAGGGATAATCTTAGTATAATAACTCTATCTCTTCTTCTCCTTAAGGCTTTCCCATAGAAGTCTATTTATACTTCTCCCAATTAGTTTTTTAGTTGGGAAACAGTTGGGCCGCGAGCACTAGGAGGTAATTAATAGGTAAAACCCGTGAACTCCGCCCAAAATTAAGGAAATTTATTTTTTTTAAATTGTTTTAACACATATACGATGGTTGGGTATTGACTAATCCGTGTGTACATGCTTTTATCTTAGGGAAAAATAGCGTACAGGGAATAAAACACTATTTTTAAAATATTTGGACCAAGTCTGGAAGGAGGGGTTACCCTAGGCCATAAACCAAGCATCACAAATACCAAGGGTGGTAAATGGTGCTATAACAGTCTATATGGATGACCATTTCCTTCCCCGAATTGTAATGCTTCCATTGTTGGCAAGCCTGCACAATGAAATTCATCTCTTTTTCATAGGTGGGATACTTCCAGACTGTGTGTGAAAGTGTCTCAGTGTGAAATGCCACTGGATGCCCATGCTAAGTAAGAATTGCACCAATATCATAGTCAAAGTCATCTATCTCGATCTCAAATGGTTGCTGCAGGTCTAGTCATGTGAGAACCTGTGTAGAGCAGAGGCGATGATTCAACTCGAAAAACACCTTCTGTTGGGATTCAGACCAAAAGAACATTGTTTTTTCTCCACCCTTGGTGACTTGAATTAAAGGCCAAGTGATATGAGAGAACCACAACATGAATCTGTGATTGAAATTGGAAAGACTCAGAAATATGAGAAGCTCTTTTAGAGTGGTTGGGGTTGGACAATCCCGAATGACTTGTATCTTGGCTGGGTCCACATGCACACCTTTCTCATCAATGATGAACCCCATTTATTAAACCTAGGTCATGCCAAAAGTGCATTTCTCCAAATTGGCACACATCTTGCGTTGTCGCAAGGTTCAAAGGTGATCCAGGTGGATATTGGTGGTTTCCCACCTATTCCACCTATACCCCCAGTTAGTTTCATCTATTTCCTTAATTGTAGCACAATTTACTATTTTTGGTAGTTTTTCGAGTTTTGAATTTCTAGAGCTGTTTTGAGGCCCTAAAAGAATTTTTTTTTGGCAAAAGTTCTCAATGATTGTTATGGAAATCATGTTAGATGTTTTAGTCCTTAGAGATATCATTCCAACGAGGTATCATACGCATCAAACAAAGACAATATGACTAAGTTATGACCCTGGGAAGTTGGCTGCCCAAGTAACCCCAATGGGGCCCATAAAATCTGGGTGTTACATCTCCTCAGGTTAGTGTTTTGGTTGTTTAGGGTTTTCTCTTATTGTTCAATAATAAAAAGGCCCTTAAGCCTCATTATAACTCAGTTCAGAGGCATGTAGCCGCCACATCTCTTCTAAGAGATAAGCTACCATCGCTTCAGCTATCTTATTTCCATTCTATTTGTAAGCATATTTAAATATTTTTCTATTAATGAAATGAAGTGTTTTTCTACTGCATCTCTATGTTTATGATTATATTTGTAAGTGGTTGCATTCATGTTTAAGTTTGGATCAATGGTATCAGAGAGGTCTGCTCTTTCTTGTTTTTCTTTGCATGTCCCCAATGAGGTCAGGGTATAAGGAGTTAGGGCTCGATTTGGTTGAACCATTACAGGATCAGCCTCGCAAAACCCGACAACCTCCCATGGCAGAAGAAAAGAAAGATGAGGGGGCAGAAGATCCTTTCAAAATGATGCTCAAGGAAGCCTTCGAGTGACAGAGGGATGCAATGATGGATAACTTTGTGTTGGGTTGTGTTATATTCTTTCCACGACTAGCCCACGTAGTTAACCAGGGGGTTAGAAGGGGGGTGGATCCCCCACTTCGTTGCGCCGATTGCATAGCGAGGGGAGTCACAGGGGGTTTGACGGTACAAGTAACCCCACTTTATGGGGTCCGGGGCAGCGCCTCGGAAAATTTTGGTTTTGGACCCTATATTAGGTTGGGCAGACCTACCTATGGTTTTTTGCATGTTTTTCGAACATGGTTTTGGACACAATGGTTTTCGGTCCATGGCATTGGATACTTCGGCATGTATAAATATGTATTGTAACATTGAAAGGAATATAATGAAAAGTCAAGCTGGGAGTACCAGTTTTGGGAGCCAGGGGAAAATCTCCGTGTATATGTGTTTTATGTGTTATGCTCTCACATTGTTTATTTTATGTGTTTTAGGATTCGTATGCAGGTAATTTATGTACGGGGTTCAAACCTACATTTGGTATCAAAGATGTTTTGGCTTCAAGGGGACACCTTTGCTACTGAGGGGTTTCATTCGGGCCTGTGGTAGACCCTGTTTAGTGGGAGATCTGCGGGATCGATTCTAGTGGTGAAAAAAGATGGCAAGCAGTGGAAAGATAGAGATCGAGAAATTTAATGGTAAGAGTTTTGAGTTATGGAAACTCAAGATGGAGGATCTGTTGGTGGATAAAGATCAGTGGATCACGGTAGATCCAGGTACTAAACCAACGACAATGTTCGATGAATAATGGAAGAAGTTGGACCGAAAGGCAAAGAGCACAATACGATTGTGTGTCTCAGGTTCAATATTGCTGAATGTATCAGGGGAAGTTACGACAAAGGCTTTGTGGGACAAGTTAGGGAATTTGTACCAATCTAAGTCTCTAGTGAATAAACTGTTCTTGCGGAAAAAGTTGTATAACCTAAGGATGAAAGATGGAGACTCAATGAAAGAGCATCTGAATGCATTTAATACTATGGTAAGTTAGTTAGCATTTGTTGATATTAAAATTTCAGATGAAGATAAGTGCATCAGTTTGTTGTGTTCTCTACCAGATTCGTGGGATAGTCTGGTTATTGCAATAGGTAGCAATGCAACTGCCTTGCAGTTTGATGAAATAGTCTTATTTTTGCTAACAAAGGAGATGAGACGGAAAAATATGGATAGCCAGAATGGTGATGCCTTGTCTTTATGAGGACGGTCCTAGAACAGAAACAAATATAAGTCATCGAGTGGGAGATCTAAATCTCCGAGAAAACTTGTAAAGGTGGTGTGCTAGAAATACAAAAAGGAATGGCACTACAAAAGGGACTGTAAATCTAAAGCTCCTGATAAAGGAAAGGGATTTGATGATGCTCCTTCTGCAGAGGCGAAAACCACCTCAGATGAAGGTGGGGATGTGTACTTGGCTTCTTCAAGTACACATGTAGATCACGAGGCATGGTTGATTGACTCAGGTGAATCCTTTCACTTCACTCCCCATAGAGAGTGGTTTTGCCAGTATGAGAAATATGATGGTGGTGATGTCTTCTTAGGGGATGATAGGAAGGCTAGAATCGTTGGTCGTGGAAAAGTAAAGTTGAAGTTGCAAGGTGGAAGAGTTAGAACACTTTTGGGTGTTCTGCATATTCCTGCATTGGCCAGAAATTGGATTTCTATAAGTAAGTTGGATGATGCAGGTGTAAAAACAGTGTTCGAGGAGGATACCTGCAAGATGGTTCGGGGAGCACTGGTATTGATGTGGGGAGTTCGGATTGGAAATCTGTACAAGCTGCAAGGTAGCACTGTTGTTGATGGGTGGAACAACTCTGTGGTTACTGAAAGTGGAGCAGAAAATTTAGTGGTCTCGGGGAGAAGACCACGCTGTGGCATCAAAGGCTTGGAAATATTGGAGAGGAGGGCCTTTGAATACTTCGTGGTAAAGGTATGGTAGAAGGTATGAGTAATAGCTCTCTAGATTTTGATTTCTGTGAAAACTGTGTATATGGGAAGCGGAATCGGGTGAGTTTCCCCTCTGGTGGTAAAACGGTGAAACATATATTAGAACTTGTGCACATTGATGTGTTTGGACCTGTGAAGGTTCCATCACTGGGTAAGTCTGTGTACTATGTATCATTTATAGATGACTTCTCAAGGAATACATCGATATATTTCCTTAAGAAGAAATCTAAAGTTTTTGACAGGTTTAAAGAATTTAAGGCTTTGGTGGAAAACCAGACAGAGAAAAAGATAAAGGTGCTGAGGACAGATAATGGTTGAGAGTTTTGCAGTAAGGAATTTGAATAATTCTGTAAAAAGTGTGGTATAGCATGACAGAAGACTACTCCATATACACCTCAGCAAAATGGAGTTGTAGAAAGAATGAACAAGATGTTGATGGAAAGGGGAAGAAGCATGCTCAGTGGTGCCGGGTTAGGACAAGAATTCTAGGTAGAGGTGGTGGAGACTGCATGTTACCTGGTCAACAGATCCCCTTCATCAGTGTTGGAGGATAAGACTCCACAAGAGGCATGGACTGGCAAGAAACCCTCTCTTTCACATCTGAGGGTATTTGGATGTGATGCATATGTACATGTTCCAAAGGAGAAACTAACCAAGTTGGATAATAAATCTGAAAAGTGCATCTTTATTTGGTATAAGGATGGTTTAAAGGGTTATAAGCTTTGGAACCCAGTAACAAGGAATGTTGTGTACAGCCGAGATGTGGTGTTCAGAGAGGTGAAAGATGCTATTAAACATGAATTCCAACCAAAGGAACTTGAGAAGATAGAGTTTGAGCTAAAGGAGGAAGAATTGGACTCTACAACAGAGGAGGAATTAGAAGATGAAGAGCCACAAACTCTAGGTGTGAGAAGATCATTTCGAGAAAGAAGGTAGTTGGAAAGGTATAGTCCATCTGCTTTCTATTCAAATTTTACTTTAGCTATTATTGATGATGATCCCAGAACTGTGAAGGAAGCAGTAGATTTAGAGGATAGAAAACTCTGGAAAGAGGCCATGGTTGATGAAATGGCATCTTTGCACAAAAATTCTTGGGATCTGGTGGAGTTGTAGGTTGGAAGGAAACCCATTGGCAGCAAATGAGTGTTCAAGAAGAAGACAAATGCAGAAGGAAAGGTGGAGAAATAAAAATCTCGGTTGGTAGAAAAAGGTTATTCCTAGGCGCTGGGAGTTGATTTTGGTGATATTTTTTCTCATGTTGCCAAGGTAACTTCTATTAGATTACTTTTATCTGTTGCTGCTACTTTTGATTTTGAGGTAGAACAGATGGATGTGAAGATAACATTTCTTCACAGGGATTTGGAAGAGGAGATCTACATGAAGCAACCTGAAGGCTTTGTGGTGAAGGGTAAGAAAGAACTGGTATGCAAGTTAAATAAGTCTCTATATGGGTTAAAACAATCACCAAGGATGTGGTATTAGAAATTTGATACATTTATACGAGGACTTGGCTTCACTAGAAGCAAAGCAGATCATTATGTATATTTTAAATTAATTGGTGACCATGTTATTTATCTGGTCTTGTATGTGGATGATATGTTGCTGGGTTGAAATGACAAAGAAATTATCCAAGATTTGAAGACCCATTTGTCCTCCAAATTCGACATGAAAGATCTTGGTGCTGCAAACTATATTTTGGGCATGGAAATTAAAAGAGATTGTACAAAGAGGAAGCTCTAGTTAAACCAGAGGAAGTATGTCGAGACAATATTGCAAAGGTTTAATATGCATGATAGTAAACTGGTGAAGGTTCCTATTCCTGTAGGAGTAAATTTATCTGTTGAACAGTGTCCCAAGACACAAGAAGAAGAAGAGGACATGTCCCATGCTCCATATGCAAGTGCAGTCGATAGTCTGATGTATGCGATGGTCTATACTAGACCAGACATTGCACATGCAGTGGGATTATTGAACAGGTTTATGTCAAAACCATGGAAGGATCACTGGACAACAGTGAAGCGGGTTTTTAGGTATTTGCGTGGCACTAGTGATTATGGTTTGTGCTACCAATGAAGTCCAGGATTAGACAGAGTGTTGGATATTTGTGGCTTTGTTGATGCAAACTGGGTTGGAGATCTGGATCAGAGAAGATCTACAAATGGGTATGTGTTTAACCTATTTGGAGGTGCAGTCAGTTGGATGAGTAAGAAACAATCTGTAGTGGCACTATCAACTACAAAGGTAGAATACATGGCAGCCATTCATGCAAGCAAGGAAGTAGTTTGGTTGCAGAGGTTGTGTTCAAATATGGGGTTAGTACAGGGAGCTATAAGGATAGACTGTGACAACCAAAGTGCAATTTTCTTGGCAAAGAACCCTGTATATCATTCAAGGACAAAGCACATTGATGTTCAGTATCACTTTGTGAGGGATATGATAGAAGACAAAAAGGTGTTGCTGGTAAAGGTGGACACTTTGAAGAATACTACAGATGCATTGACAAAATCTATGAACTCTAAGTTCTCTTGGTGTAGAGAAACAATGGGCATTGCAGGGTTGGATAAGTGACTAAGCTCTCTTGTGGTCCCTTGTGGAAAGAAAACAACAAGTGGGAGAATGTTGGGTTGTGTTATATTCTTTCCACGACTAGCGCACGTAGTTAACTGGGGGGTTAGAAGGGGGGCGGAGCCCCCCCTTCATTGCGCCGATTGCATAGCGAGGGGAGTCCCAGGGGGTTTGAGGGGTGCAGGTAACCCCACTTTATGGGGTCTGGGGCAGCTCCCCCAGAAAATTTTGGTTTTGGACCCTATATTAGGTTGGGAGGACCTACTTATGGTTTTGTGCATGTTTTTCACACATGGTTTTGGACGCTATGGTTTTTGGTCGATGGTATTGGATGCTTCAGCATGTATAAATATGTATTGTAACATTGAAAGGAATATAATGAAAAATCAAGCTGGTAGTCCTGGTTTTGGTATCCAGGGGAAAATCTCTGTGTATATGTGTTTTATGTGTTATGCTCTCACATTATTTATTTTATGTGTTTTATAATTCGTATGCAGGTAATTTCTGTACGGGGTTAAAACCTACACTTTTCCTGGATCCTTCGACAACTACCCACAGGTGATGCATCTTCATCCAACAAGCACTCTGGAGGTGCCATTCCTTTTAAGGTACAAATTAACTTCGATATTCTCATATTCGAAGGCCTGATAGATGCAGACGCCGTAGATAAAGGGTTAAATCTATTGGAAGGATATTTTTCAGTTCATGACTTTTCCAATCGGGAAAAGATTACGTTTGCACTTCTCAAAGCCACCCCACACGTCAAGGACTGGTGGGAAACCTACCGTGAAAAAGGATGAGAGTGAACCCTTGTTGTTTTCAGCTGAACCCACTTGGAATTCTTTTTGAGATGCCATCAAGGAACAATATTTCCCTATCGAGAGCTATGAAAATAAATAGATAAAGTGGACCATGCTATAGTAGGGAAGGGACCAAGATGTGCTAGAGTTCACAAATACTTTCCATCCCCTTCACACGAAGCTGGGTATCAAGGATACTGAGCGGCATTTGGTTCTCAAGTACCATGACTGTCTACACAAATACATCTAGGACGAGATGGAGTTCCTAGACATTTCCTCGCTCGACACAACGTATCGCTACACTGTAAAGATTGAGCAGAAGTTTAAACAAAAGAAGCGGGACTTTGGATATGTGAACCCAAAGTGAGGAAAACGCACCCCTAAACACCAAAAAAGGGGACCAGGCCAAGGTGTGGCTACCCAGGACAAGCCGCCGAAGCCGCAAGAAAGAAACAACACCACAAAGATGAAGAGGGACACGGGAAAATGGTGTGAGTTCCGTAAGAGCTCCACTCACAATACAAGTGAGTCTTAGGCCAAGTAGTCACTAGTGGCTGAGCTGAAGGCTTCTAAATCAGACGCAAGTTCCAACTCTCAATCAGAACCCGATAAGGGGACTGAGAAAGGGAAGAAGATCATTGATGCGAAGTGCAGTGCCATTGTGGCCACCACAAAGATCCAGAAAATTGAGCTTTAAGATCCAAAGGAGGGGGAAATGCCTCTTCCACTCACAGATGTGGGTGAAGAGTTCTTCGTTGCAATTCATTGTCGATAGCGGGAGCCAAAAGAACCTCATTTCATTAGAAGTCATGAAGTGGCTGGTCTTAAAGACTACAACACATCCAAAGCTGTACACCAACAGGTGGCTTCACTAAGGATGAGATCTTCGCATCAGCTAGCAGTGCTGCCTTCCCTACAACATTAAGCCCTTCATGGATGAGGTATTGTGTGACGTTGCTCCTCTTGAATTTTTTGATGTATTGTTAGGGAAACCATACTCGTGGAAGCGACATGTTGTATATGAGTCTAGACCTTGCTCTGTGATTATTACTTTGGCTAATAAGTTGTATAGGATACAAGAGGTAGCCCCTCCTACTGCCATCTCTTTGATCACTACAAATAAATGCAGTAAGATCATTTCCCAACCAAGAAATTTGTTTTACTTATGATTTTCCCCCAAGGCAAGAAGAATGTTGTGGCCACAACTTCCAGTAAGGGTTCCTCTCCACAGTAGCAACAGATGGACAAGGTCTTGGAGGAGTAAAGGGATATTTTTGCCTCACCCATGGGGGTACCTTTGCATTGTGAGGTCAAGCACTCCATTGATCTGACCCCAGGTGCGCCGCTGCCCAATGGACCGATCTATCAACGCTTTGTTATAGAGAACAATGAGATCAAGAGGCAGATTTAGGAATTATTGCAGAAAGGGCACATCAGGCCAAGCTCATCACCCTGTGGGAGCTCGATTGTACTGGTACAAAAGAAGGATGGGACCTAGATGCTCTATATTGACTATCAGGTACTGAACAAGATCACTGTCTAGAATAGGTACCCAATCCCATGGATTGATGACCTTTGGACCAGCTCAAGGGGGCCAAATATTTAAGCAAGATTGACTTGAAGTCAGGTTATCACCAGGTGCCTATTGAACCCTCCAATGTGTGGAAGACTGCCTTCAAATCCAAGGAGGGCCTTTTCAAATGGTTGTTCATGCCGTTCAGATTGACGAACGCCCCTACAACCTTCATGAGACTGATGGATGACATCTTGTGGCCATTCACCAATGCATTCATGGTGGTGTATTTAGATGACATCTTTATCTTCAGCCAGATTTGGGAAGAGCACCTCCACCATATTAGATAGGTCCTTCAAACCCTTCGACAACACAAGATACATGAGCAGGGTGTACATGTGGACCAATCCAAGATACAAGTCATTCGAGATTGGCCAGCCCCAACCACTCTAACAGAGCTTCCAAGCATTTTGGGTCTTGCCAATTTCTATAGTAGGTTCTCTCATATCACTTGGCCTTTAAGTCAAGTCACTAAGGGCGGAGTGAAAGAAAATTTATTTTGGTTGGAAACCCAACAACGAGTGTTCTCTGAGTTGAAGAATCACCTTTGTTCTGCACCAATGCTCACATTTCCAGACCTGAAAAATTTTTTTAAGATCGAGACAGATGCCTTCAACCATGCTATTGGCGTGATTCTTACTCAACATGGGCATCCAGTGGCTTACCATAGTGAGACACTTTCAGACACAGTTTGAAAGTACCCCACTTACGACAAATAAATGTATTCCATTGCGCAGGCATGCCATCAATGGAAGCATTACATTCTAGGGAAGGAAATGGTCATCCACACAGACCACCGACCTCTACAATTCATACAGACATAAGGGAAGTTGTAAAACGATCGCCATTAGAAATGGTCCACCTATCTGCAACAGTTACATTTGAACATTAAGTATAAGAATGTCAGTACCAATAATGTCACTAATTTCCTCAATCGAGCACCGATCATGGAACTAATCACTGTGCTTGACTCTTGTGGGCATGAGACATTAGGGTGGCCACATCTTTACAAGAGCAATCCAGAATTCGACAGCATATACTAGACACTCCTGAAAGGGAAGAAAGTTCCAAATTTTCACCTTTAGGATGCACTATTATGCCACTTGGGACACATATGTGTTCCTTCAAGTGAGTGTGCCAAGATGATTTGGGAGGCACACTACAGTCGGGTCACCAAAAATTTCGGACTAGAGAAAACAATGGCAGTATTGCTGAAGTATTTTTATTGGCCGAAATTTTGTCAGGGTGTTTGGAAGTACATTAGATCCTGCACCGCCTGCACCATTACCAAAACAACCATCAAGAATCAAGGCCTGTATACTCTTCTATCTACTCCTAGTCAGCCTTGGGAATCTGTCTCCATGGATTATACGTCGGGCCTTCCTTCTACTAAGCATGATAATGATTGAGTTTTCATGGTCGTCGACAAATTCTCTAATATGGCCATCATGGTGGCCTGCAAGAAGAGTATCACATCAGAGGCCATTGTTAAGCTCTTGTTTAAGTGAGTGTGGGTACACTTTGGGATGCCACAGTCCATGGGAAAACAGATTCCTGAGTGCATTTTGGTCAAGTATTTGGTCGATGCTGGATACAAAACTTACTAATCCACGACTTTCCATCCCCAAACTGATGTCCAAACATAGGTTGTCAATAGGATTATCATACACATTTTGGGCATGTAAAAATTAAAGCATCCACGCACATGGAATGAAAGTTTCCCCTATGTCCAACACAGCTACAACAGAGCTTTCTATAGCTCAATGATCCACAACCCCTTTAGGAAGGGTTTGGATTTCAACCATTATGCCCCATTGATGTGGCCATACCATTTGCAGCCACTCAGGTATATTCGGCTCATGTGCAGTTCGAAGATGAAAGGGCTAATATCTTCACTGAGCACATTCAAAACATCCACCAATAGGTTCATGATATATTGGACAAAGCCAATGCTAAGTACAAGTTGCGCCATGATCAACATCGAGTGTCGCACAAGTTCCTGGTGGCGACAAAGTTTGGCGTCATTTGAAAAAGGAGTGCCTCACTGGAGCCCACCGCAAGGTTTTCTCACTCCGATATGGGCCATACATCATCACCAAGGCTATCGATGACAATGCCTTTGATTTCAACATCCCACTTTCCTTGGTCTGCACCTAGTGTTCAATGTAGATCGCCTTCGGCCATACTTTCCACCATTGTTGGACACATCTGACATTGCAAAACAACTCACACCAACAGAGGTCAACCCAGAATACATGGAATAGGCCATAACTGATCAGATCATGGATACACAAATCAAGAACACTCGAAAATAGAGGATACAACTATATCGAGTTGTCAAAGCAGGCCAACCCCTTCATAAGGGCAAGTGGTTCACTGGGGACCAGGTTCTAAATTTCCTCACCTCATGGAGGCTATGCACGCAATGGGGACCATTGCTTCCTAAGGGGAGATGAATGATGTATTGGTGGCCACCTGCCTATTCCACCTAGACCCCCCAGTCAATTTCATTTGTTTCCTTAATTGTAGCACAATTTACTATTTTTGGCAGTTTTTCGGGTCATGAATTTCCGGCGCTGTTTTGAGGCCCTAAACGAATTTTTATTTGGAAAATTTTCCCTATTATTGCTAAATAAATTACATCAAAAGTCGTAGTCCTCTGAGATATCTTTCCAACGAGGTATCATACTCGTCAAACAAAGATAATATGACCAAGTTACGATCTCGGGAAGTTAGCTACCCATCTAACCCCAACGGGGCCAATAAACTCTTGGTGTTACATCTCCTCGGGTTATGGTTTTGGTTGTTTAGGGTTTTCTCTTATTTTTAAATAATAAAAAGGCCCTTGAGCCTCATTGTAACTCAATTCAGAAGCATGTAGTTGCCACATCTCTTCTCAGAGATAAGCTACCATCGCCCGAGCTATCTTATTTCCATTCTGTTTGTAAGCATAGTTTAGTATTTTTTTTTTTTTAATGAAATGAAGTGTTTTCTGCTGTATCTCTATGTTTATGATTATATCTATAAGTTGTTGCATTCCTGTTTAAGTTAGGATCAAAAGGACTTGTCGAATATGGTGGAGGTTCTCTTCCCAACTCTGGTTGAAGATCAAGATCTGATCTAAATACACCACCACAAATGCATTGGTGAAGGGTCGCAAGATATCATCTATTAATCTCACTAAGGGTGCAGGGGAATTCGTCAACCCGAAAGGCATAACCAACCATTTGAAAAGGCCCTCCTTGGCTTTGAAGAAAGTCTTCCACACAACGGAGGGTTTGATAAGCTCCCTATGATAACTGGACTTCAAGTCAATATTGCTGAAATATTTGCCCCCCTTGAGCTGGTCTAGAAGTTCATCAATCTATGGGATTGGGTACCTATTCTAGATAGTGATCTTGTCCAGCATCTTATAGTAAATACATAGTCTCCAAGTCCTATCCTTCTTCTATACCAATACAATTGGGCTCCCACAGGGTGATGAACTTGGCCTGATTTTCCCTTTCTGCAACAGTTCCTCTTGATCTGATCTTTCTCAAGAACAAAGTGTTGATAGATTAGTCCATTGGGTAGCAGCGTGCCTGGGGTCAGATCGATGGTGTTCTTAACATGATAGTGCATAGGTACCCCTATAGGTGAGGTGAAAATCTCCTTGTACTCCTCCACAACCTTGTCCATTTGTTGCTGCTGTACGGAGGAGCCCATATGGAAGCCGTGGCCACAACCTTCTTCTCACCCTGAGGGTGAATCATAAGGAAAATAAATTTCCTGGTCTGGGAAATTCTCTTACTGCATTGCTTTGCAGTGATCAAAGAGATGGCAATAGGTGGGGCTACCTATGGTATCCTGTACAACTTATCACCCAAAGTAATAATCACAGAGCAAGGTCTAGACTTGTATACAACATGTCGCTTCCACAAGTATGGCTATCCTAATAATACATTAAAAACTTCAAGAGGAGCAACATCACACATTACCTCATCTCTGAAGGTCTTGATGTTGTAGGGAAGGCGACATTATTGGCTAAAGTGGAGATCTCATCCTTGGTAAAGCCACCCAATGGTGTATGATTGCAGATATGATATAGTCGGTAGGCCCATCTACTTGATGACTTCTACTGAAATGAAGTTCTTTTGGCTCCTGCTATCGATAATGAACTACAACGAAGAACCCTTCACCCACATTTGTGAGTGGAAGAGGCGTTCCCCATCCTCTAGATCTCCAGGTTCATTCTTCTAGATCTTAGTGTTGGCCATGGTGGCATTGGAATCCGTGTCAACGATCTTCTTCCCTTTGTCATTCCACTTGTCGGTTTCTGACTCAGAGTCAGAACATGCGTTTGATTCATAAGCCTTTAGCTTGGCCACAGTGACTGCTTGGCCCGACACTCACTTGTGTTGTGAGTGGAGCACTTATGGAACTCACACCATTTTCCCATGTCCTTCTTTTCCTTTGTAGTGTTTTTCTTTGCTTGTGGCTTCGATGGGGGGGTCACCCCGCCTTAGCTTTGTCCTCTGATATGTGGTTTGGGGGCGCCTTGTCCTTGCTTTAGATTCACATATCCAAAGTCTCGCTTCTTTTGTTTAATCTTCTGCTCAATCTTGACAACGTATCGGTATGCCGTACTGAGCAAGGTTATGTCCAGGAACTCCATCTCATCTTGGGTGTACTTGTGTAGACAACTACAGTACTTGAGTACCAAATTCTGCTAAGAATCCTTGATACATATCTTCGTGCGAAGGGTATTGAAAATATTTGTAAACTTCAACACATGTTGGTACCATCCCTGCCGTAGCGTGGTTCACTTTATGTATTTATCTTCATAGCTCTCGACAGGGTAATATTGTTTCTTGATGGTGTCTTGGAAAAAATTCAAGTGGGTGCGACTGAAAACAATGAGGATTCCCTCTCATCCTTTTGTTCAAAGTAGGTTTCCCACTAGTCCTTGATGTGTGGGGCGGCTTTGAGAAGTGAAAAAGTAATTTTTTCCCTATTGGAAAAGTCATGAACTGAAAATATATCCTTCCAACATATTTAACCATTTATTTATAACATTTTCATCTATCTAGACCTCAAATATGGGAATATCAAAGTTCACTTGTGCCTTAAAAGGAGTGGCACCTCCAGAGTGGCTGCTGGATGAATATGCGTCGCCTATGGGTAGCCATTGAAGGATCTAGGAAAATTTATCCATCATCGCATTCCTCTATCACTCGAGGGATTCCTTGAGTAGTATTTTGAAAGGATCTCCCACCCCCTCGTCTTTCTTTTCTTCCGCCATGGGAGACCATCAGGGTTTGCAAGGCTAGCCTTGCAAAGGTTCAACTAGATCGAGCCCTAACTCCTTATACCCTGACCTCATTGGGGACATGCAAAGAAAAACAATGAAAGAGGAAACCGCTATGATACCACTGATATAGACTTATATAGGAATGCAACAAAACACAAAAATATCCATATACACAGAGATGCAAGCAGAAATAAAACTTCATTTCATTAATATCAAAGAACTGAAATATGCTTACATATAACAATAAAAATAAAAATAAAATAGCTCAAGTGATGGTAGCTTATCTCTAAGAAGAGATGTGGTGGCTACATGCCTTTGAAATGTGTTACAATGAGGCTCAAAGGCTTATTTGTTATTGAGGAACAATGGAAAACTCTAAACATCCAAAAACTTAACCCTAAGTGTGTTGGGTGTGTGTTATATTCTTTCCACAATTATCCCATGCACGGGAAGGGGGGGGTGTATGGTAGCCCATAGTTTATCGCTAGGCACAGTAGGAGGTATAGTTATCCCCCCTGTTGGGGTGCAAGCAAGGGCACGGTAGCCCCCTTGCTCGGGGTCTGGGGAAACGCTTCGGGAAAATTGTTTTGGACCCTATATTAGGTGGGAGGACCTACCTATGGTTTTGTGCATGGATTTCACACATGGTTTTGGGCATGATGTTTTTCTATCCATGGTATTTTGTAGATCCGGCCAAGGGAACTATGATTATGTTCTAATCCAGGGTTAATGGATTGAGGTTTATGGATGCTTCGACATGTATATATATGTATTGTAACATTGAAAGGAATATAATGAAAATTCAATTTGGTAGTCCTGATTTTGGGATCTAGGGGAAAATCTTTGTGTATATTTGTTTTATGTTTTATGCTCTCGCCATTGTTTATTTTATGTTTTTAGAATTTGTATGCAGGTAATTTCTGGACGGGGTTAAAACCTACAAGGAGATGAAGTGCCAAAACTGTGGGCCCCATTTCGGTAAATTGGTACATCAACTTCCCAGGGTCATAACTTTGGCATACGATCTTCGTTTGGCTATCATAATACATTTTCCTTAAAAACATCTTTTAGTCCCTCAAAACAGCTCCAAAAGTTTAGGACCCGAAAAATTGCCAAAAATAGTAAGTTGGGCTACAATTAAGGAAACTAAAAAGAAACTACTATGGGGGTCCAAGTGGAATAGGCGGGTGGCTGCCAATATCCACCTAGATCAATCCTTCCCCCTTAGGAAGCAATTATCCCCATTGCATTGAGTGCCTCCATGAGATGGGGACACTTTTGCTGAACTTGGTCCCTGGTGAGCCACTTGCCTTGGTGTAGGAGTTGGCCAGCTTTGAAAACCCAATACAGTTGGATCTTCTATTGCGGGTGTTCTTGATTTGCGTGTCCATGATACGATCAATTGTGGCTTGTTCCATGTAGTCTGGGTTTATCTCTGTTGATGTGATTTGTTCTGCAATGTCTAATGTGTCTCGCAATGGTGGAAAGTATGGTCGAAGGCGGTTCACAATGAACAATGGGTGAAGGCCAAGGAATGGTGGAATGCTGAGCTCGAAAGAATTGACCCCTACAACCTTAGTGATGGTGTAAGAATAATATTGGAGCGGGGGAAGCTTGTAGTGGGGCCCAACGAGGCACTCCTTCTGCAAATATAATCAAACCTTGTCACCCATCTAAAACTTGTGTGGAACCTGATGATGATCATGATGCTTCATGTACTTAGCATTGGCTTTGCCAAATATGTCATGGAACTACTGGTAGATGTACTGAATGCACTTAATGAAGCTGTTAGCCCTGTCAACTTCAGACTGGACATGAGCCAAATCTGCCTGAGTAGCTGCAAATGGTATGGCCACATCAATGGGACACAGTGGTTGGAATCCCAACCCCACCTGAAAAGAGCTGTGGCTAGTTGAGCTATGGAGAGCTCTATTGTAGTTGTGTTGGACATAGGGGAGGCTTTCATCCCATGTGCGTGGATGCTTCAAGTTTTACATACTCATAATGTCTACGATCGTCCTATTGACGACCTCTATTTGGCCATCATTTTAGGGGTGGAAAGCCATGGACTTAGTGATTTTGGTATCCAACATCAACCAGAGACATGACCAAAATGTACTTAGGAACCTGTTGTCCCAATCTGAGATAATGGATAGTGGGATCCAAAAATGTACCCACACTTGTTCAAAGAAGAGCTTAGTAGTGGCTTCTGCAGTGACATTAGGGGAATTTTGAGGTCTAAATTGGGCGTCCTAAAGAAATTATAAGATAATAGTGGAAATAATAAAATAATATTAGATTACATCATCAAATTTTAGAGGGAAAAAAGAAAAAGCTATTTTTTCAACTTATCTCCCTGTGGGGTTACTCAAATTTCAAGCAAGAATACTCGTTGGATGCATAATTTTATTCCTCATCCAAGGAGTACCCATGTTTCATACTTTTGATGGACCCTGCCACATGAAAAATGAGAAATACATGAAAATGTGTTTGCAATCATGATTTTTCATGTATTTCTCATTTTTCATGTAGCAAGTTCCATCGAAAGTATGCAACATGTGTACTCCTTGGATGAGGAATTAAATTTTGCATCCAACGAGTACTCCCACTCAAAATTTTAGTAAAAACTTAGGGAGATAAGTTGAAAAAGTAATTTTAGTATTTTATTATTTTTTAATCTTTTACTTTTTTACCCCAAAAATGGTGAATCATCCCCCATAGTTGATACCATCATCTTGAATCCTATTCAGTCTTATAAAGTTTATTTTGTTTGTACATTTTTCTTTGGAGGCCCATTTTAGACCTCAAAAGTTCTTTAATGTACTCTTCTTGTAGGCCGCCATAATGGTCATCTTAGAGAATTTGTTGATGACCACGAAAATGCAGTCATTGCCATGCTTAATAAAAGGACGAATCGACATGTAATCGATGGAGATGGATTTCCAAGGTTGACTAGGAGTAGGCAGAGGAGTATATAGGCCTTGATTCTTAATAGTTAGTTTGGAAATGGCACAAGCAGTGCAGGATCTGATGTAATTCCCAACATCCTGTCGAAGGTTCGGCCAATAAAAATACTTCTGCAACACTGATACTATTTTCTCTTCCCCGAAATGTCCAGTGACCCGACTGTAGTGCACATCCCAAATCATCTTGGAATGCTCTCTTGAAGGAACACAGATGTGTCCCAAGCGGCATAACAGTGCATCCTGGAGGTGAAAATTTGGAACTTGCTTACCTTCTAGGAGTGTCTGGTATGTGTTGCCGAATTTTGGATCGCTCTTGTAAAGATGCAGACACCCCACAGTCTCGTGCCCATAAGAGTCGAGCATAGTGGACAAGGCCATGATCGGTGGTCAGTTGAGGCAGTATGAAAAATTATTGGTGCTTCTCTTCTTGTACTTAATGTTCAAATGGAATTGCTGGAGGTATGTGGACCATTTCTGATGGCGATTATTCTGCTACTTCCCTTGTGTCTGTGTGAACTGCAGGGGTCGATGGTCTGTGTGGATGACCATTTCCTTCCCCATAATGTAATTCTTCCATTTTCGGTAGACCTACATAATGGAATATATCTCTTTGTCATAGGTGGGATACTTTCAGACTATTTCTGAAAGTGTCTCCCTATGATATGCCATTAGATGCCCATGCTGAGTAAGAACTGCACGAATAAGAGAGTAAGAGGCATATGTCTTGATCTCAAATGGTTGCTACAGGTCTGGTAATGTGAGCATTGGTGCATAGTAGAGGCGATGGTTCAACTCATAAAATGCCTTCTGTTGGGATTTAGACCAAAAGAACTTTGCTTTCGCTCCACCCTTGGTGACTTGACTTAAAGTGCAAGTGATATGAGAGAACCGCAACACGAACTTGTGATAGAAATTGGCAAGACCCAGAAAGATGCGGAGCTCTGTTAGAGTGGTTGGGGATGGCCAATCCCGAATGGCTTGTATCTTGGCTAGGTCCACATGCACACCCTGCTCATTAATGATGTACCCCAGATATTGAACCTAGGTCAGGCCAAAAGTGCATTTCTCCAAATTGGCACACAAGTTGTGTTGTCGTAGGGTTCAAAGTACCTGTCAAATATGGTGGAGGTGCTCTTCCCAAATCTGGCTAAATTTCAAGATGTCATCTAAATACACAACCACAAATCCATTCGTGAAGGGTCATAAGATGTCATCCATCAATCTCATGAAGATTTTGGGGGCATTCGTCAACCAGAAAGGCATGACCAACCATTTAAAAAGGCCCTCCTTGAATTTGAAGGAAGTCTTCTACACATCAGAGGGTTTGATAGGCACCTGGTGATAACTAAACTTCAAGTCCGTTTTGCTAAAATATTTCCCCACCTTGAGCTAGTCCAGAAGGTCATCAATGCATGGGATTGGATACCTATTCTGGACAATGATCTTGTTAAGTGCCTGAGAGTCAATACATAGTCTCCAGGTCCAGTCCTTCTTCTGTACCAATACAATCGGGTTCCCATAGGGTGATGAGATTGGCCTGATGTACCCTTTCTACAACAGTTCCTGAACTCTCCTCTTGATCTTATCATTCTCCATAACAGAGAATTAATAGATCGATCCATTAGGTAGAGACACGCCCAAGGTCAGATCGATGGAGTGCTTGACCTGATAGTATAGAGGTAACCTTATAGGTGAGGAAAAAATATCCCTGTACTCCTCCACTACCTTGTCCATATGCTACTACTGTATAGAGGAGCTCTATCTGGAAGCCATGGCCACAAACTTATTCTTGCCCTAAGGGCGAATCATAAGGAAAACAAATTTCCTTGTCTGTGAAATAATCTTAATACATTTCTTTGCAGTAATCAAAGAAATGGTGGTAGGAAGGGCTACCTCCGGTATCCTATACAACTTATCGCCCAAATTAATAATGACAGAGTGAGGTCTAGACTCATATACAACATGTCGCATCCACAAGTATGGTTGTCCTAATAATACATCACAAACTTCAAGAGGAGAAACATCACAAAGTACCTCATCCGTGAAGGGCTTGATGTTGTAGGGAAGGCAACACTGCTGGTTGAAGTGGAGATCTCATCCTTGGTGAAGCCACCCAATGTTGAATGAATGTGGATGTGCTATAGTCGGTAGGCCCAACCGCTTCATGACCTCTATTGAAATGAGGTTCTTTTTGCTCCCGATAGCAACAATGGACTACAATGGAGAACCCTTCACCCACATTTGTGAGTGGAGGAGGTGTTCCCCCTCCTCTGGATTTTCAAGCTCATTCCACATCAATGATATTCTTCCCTTTGTCATTCCCCTTTTCAGTTTTTGACTTAGAGTCGGAACATGTGTTTGATTCAAAATCCTTTAGCTCGGTCACGGGTGACTACTTGCCTCGTCAATCACTTGTGTTGTGAGTGGAGCTCTTATAGAACTCACACCATTTTCCTATGTCCTTCTTTGCCTTTGTGGTGTTGTTGTTTGCTTGCAGCTTCAACGGGTTGTCTTGGGTCACCCTACCTTGGCTTTTTCCTTTTCTCTGTGGTTTGGGGGTGCCTTTTACTTGTTTCAGATTCACATATCCAAAGTCTCACTTCTTATGTTTAAAATTCTGCCCAATCTTGACAATGTATCAGTATGCCGTGTCGAGTGAGGAGATGTCCAGGAACTCCATCTCATCTTGGATGTACTTGTGTAGACAGATGCAATACTTGAGTACCAAATCCTGCTCAGAATCAATATTTGTAAACTTCGACACATATTGGTCCCTTCCCTGCCGTAGCGTGGTCAACTTTATGTATTTATCTTCATAGCTCCCAACAGGGTAATATTGTTCCTTGATGGAATTTGAGAAATAATTCCAAGTGGGTGCGCTGAAAATAATGAGGATCCCCTCTCGCCCTTTGTTCACAGTAGGTTTCCCACCAGTCCTTAAGTGTGGGGCAACTTTGAGAAGTGAAAAAGTAATCTTTTCTTGATTGGAAAAGTCATGAACTGAAAAATATCCTTCCAACAGATTTAACCATTTATCTACGATGTTTGCATCTATCTAGCCCTCAAATATGGGAATATCAAAGTTCACTTGCACCTTAAAACGAGTGGTGCCCCCAGAGTGACTGCTGAATGAAGATGCATCACTTGTGGGTAGTCGTCGAAGGATCTAGGCAAATTTATCCATCATCACATTCCTTTGTCACTCGAGGGATTCCTCAAGCATTATTTTCAAAGGATCTACCCCTCGTCTTTATTTTCTTCCGCCATGGGAGGCCGTCGGGTTTTGCGAGGCTGGTCTTGCAAAGGTTCAATCAGATTAAGCCCTAACTCCTTATACCTTGACCTTGTTGGGGACATGCAAACAAAAATAGAGAAAGAGCAGACCGCTCTGATACCACTGATCTAGACCTATGCAGGAACACCAAAAAACACATAAATACCCGTAGACATAGAGATGCAACATAAAAAAAAATTCATTTCATTAATATCGAAGAACTGAAATATGCTTATAAAAATAAAAACAAACTAGCTCAGGCAATGGTAGCTTATCTCTGAGAAGAGATGTGGTGCCTACACGCCTCTGAACTGTGTTACAATGAGGCTCAAAGGAATATTTATTATTGAGAAACAATGTAAAACCCTAAACATCCAAAAACATAATCCTAAGAGATGAAGCGCCAAAATTGTGGGCCTCGTTTGGGTAAATTGGTACATCAACTTCCTGGGGTCGTAAGTTTGGCGTACGATTTTCATTTGGCTATCATAATACCTCTTTTCGAATATCTCGAAGAGGAGGCCAAAAAATGTCATGCAAGCCAATTTGGGACTTTTCTAGTCTCTACATTTTCTCTAAAAACTTCTGTTAGTCCCTCAAAACAGCTCCGGATGTTTGGGACCCAAAAATTTCCAAAAATAGTAAGTTGGGCTAAAATTAAGGAAACTGGAAAGAAACAATGGTGGGGGTCCAAGTGGAATAGCTGGGTGGCCACCGATATCCACCTAGATCAACAGTTTAAGCTCATTTATATAAAATTAAGGTACCTTTATATGGTTATCCTAGATGCCCTTCAATTGAAATATTTCCACAAAGAGAAGCCAGGGGAATCGAATGTTGTTGAATGTCTAATCGGGTCCATCACTAATACAACCATTAACATGAGAATCAACTTCCCTACCATGGAAACCAATATGGTCGACCTCCAATATTTCCTAATAGGGGTGGGACACCTTACACTTCCTCTCTAATAGCATGATATTATAATCCTTGTACTATGGTTAATGCCCCTCCCATGTAGGGGGATAACTATTCCACCCTAGGAAATTCTAACAATGTTTCCACATCCCGATGATGGGAATCTTGCAAAAGGACACCCATATTTCCATTTTCCATGACCACCATAGCCTAATCTTGCCAACCCTCTTTTAGTGTCCTAGGGATATTGGTAATGTTAGTCTTGCTATATATCTAAGGTAAAAATTTGTAAATATTAGCCATAATCACCTGAATATTATTGTTCCAAGAGGTCTAGGTCTAGATTGGGTATCATGTAAAGTTTTTCATTTTATTAAGATTCCAATGTCTAAAGTCATGTTTTTCCTTACAAAGGGAAATCATGGAAAGTCTTTGGTCACTTGGAAAAAGCTACAAAAATCATGTTTTACAAACCCTTGGTTATTGTGAGTTGGTTGGTCTCATTCTAAGTCATAGTTAGTAGGTATCCTAAGTCTAGAAATAATGTCTTCATCAAAGAAATCATGTAATGATCTTGACACAGATTTGGAGGCTCTTTGATGTTAGTTTGGATGTCATTTCAAAAGGACAAACTAATGATCCCAATAGGGAATAACGGCGAGGAGGGTAGTCCTTTATTTTCCCAATGCACTGCGTTTTCAGAAAAGCATTGCGCATTCATGATGTTATTTACAAATCACGATCAACACGTTCACTCTCACTCCAGGCCATTCAAGGTGATCATTTGAATATGCCTCTTTATCCATTAGCACTCAGTTCTTCATTATCTACACTAGAAATATTGGGTGGTTCATTTATTTCACTGCGAAAGGGAGGCAGGAGTGCTGAAAGTCCATACAGTGCTCAATTTCTCACATGTTGATGGTAAGAATTCCCTCACAGGTGAAAATTCGGTTTATCTTTGTCCTTCAGTAATGAAAAAACTTTAAAATTTCATTTAGAAGCTAGCAAAAATTGTTTAGATCTTGCAAATAAGATAAAATTGTTGTCACTGCTCTTTTGGAATTCACTGTGTTTTTCTTCCTTTATGTTGTGTTTTTATCCCAACATGCTGCGATTCCACACAATGGGTCTTTTCCTTCTTTTCTCATTGCCAATTTTCCTTTTCTCTGTGAGAGCCTTTGCATGAAAATTGTTGCCTTGATCTAAAGGCTGTAACAAAACTTTTCCCTTAAAATTTATGCCCAAAGGTTTTGTTGAGGTCAAATTTCTTTAGTGCTACATTTCTGTCTTGTGGACTATGACTGTCCCTAGTTTAATTTCTTGCCAACAGTTACAACATTTGGAGGTATTTAGGGTTTTCCTGAGAAGATTGCAGTTGTGGGTCTTGGTGTAATTGTTGGGTTGTATCTTAAGACATTGTCATAAGATTTGAATAGCATAACACCTCCATTGTTGCCTGAACAAGTTGTTGATAACCTTAAAATATCCATTGCTGCAAAAGTGAAATTATGTCAACTCCAGAAGACAAAAAACACAGAGGGAGAACCATTGTATGTTTTGAACCATAGGGTATCACAACCATTAATGCAGATCCAACCATTAGATTGGCTTTTGAACAAGTAGGGTGTATGAGATTCTGTGAGAAAATTCAGGGGTATCATTTGCAGTTGACAAAGGATTTTTCTCAGGGTTTTGATGGTGTGAAAGAAAAGGTGGGAAGTCTGAATTTTCCAGTCTCATCTCAATCAATAGTTGAGGCCACTGAGATCCCCTTTAGTGGAGAGGAATGGTTCAAAGGAATGGATTTTGATTTGGTTGATTTCAAGGACTTTATCAAGCCAAAACACAGGAAAGAGTATGGTTCATCTATTCTAAGGAGTTATTTACTATATCATCATAGCAAAATGTTGGAGGTCATTCAAAGGTACTTAACATGTGAGGGGAGATTCAGTAAGGTGTCTCACTATCACATTAGGCTCTTAATGCATTTTACTGGAAATAAAAATTTGAATCTTCCGTATTATCTGTTTAGGAGTCTATATTAGATGGCTAACTGAGTTCAACCAAAATGAATTCAAGTTGAGTCCAATTTGTTTCATTTTTCATTAACTAAATTGCTGGTATTGAAGGAGTTTGAGAAGAAGGAGAAGTAATTGGTTTCTTCAATATGGGTAGCATAATCTTCAAATAGTCAAAAGAATAATAAAGATGCTCCTTCAGTTGTGGTTAAAGAAGCTTCACCTGTAACAGCAAGCTTAGTCAAGAAACCTTTGACTAAAAGCAAATTGGTTGGTAATAAAAGTGCTAAGAAGCTAAATTTCTCCCCTGAGGTAGAAAAGGTGGTAAGGGTGCCAAGAACAAGAGCTGCAACCAAGAGATTACCTGTGGGTCCTCCATATTCACCTATTCAAGTTATGGAATTAGAGAACACACAAAAAGAAGTGGAAATTTATGAAAATGACCAAAAAATTAGGGAGTTACAAGATCAGTTGGACAAGGCCCATGTGACAATAACATACTTTTAGCAGGAGAATAGGAAGCTTAGGCATAAAGTGTATCAAGAAACTATCTGTCCTAGAGGAGAAGATCCATCAAAGGAAACATTGGCACATGTTGCCAAAGGGAAAGGTAAAATGGTCATTGATGTCAAAGAGCTAAAAGATCTAGTTGAGCATTCAAGAAGACCTAGAACTAGGTATACTGCCAAGGTGCATATGAAAGTAAAGGAGACTAATTAGCCTATGGGTTTTGATGAGCAGAAGGAATTTGAGAAGCTACTGGAACATCTCGAAGGAATACAACATCAAGTAGATCAACTTGCAGAGGAAGGTCAAATCTTATTTGGGAGGTTCAACACCATCACAAGGGTATATGAAGCATACCCATTTTCTTCGTTTTGACATATAGGGGCCGCAACTGTACATAGCATGGAAGCCACTTCGTTTTGCTGCGAAACTACCTAATGCGCTGTGAGTTTGAACAGTGAGCACTTTCCAGTTCAAATTTCGAATTCTTGACTTCTATAAGTGGTTTAGATCATGTAAAAGAGTGGAAAATTATATTAGGATATGTTTTTAATGTTTATTGGTCAATATTCAAGTTATTTCTATTTTTGGTCTAGATTGGTTGTAAGGAAAATTGCTCCTATTTTTCAATATATGAACTAGTTTTTGGATGTATCTAGTTAAAAGTTGGTTTTGATCAATAATTTCGACCACCTATGATGGGATAAAAAATCTTGTATGATGTATAAATATATCAAAATCACTCTAAGGGGTTATGTTGGTTGAGAGTAGAGAAAAAGACTTTTGTGCACTGTATTTTTGAAAACTTTGCCAGTGAATGAATGAAATAGAAGGTGATTTGCAGGGATTCTGGAGTCAAAATTTTGGTGGTTTTTTTCTCCTTTGATCTTGTAAGTTATCTGTATGTTTACATCTCTTTAATGTGCATCTTAGAAAAGCAAATTTTTAATTCAAAATTCATGTTTAATAATGCTCTGTTTTAGATTTCCAAGTTATCAGCTTAAAGCAACATCTTAGAATTCACCCATGGTTTGATGCTCTAATGCGTTGTATTTCACCTCTTATAAATCCATCCCCTACATAAATTTGACCTAAATCACACCACCAAAGATTCCTACCTTTCCCCTATGGAGAAACCTTCTCTTTTCCATCATCTCACTGGACAAAATATGATTTGACATGAGTCCATGCCCATTGGATCTTCCCCTTTTATCATCAACAAACCTTTGAAAATCAAATTTTGTTAAGCTTATTAACTAGCCTAAAATCATATTTGCTATGTAACCTAAGTGAGAGAGCCCTCTCCAGGCTAAAAGGGCTAGATTCTGGCCTAAAGCGGTTTGTGTTTACCTTTGGAATTCCTTTTTTAGCCTAGGGAAATCACAGAGTGCTAACACCCTCAAAACAATGTTGGGGTTAATTTCATCCAAGCTTCTTCCCCCCAACAACAATAAGCATTTACATAGCTAAACATAATCAACCCATCCTCCAAAAAAAATAAGAGGAGGAAAAAAATGAAAGAATAAACTAAAGGGAAACCAAGGATGGGGGGAACCCTCAACAACCAAATGTGCAGGGTAGGGGAAAGCAGCCCAATAGGAACCAAAATCCTAACTAAGCCTAGAACAACCCACAGGAGAAAGAAAAGAATGACGGTCTATGGACTAACTACCCTTGCACCTTATGTTGGGAATACATATACTATACCCACCATTGCCCCCATATTGTTGAGTTCAAATGCATGAAGGAGGGTATGGGCATCCACAATGGCTGAAGAACCCAACAACCTGTGGTACTTTAGACACCCTTCCTTCAATAAAGGGTTATTTCTACCCAATAAAAAGGAGGTGATCCTCACTTTAACAACCCCGTAGTAAGAAATGTCGAGGACCCCACTAGTCTAGACATTTATATGAATGTTGCAGATATCCTACTACAAAAGAATTTTTAAGTCTAAGGTCCTCCTCTAGAACCAAATCCCTTGTCAAAAGAGGTAGTGTCATCTACTTCTACCTCCCCCTTAATGATCCCACATCTGATCATTGATCCAATTTCAAATTTCAACAAAGGACTTCTAAGACATGCATCCCATAATGCTAAGGTGACACATAGTTATAATATCGTCAATGACTTGGCCTGATCATTGGATGCTATGTAAACATTAGAAGTGATTCAAACTTACCTAATGCGATGAAAGGCCTTGCTCTTTGTTCTAGGCATCATTTATCCTTCCTATTTCAATTTGATCACATTCAAATTAGACAATTCTGAACTGTGGCTCCCATCGTTACTCACTTTCAATATTCTAGTCACCATACACAATGTTACCATTTATTATTTCATTATTAATGAGGTCGCATCCATTTTCATCATGTGAAAAATGATGTGCTAGAAACTAGGATCCTAGAAACTTGTAACCTCATCCATCACTCTGAGGGAATATGATGGTCACCCTTCACAACTTGTTGGAATATTGTAGAATGTACTAGTAGAGATTGCTGGAAAGATATTTCTCATTAACATTGAGGTCCTTGATGCCCCTTGGATTATAATATCCTATTTGGACAAATTTACATGTAATTTATGAAGGATGTGGCATCATCAATCTTTTAGACTATAAGATATCCTCATAAAGGTATGGACATAACCATCGACCAACTCTCGCACTATGAGACTAGGGCCTCTAACTTACCTGATAATGTCTTACCAATTTTGGGATGCTAAGAACTAGTTCCCTCCTTCACAAAATTTGGGACTAACATTTTCTAAGTTTCCACTCTCCTAGGTACATACCTTAGAGACCCCCCTTCCATGCCCATATCTGAATCAATGTCTGTGTGTGTAGTCACATCAGTTCCTTTGGAAAATAATATTCAACAAGTTAACCAACCATAAGCCCTTTAGATATGGTTCTCATGAATGATATGATTTTTCTACCATACACAAACACTCAAATTCCCTTCCTATATCCTCCATCTAGTTTCATCTCCCATCAAGTGATGGAAACACTTAGCTTGCCAAACATGGCTATGGAATTGCCCATCTTGTATTTAGAACCACCTGCCACGTTGACTATGTTAGTTGTAACTTTCACTGGACAAATTACCTTTACCTCATGATCAAAGAAACCTACTCCTTCAGAAACACCAACCAACACAAGGACACTAGAGGGAACAAAAAATAAGGTAGGGGCAAATGGAAAAACAAGATAGATGCTTCAACATCACCTACTCCTCGAGTGAACCTCCCATGTTCCATTTAAAATATACATGGGCACCCCACTAACCTATTTCATTCTTTTCAAGAGCTGAAGGATCTCTATCACGCCCCTCAGGCGCTACCTTTAATTCCCACCCCTACAACTAATGAAAGTACTCCTTCACATGGTAAGAGTTTGTGCGCTAACCACCCATGTGCAATTTGCACACAACATGAGAAATATGCCCATTATTGTCTCAATCCCCTTTGAATTGGGATGTTTTAGTCATTATTCGTCATGCTGCCATTATTGCACCATCACTTCCACCTGTTAGTGTTAGTCTTGTCTTCCTGTCACCAATGATCAAATATGCTTTTACAAAGTTTGTTAGGAGTCTCAAGGTCAAATTTTATCATGTCACTAGGTTTTCAGAGTAAAATTTGGTCACTGGCTAGTTTGTCTAGGAAGGTCTTCATTCTTTTGGAAAAATCACACATGCTAGCCGTGTACCTCACTCAGATGAATGAAACATAATAAAAAGGACTTTTTCATTATACCAGTCATCATTATTACCATTTCATTTAGTCTCATGTATTCATTAAGTCATTAGGGTTTCAAGGTCCATCCTCATCATGTGTAAATCCAACATTAAATGAGTTGTAACAAGCAGCTCTTTGGCATAAGTTTGATGAATTTTCATAAGTTCTTCATGGTTTCAATATCAAAGGTTCCAGAAGAAGAATTCACACTGTTCAAAAAGGTAAAAAGAAACTCAGGTTTCAACTCTTCAAAGTGGTTCAGTTTTAAAGGTGAAAAATCAGGTTTTGAAAAGGTATGTGAGGCCCATTTCTATTCAAAAGGGAATCACACTTGCCTATAAAAACCCAAAAGGTTCCAAACTAATTTCATTTTCCTTCTATTCTCCTTTATTCATCAAGATATCCCCTCCATTAGCGAGAAAAACATGGGTTTCTAGGCAAATTTGGTCAAAAATTGGTGGCATTGCACTTCCAGACACTGTGTTGCACTTCTAAGGTCGGTATTGCGCTTCCAGACACTATGCTACACGTGTGCCAGAGAAGCCCGAAATTCTTCAAAACTCCCAAATTTGATTTTGAAGCTTGCAAACTTATTTCTTGCTATCCTAAGCTTGTTCCCAAGGTTTCTACCATCATGGAGGGAGATTCTTCACCAGAGAGGAAAAAACAACATAAAGGAGGCAAAATCCTCAGATATGATCCTACCAACTGCAATGAAATCAAATCATCACCCTTCATCAAGTAGTGTTTTGAATATGTAAATTGTCTAGAGTTTTGCAAAAGGGTATGTGAAGTAGGTTTTCATGAACAATTGACAGATTGGATTGCCACTCATTTGAAAGGGGAAAGTTCCATCATAGCAGGGATTGAGTTTACATTTTCAGTGGCTTCTATTTCACTTGCTACAGGGATACCTGATCATGGAGAATACTGGTTTAAGGGTATGAATTTGGATCTTGAACATTACATGTCTTTCTTGAAAACACCCTACAGGGAGACCCATACACACATTATCCCATTTAGGTACCTGTTGGAGAAGTATGCTCCATTAATGAAGGTTGTCATGAAATTTTTCACCTGTGAGGGAAGGTTTTCTATATTGTATTCATATCACATCTGGCTTCTAATTCACTTCACAACTCAAAAACCTCTCAACATGTGCAATTATCTGTGTAGAAGCCTTGCCAAAATGTTTGAGAAGGTATAGGTGAAAAACAAAGAACACTACCCTAGTATTTTTCATCATAGCTTGATAAAGGTTGTAGTTCTCCATCAGCTTGCAGAGAAGAACATGACATGGGATTCTTTCATAGAAACAAATTTGAAATGGCATGAGACTAATGTTTTACTTCAGCATTAAAACATACCAACACAGTATATGGAGGTAGGATCATCAAGCCAATCAGTGGAGGTTCCTAAAGCACTTAGACCTGAGGTGACTAGAATGTATCAAAGAGGAAAAAGGCTTGTGTTTACTTCTCAGGTTGAGAAAAGGGCCAAGCCTTCTACATTGACAAGACATGGATCACATATACAAGATGAAGACTTGATTGAGCATGAATTTGAATTGGTGGAATTGGAAACAAAAAAATGAGTCTTCAAATATGCAACAAACTATCAAAGAGAAAGATTCTCAGATCAGAGAACTCATTGACAACATGGAAAGAGAAAGGTTTGTTATCTCCTTCTTAGAACAATAAAATAGTCAACTTAAATCTAGACAACTCATCATGGAGAAAGCGCAAACTAAATTTTTGCAGCAAGTAGGAAAATGCAAAGTAGTTTTGGAGCCTAGTGAACACGAGGAAATTGAAAAACAAGGCAAGAAAAAGAGACCAAGGACCAAGGGACTCAAAAAGGCATTGAAGGAGGAGAAAGGACACAATTTGCTAGATGAATACAAAGACATGGAGGACAAAATTGCCTTAGAGATCAATGAGGACAACTAGTATTGGCTAGATAAGGTCAATGATCACTTGGAAAAGCTTATTGACAAAGACAACAGAGATAACTAGCTACTAAGGCACATGGCACATCACTATCAAACTAGAAACATGATATGTAATATCAAGCTTAAGCAGTTGGAAAACAAGCTCAAGGAAACCCTAAAGGACAAAAATGAGAGGGATAACTTAGAGATTCTTGCTGAAGCATCCATGAGGGCTTGATATACATCACTTTTCAACTCATGACCAATTTTGAAGGAATTCTAAGCATTTTTGGCTTTTTGGTTATTTTGGTGCCAAATTCAGAAAATTGGCTAGTCATAGGCACTGTGCTTTTTCGTCAGGCATCCAAATGAAAAATGGTTTGCAGTTATGGAAATATCATGGCCTCCTATAAAAACCCATTTCATCAGATTTCTCAGAGAGGGCCCAAATTTTGAGAAAAAATTTTGAGAAAAAGGAGAAAAAGGGGTTAAAAATCAACATTCTGCCCCTCTTTTTGACAGGTGTTGCACTTCTGGAGACAACTTCAGAGTATTGGGTTCTGTTATATTCTTTCCACGACTAGACCACATAGTTAACTGGGGTATTAGAAGGGAGGCGGAGCCCCCCTCTTTGTTGCGCTGATTGCGTAGCAAGGGGAGTCATAGGGGGTTTGAGGGGTGCAGGTAACCCCACTCTATGGGGTTCGGGGCAGTGCCCCGGAAAATTTTGTTTATGGACCCTATATTAGGTTGGGTGGACCTACCTATGGTTTTGTGCATGATTTTTGCACATGGTTTTGGATGCGATGGTTTTCTGTCCATGGTTTTGGATGCGATGGTTTTCGGTCCATGGTATTGGATGCTTCGACATGTATAAATATGTATTGTAACATTGAAAGGAACTTAATGAAAAATCAAGTTGGTAGTCCTAGTTTTGGGATCCAGGGAAAAATATCTCTATATATGTGTTTTATGTGTTATGCTCTCGCATTGTTTATTTTCTGTGTTTTAGAATTCGTATGCAGGTAATTTTTGTACAGGGTTAAAACCTACATTTGGTATCAGAGCTGTTTTGGCTTCAAGGGGACACCTTTGTTGCTAAGGGGTTTTGCTTGGGCTTGTGGTAGACCCTGCTCAGTGGGAGATCTGCGGGATAGATTTTGGTTGTGAAATAAGATGACGAGTAGTGGAAAGATAAAGATTGAGAAATTTAATGGTCAGAGTTTTGAGTTGTGAAAACTCAAGATGGAGGATCTGTTGGTGGATAAAGATTAGCGGATTGCAGTAGATCGGGGTACTAAACCAACGGGAGTGTTTGATGACGAATGGAAAAAGTTGGATCGGAAGGCAAAGAGCACAATACGATTGTGTGTCTTAGATTCAGTATTGCTAAATGTATCAGGGGAAGCTATGGTGAAGGATTTATGGGACAAGTTAGGGACTTTGTACCAATCTAAGTCTCTGGTGAATAAACTATTCCTACGGAAAACATTGTAGAACCTGAGGATGAAAGATGGAGACTCGGTGACAGAGCATCTAAATGTGTTTAATACTATGGTAAGTCAGTTATCATCTGTTGATATAAAAATTTTAGATGAAGATAAGTGCATTAGTTTGTTGTGTTCTCTACCAGATTTGTGGGATAGTCTGGTTATTGAAATAGGTAGCAATGAAACTGCCTTGTAGTTTGATGAAATAGTCTCATCCTTACTGACGGAGGAGATGAAATGGAAAAATATGGAGAGCCAGAATGGTGATGCCTTGTCTGTACGAGGATGGTCCTAGAACAGAAACAAAAATAAGTCATCGAGTGGAGATATAAATCTAGAGGAAGATCTAAATCTCCAAGAAAACTTGTAAAGGTGGTGTGCTAGAAATGTAGAAAGGAAGGACACTACAAAAGGCACTATAAATCTGAAGCTCCTGATAAAGGAAAGGGATCTGATGATGCTCCTTCTGCAGAGGCGAAAACCACCTCAGATGAAGGTGGGCATGTGTACTTGGCTTCTTCAAGTACACATGTAGATCATGAGGCATGGTTGATTGACTCAGGTGCATCCTTTCACTTCACTCCCCATAGAGAGTGGTTTTGTGAGTATGAGAAATATGATGGTGGTGATGCCTTATTGGGGGATGATAGGAAGTCTAGAACCGTTGGTCACAGAAAAGTAAAGTTGAAGTTGCAAGGTGGAAGGGTTATCACACTTTTGGGTGTTTTGCATATTCTTGCATTAGCCAGAAATCTGATTTCTGTAAGCAATCTGGATGATGTAGGTGTAAAACCAGTGTTCGAGAAGGATACCTGCAAGATGGTTCGGGGGCACTGGTATTGATGCAGGGAGTTTGGATTGGAACTCTGCACAAGCTGAAATGTAGCATTGTTTTTGATGGGTGCAACAGTTCTGTGGTTCCTGAAAGTGAAACAGAAAATCTAGTGGTCTCTGGAGAGAAGACCATGCTGTGGCATCAAAGGCTTGGACATATTGGAGAGAAGGGCCTTCAAATATTTCATGGTAAAGGTATGGTAGAAGGTATGAGTAATAACTCTCTGGATTCTGATTTCTATGAAAATTGTGTATATGGGATGCAGAATCGGGCGAGTTTCCCCTCTGGTGGTAAGAGGGCAAAACATATATTAGAACTTGTGAGAATTGATGTCTTTGGACCTGTGAAGGTTCCATCATTGGGTAAGTATGTGTAATATGTATCATTTATAGATGAATTCTCAAGGAATACATGGATATATTTCCTTAAGAAGAAATCTGAAGTCTTTGATAGGTTTAAAGAATTTAAGGCTCTGGTGGGAAACTAGACAGAGAAGAATATAAAGGTGCTGAGGACAGATAATGGTGGAGAGTTTTGTAGTAATAAATTTGAAGAATTATATAAGATGTGTGGTATAGCACAACAGAAGACTACTCCATATACACCTCATCAAAATGGAGTTGTAGAAATAATGAATAAGACGTTGATGGAAAGGGCAAGAAACATGCTCAATGGTGCTAGGTTAGGACATGAATTCTAGGCAAAGGCGGTGGAGACAACATGTTACTTGGTCAACAGATCACCTTCATCAGCATTGGAGGATAAGACTCCATAAGAGGTATGGACTGGTAAGAAACCCTCTCTTTCAAATATGAGGGTATTTGGATGTGATGCATATGTACATGTTCCAAAGGAGAAACGAACCAAGTTGGATAGTAAATCTGAAAAGTGCATCTTTATTGGGTATAAGGATGGTTTAAAGGGTTATAAGCTTTGGAACCCAGTAACAAGGAAGGTTGTGTACAACTGAGATGTGGTGTTTAGAGAGGTGAAATATGTTATTAAACAGGCAGTCCAACCAAACAAACCTGAGAAGATAGAGTTTGAGTTAAAGGAGGAAGAATTAGACTCTACAACAGAGGAGGAATCAGAAGATGAAGAGCCACAAACTCCGGGTGTGAGAAGATCAGTTCACGAAAGAAGGAAGCCAGAAGGGTATAGTCCATCTATTTTCTGTTCAAATTTTTCTTTATCTATTATTGATGATGATCCCAGAACTATGAAGGAAGCAGTAGATTTAGAGGATGGAAAACTCTAGAAAGGGGCCATGGTTGATGAAATGGCATCTTTGCACAAAAATGAGGCTTGGGATCTAGTGGAGTTGCCAGCTGGAAGGAAACCCATTGACAACAAATGGGTGTTCAAGAAAAAGACAAATGCAAAAGAAAAGGTGGAGAAATACAAAGCTTGGTTGGTAGCAAAAGGTTATTCCCAGGTGCTCGGAATTCATTTTGGTGATATTTTTTCTCCTGTTGCTTCTATTAGATTACTTTTATCTGTTGTTGCTGCTTTTGATTTTGAGGTAGAACAGATGGATGTGAAGACAACATTTCTTCATGGGGATCTGGAAGAGGAGATCTATATGAAGAAACCTGAAGGCTTTGCAGTGAAGGGTAAGAAAGAACTGGTATGCAAGTTAAAGAAGTCCCTTTATGGGTTAAAACAGTCACCAAGGATGTGGTATCATAAATTTGATACATTTATACGGGGACTTGGCTTCACCAGAAGCAAAGCATATCACTGTGTGTTTTTTAAATTAATTGGTGACCATGATATTTATTTGGTCTTATATGTGGATGATATGTTTCTAGTTGGAAATGACAAAGAAATTATCCAGGATTTGAAGACTCAATTGTCCTCTAAATTCGACATGGAAGATCTTGGTGATGCAAACTATATTTTGGGCATGGAAATTAAAAGAGATCACGCAAAGAGGAAGGTCTGGTTCAACCAAAGGAAGTATGTCAAGACAATATTGCAAAGGTTTAATATGCAGGATAGTAAACTAGTGAAGGTTCCTATTCCTATAGGTGTAATGTTATTTGCTGAATAGTGTCCCAAGACACAAGAAGAGGAAGAGTATATGTCCCGTGTTCCATATGCAAGTGCAGTCGGTAGCCTGATGTTGGAAATAATACTGAGAGGGGGGGGTGAATCAGTATTATCAAATTATTTTCAATATATCTTCCTTATTTATACTTTGAATAATTCTTCAAATATTGATCATTACTTTGTATGTCAGAATCATAAAATAATGAGCAGGAACAAGAAAAGCAAATAGTCACACAAAAGAACACCAGATATAAGGTGGAAACCCAATGTGGGTGAAAACCACCTGCTGCAATATGTCTCTATCTTCTTTTAATAAGAAACTCCTTTTACAATGATTTTGTACTGGTGCAGTCCCTTACCAGTACGCATGCTACATCCTGCAGAGAGCTACAACTCTCTCTCTCGTTTTCCAGTCTCTCCTGGAAGGGAGCTACAACCCCCTACTTCTTTTCTTTCAAGGACCACTTTTCATTAATTTTTAGACTGGATCCAAGAACATAAAAAAAAAACATCAACTACACTTGCATCATCAATCTCTGATTTCACCAAAGCCAACCCGCATACAGATCTGCAAATATTTCCTTATAACTTTGCAGTTGTTCCATACATCAGACATACCCAGATCATAACATGTGTAAAATAAAACATGCATCAATAATTCAGACCCAGATTATTAGATTTATAGATCAAGCGTATGCCACATATCATAGATCAAAATCATATAGAGATACCACTATTCCAGCCTTAAGATTTTGACCCATCAATAGAACTTATCCTTCTCCTTATGCTCAGGTTCCTTCCTCATTCAAATCCAGATCTGCACCATAACCCAATCACAATATTCCAGATCTAGCACTTTATCATATATTGAATGATTCAGAAGATGCTTTGTCAAATGATCTCCTTCCTCTTTTATAGCCTTAGTCCTTTCTCAATACCACGGTCCAAAACCATAGGATCAAAAAACTGTTGGACTAATACCATGAACCAACCATGAAAGTGCGTGAGATCAACACTTTTGGATGCAATACCACGGGCCAAAACCATAGGATCAAAAACTGTCGAACTAATACCATGAACCAACCATGAAAGTGCGTGAGATCAACACTTTTGGATGCAATACCACGGGCCAAAACCATAGGATCAAAAACTGTCGAACTAATACCATGAACCAATACTTGGGATCAACACTTCTGACGAGGTACCATGGTCCAAAACCATAGGTTCAAATACCAAGGACTAACTACCATGGACCAAAGGTAAGTTCTCCAACATATACGCGCTTTTCCTTGCATGAAAGTGCATGAGATCAACACTTCTGATGAGGTACCATGGTCCAAAACCATAGGTTCAAATACCAAGGAATAACTACCATGGACCAAAGGTAAGTTCTCCAACATATACGCGCTTTTCCTTGCATGAAAGTGCGTGAACTTTTTCTCTACATGAAATAAACTTTTCTCTGCATAAAAGTGCGTGAACTTTTCTCTACATGAAATAAACTTTTCTCTGCATAAAAGTGCGTGAACTTTTCTCTACATGAAATAAGTTTTTCTCTGCATAAAAGTGCGTGAACTTTTCTCTACATGAAATAAACGTTTCTCTACATATAAGTGCGTGAACTTTTCTGCACTATAATTTATCATCTGAGATGAGTGGGTTGCCATAAAGTACAACATATGTATCATAATGCCAACAATCTCCCCCTTTGGACTTGATGGCAACAACAACCAATCACTCTCCCCCTTTGACATCAAGGGCAAAGGGTTATGCTCCCCCTAAGAACATGCTCCCCCTGACTATAAACCAGATATGCAAAGAAGAACCATAATCCATGACCATGAAAGAGATAGAGACGTATTGCAGCAATATTCAGACCACCATCCATGATCTGCTTCTGTACTTCCTCCATAATGCCAACAATGCATGATATGCTCCCCCTGAACCTGTGCCATTCGATCTTTGACCAATCCGCAACCCAGCACATGTACGCATATACTTTAGATGAACCTTGCGTACAACCAACAATCAGAAGAGATTCAACAACAAGATGATGCATCAACAACCCCCAGCTTTTGTTTGAGGTATTCAAAGGTCTCCCTAGGCAATGGTTTGGTGAGTATATCAGCAACCTGTTCCTTAGAAGGAACATACTCCAACTTGACCTTTTGTTCAAGCACTTGTTCTCGGAGAAAGTGATACTTTATTGGTATGTGCTTAGTTTTTGAATGCATGACTGGGTTCTTTGAAATGCTGATTGCACTTGTATTATCATATAAGATGGAGATGGGTGGTGTACAAGTGATTTGAAAATCCTGCAAGGTCTGCATCATCCAAAGGAGTTGAGTGCAGCAAGATGCAGCAGCAACATATTCTGCTTCAGCTGTAGACAAGGCAATCGAACTCTGTTTCTTGCTGAACCAAGATACTAATCTGGAACCCATAAAGAATGCACCACCACTTGTGCTCTTCCTGTCATCCACGCTTCCGGCCCAATCTGCATCAGTATAAGCATGAAGTGTGAGATCTGTATCTCTAGGATACCATAAGCCATAATTTTGAGTCCCTTGAAGATATTTGAAGATTCTCTTTACTGCCTGAAGATGAGTTTCCTTTGGATTTTCCTGAAATCTTCCAACTATTCCCACTGCATGCATGATGTCTGGTCGGGTACCTGTCAAATAAAGTAGACTTCCAATCATAGATCTGTAGGTTGGTTGATGTACTGCTGCTGATTCATCATTTGCACTGAGGCTACATCCTGTGACCATGGGTGTACATACTGGTTTTGCATCTTCCATGCCATATTTCTTCAAAATCTGCTTTAGATACTTGGTTTGAGACAAGAAGATCCCTCCTTCCTTTTGTTGGATTTGCAAACCAAGAAAATATGTCAATTCTCCAAGCAAGGACATTTCGAATTCTTTCTGCATCACCAAGGCAAAGCTTTGACTCATAGATTCTTCATTGCTACCAAAGATAATGTCATCTACATACACAACAAGTATTAGCAATTTGTCATTTTCAATTTTTATATAAAGATTGCTATCTGCTGATCCTTTTGAAAAACCTTGTTGATGAAGATATTTGTCCAAACGATAGTACCAAGCCCTTGGAGCTTGTTTAAGACCATAGAGAGCCTTTTTCAATCTGCATACAAGATTTGGATCATTTCCAAGAATGAAACCATCTGGCTGCTCAATGTATACTTCTTCTTCTAAGTCTCCATTCAGAAAGGCTGATTTTACGTCCATTTGAAATACTTTGAACTTTTGAAAGCTTGAGAGAGCAAGGAACATTCGAATGGCCTCAAGTCTTGCAACAGGAGCAAAAGTTTCTTCAAAATCTATTCCTTCTTGCTGCGCATACCCTTTACAAACAAGTTTGGCCTTGTTTCTAATTACTTCCCCATTTTCATTCAACTTATTTTTGAAGACCCATTTTGTCCCTATAACATTCTTATCCTTTGGTCTAGGAACCAACTCCCAAGTGTTGTTCTTTTCGATCTGCTCAAGTTCTTCATCCATTGCTTTGACCCAACATTCATCTTTGCATGCCTCTTTTACATTTTGTGGTTCAGTGGATGAGAGTAATGCCAAATAGCTTGAAGCTTCTACAATTGTTCTTCTTGTTTGTACACCTGCTTCTTTTTGCCCCAAAATCTGAGATTCTGGATGATTCTTCTGAACGTACCTGGATGGAGTCTTCTCTTCTACCCTTATCTGTTCCTCTGGTGCTTCTTGAGGTTCTTCTTCTTCATCATTTTGTCTTTGAGGGTAGTCTTCATCTTCTTCGATATTTTCATGATTTACTTGCCTAGGAATGTATCCTTTTTCATCAACCACTACATCAATGCTGTCAACAATTCTTCCAAGTCTTTTATTGTAGCACTTATATGCTTTGCTATGTGGAGAATAACCAAGAAGAATGCCTTCATCTGCTCTAGGTTCAAGTTTGCCAAGTTGCTCATCAGTATTCTTAATATAGCATTTGCTCCCAAAGATTTTGAAGTGTTTTACCGAGGGAGTCTCACCATACCAGAGTTCATGAGGAGTTTGAGTGCTGTTCACTCGGACATTTGTTTTATTGAGAATAACAACCGTAGCATATGCAGCTTCACCCCAGAAAGTTGCGGGAGTTCCAGACTCATCAAGCATAGCACGGGCCATTTGTTGGACTGTTCTGTTCATCCTTTCAACCACTCCATTTTGCTGAGGAGTTCTAGCTGTAGAGAATTCCCTTCTTATCCCATGTTCTTCACAGAAATCGAAAAATTCATTTGAGGTAAACTCCCCACCTCTGTCGGACCTGAGGCACTTAATTTTGTAACCTGATTCATTTTCAACCAAGGCTTTGAAGGATTTGAATTTTTCGAATGCTTCGTCTTTGTGCTTCAAAAGTCCTAACCAAACAAACCTGGAGAAATCGTCAATGAATAATATCAAGTATTCTTCTCCTCGAGGTGACCTCGTCCTGAAAGGACCACATACATCTGTATGGACTAGTTCAAGAGGCCTGCTGGCTGATCCTTCCTTCTCCGGGAAGTTGGTTCTGGTTTGCTTACCAAACTGACATGATTTGCATATAGTGTTGTCTGGAATTTTGATATCTGGAAGACCACGAACTGCCTGATATTTGCATGCCTTCCTTATTTGTGAAAAGCTTAGATTCCCCAACCTCCAGTGCCATAACCAATGTTCATCATCCTTGCTCAAATAGCATTGTTGTTGTCCTTCTTCAAATATGTATAGATTATTTGGAGTTCTTCTACCTTTGATCACTGTTTTCCCTGTATCGAGATCACGATCGCTACATCCATTTGATCGAAATATTACCTCGGTTCCTTGATCGCACATCTGACTGACACTCAGAAGGTTATGCTTCAAGCCATCAACATACAAAACATTTCCAGCTTTGACCTTTTCTTTTAACTGAGCTGTGCCTTTTCCTTTTATAGCTGCTGGAGTATCATTTCCAAAAGAAACTTTCTTTCCCTTTTCTAAAGAAGAATATGATTCAAGTTTTTCTTTATCACCTGTCATATGCTTCGAACATCCACTGTCGATGTACCATAGATTTTCCTGTCCCTCTGCATAAAAGGCTATCCCACATCTTTCTGATTGTGGTTCCTTTATTCTCCATGTTCTGGTGCTTGAGGCTTGTTCCTTTGTCTGCTGAAATCTGCTCCTGCATTCAGAATCTTCATGACCGAAGTTATTACAAATAGAACATTCAATTTCATTTTCAAGAGCCGAAAAGTTATTATAGGTCCTTTTTGTAATCCCAGTCATACTTATTTGTTTTTGAGCTTCTCTAGTCATGATTGTTTTATATGCAACACATTGAACTGCTTTGTGACCAAAGTTATGGCAAGAGAAACATTGGCCATTGAAGAAACTTCTGCGGTTACCAAATCTACCACCCAAATGATTGTAATTCTTATTGTCATCCATTCTTGAAGCAAATTGAGAAGATTTTACCTGTGGCTGGTTGTAGCTTTTGTTCACCCTTAAGACAGATTGCCCCTGGTTTACCTGGTAGTCTTTGTTAGTTCTTGATGTAATTCGTCCCTGCTTTACCTGGTGATCTCCATTGTGCTTTTGCTCATTCCTTCTTGCTTCATCAAGATAACTCTTTGAGGTGGATGCTTGAGATGTTTCTCCATTATACCCCAGACCTCTCTTGTTTAGCGGAGAACGCTGTACATTGATGATCTCATCCAGAGTTTCAGATCCTTTGACAAACTTAAGATTAATAGCCTTTGTTTTCTCAATTTCTTTTCTAAGGCCAACAATTTCACCTTCTAACTTTTCAAGATATTTTTCTTTTTCATCAATTTGAAATTGTAGAGTATCAATGATCATATTCTTTTCTTCTATACATGTCTTAAGTCTAGAAATCTCTTCATAAAACCTATCCACATCTATAGCATCCATGTAATCATCATCTTCAAATGCCATTAAAATTTTATAGTCATTACCTCGTTCATCTTCATCACTATTTGATAGACCATCACTGTCTTCATGAGTGTAGTAGCTTTTCTTATTTGCATTCTGTTTCTTATTCCATCTAATAGGTTCCTTTCCCTTGTCGATCTTATCCTTATGAGGACATTTGGCAGCATAGTGACCTACTCTTCCACAAGAAAAGCATTTGAAGGGTAACTTACCTCTGAACCGTCCAGCACCCTGTTGAAGATTTCTGACAAAATTTGATTCTTCTTCTTCTTCTGACCCATGTCCTGATTCATAGTACTCTCCTTTACCTGAAGCCTTGAAGGCAGCTTCTTTCCTGTCAGATGGACCTCCTTTTCTCATTTCATAAGCAGTTAGAATTCCATGTAGTTGTGACATTTTAAGATGTTGTAGATTCTCCTTTTCTTCTATAGCAGAAACTTTAGATTCAAACCTAGGTGACAAAGATCTTAGAACTTTTTCAACCACAACAGCCTCTTTTATTTCTTCACCCAAATTTTTCATACAATTAACAATCTCATCCAAACGAAGAAAATAGTTAGCCACACTTTCATCATTATACATTCTGAGATTCTCATACTGAATCCTGAGGGTTTGAAGTTTTGCACGTTTTACCTGTTCATCTCCTTCGTAGCTCAAAACAATCTTGTCCCATATTTCTTTTGCGGATTTATATTGCATAACCTTCACGAATTCAGATTGAGATAGACATCCTAGAAGAGTATTAACCGCCTTTGCATTTGTTTCATATTTCTTCTTCTAAGCTGAATCTGTAGGAGTAGCTGATGGAAAAGTATACCCTGTTTCTATAATGTCCCATACTTCTGTACCCAAAGATTGAAGATAGGCAGTAACTCTTACCTTCCAATATACGAAGTTTGTCCCATCAAAAATCGGTGGCCTGATTGATGCTTCCCTCTCGTAGTTGCTCATGATGTTAGATCTTCCTTCAAGCGATCAAGCTTCTTCAGAAGGACCTGCTCTGATACCAATTGTTGGAAATAATACTGAGAGGGGGGGGGGTGAATCAGTATTATCAAATTCTTTTCAATATATCTTCCTTATTTATACTTTGAATAATTCTTCAAATATTGATCATTACTTTGTATGTCAGAATCATAAAATAATGAGCAGGAATAAGAAAAGCAAATAGTCACACAAAAGAACACTAGATATAAGGTGGAAACCCAATGTGGGTGAAAACCACCTGCTGCAATATGTCTCTATCTTCTTTTAATAAGAAACTCCTTTTACAATGATTTTGTACTGGTGCAGTCCCTTACCAGTACGCATGCTACAACCTGCAGAGAGCTACAACTCTCTCTCTCGTTTTCCAGTCTCTCCTGGAAGGGAGCTACAACTCCCTACTTCTTTTCTTTCAAGGACCACTTTTCATTAATTTTCAGACTGGATCCAAGAACATAAAAAAAAACATCAACTACACTTGCATCATCAATCTCTGATTTCACCAAAGCCAACCCGCATACAGATCTGCAAATATTTCCTTATAACTTTGCAGTTGTTCCATACATCAGACATACCCAGATCATAACATGTGTAAAATAAAACATGCATCAATAATTCAGACCCAGATTATTAGATTTATAGATCAAGCGTATGCCACATATCACAGATCAAAATCATATAGAGATACCACTATTCCAGCCTTAAGATTTTGACCCATCAATAGAACTTATCCTTCTCCTTACGCTCAGGTTCCTTCTTCATTCAAATCCAGATCTGCACCATAACCCAATCACAATATTCCAGATCTAGCACTTTATCAGATATTCAATGATTCAGAAGATGCTTTGTCAAATGATCTCCTTCCTCTTTTATAGCCTTAGTCCTTTCTCAATACCACGGTCCAAAACCATAGGATCAAAAAACTGTTGGACTAATACCATGAACCAACCATGAAAGTGCGTGAGATCAACACTTTTGGATGCAATACCACGGGCCAAAACCATAGGATCAAAAACTGTCGAACTAATACCATGAACCAACCATGAAAGTGCGTGAGATCAACACTTTTGGATGCAATACCACGGGCCAAAACCATAGGATCAAAAACTGTCGAACTAATACCATGAACCAATACTTGGGATCAACACTTCTGACGAGGTACCATGGTCCAAAACCATAGGTTCAAATACCAAGGACTAACTACCATGGACCAAAGGTAAGTTCTCCAACATATACGCGCTTTTCCTTGCATGAAAGTGCGTGAGATCAACACTTCTGACGAGGTACCATGGTCCAAAACCATAGGTTCAAATACCAAGGACTAACTACCATTGACCAAAGGTAAGTTCTCCAACATATACATGCTTTTCCTTGCATGAAAGTGCGTGAACTTTTTCTCTACATGAAATAAAATTTTCTCTGCATAAAAGTGCGTGAACTTTTCTCTACATGAAATAAACTTTTCTCTGCATAAAAGTGTGTGAACTTTTCTCTACATGAAATAAGTTTTTCTCTACATAAAAGTGCGTGAACTTTTCTCTACATGAAATAAACTTTTCTCTGCATATAAGTGCGTGAACTTTTCTGCACTATAATTTATCATTTGAGATGAGTGGGTTGCCATCAAGTACAACATATGTATCATAATGCCAACACCTGATGTATGCGATGGTATGTAATAGACTAGACATTGCACCTGCAGTGGGAGTATTGAGCAGGTTTATGTCAAAACCAGGGAAGGAGCACTGGACAACAGTGAAGCGGGTTTTCAGGTATTTGCGTGGCACTAGTGATTATGGTTTGTGCTACCAAGGAAGACCAGGATTGGACAGAG
Source organism: Pinus tabuliformis (assembly GCA_031772625.1). Classification (NCBI taxonomy): domain Eukaryota; kingdom Viridiplantae; phylum Streptophyta; class Pinopsida; order Pinales; family Pinaceae; genus Pinus; species Pinus tabuliformis. The sequence goes on from CM062816.1 coordinate 1,525,993,434, forward strand.
TGTTGGATATTTGTGGCTTTGTTGATGCAGACTGGGCTGGAGATCTGGATCAGAGAAGATCTACAAGTGGGTATGTGTTTAACCTATTCGGAGGTGCAGTCAGTTGGATGAGTAAGAAACAATCTATAGTGGCACTATCAACTACAGAGGCAGAATACATGGTAGCCACTCATGCAAGCAAGGAAGCAGTTTGGTTGTAGAGATTGTGTTCAAGTATGGGGTTAGTACAGGTAGCTATAAGGATAGACTGTGATAGCCAAAGTGCAATTTTCTTGGCAAAGAACCTTGCATGTCATTCAGGGACAAAGAAAATTGATGTTCAGTATCACTTTGTGAGGGATATGATAGAAGACAAAGAGGTGTTGCTAGTAAAGGTGGACACTTTGAAGAATACTATAGATTCATTGACAAAATCTGTAAGCTCTGAGAAATTCTCTTGGTGTAGAGAAATAATGGGCATTGCAGGGCTGGAAAAATGACTAAGCTCTCTTGTGGTCCCCTATGGAAAGAAAACAACAAGTGGGAGAATGTTGGGTTGTGTTATATTCTTTCCACGACTAGCCCACGTAGTTAACTAGGGGGGTTAGAAGATGTTAGGCCCCTATACTACTAGTGTAACCTCTTATTGTTATTAGTACAACCCACTTATTATATTGATGTACCCATGTAGTACCCATATTGTTACTATTATGCCCCATAGAAGCCCACTATTGTTATTATTGTGCCCTTACATTATTATTGTTATGTCGGCTCTGATTATGTTATGACCCCTTAGACTCCTATATATAGAAAGGAGGTCTTTTCATTTGTATCATCCAAGAATTATTCATTTATGTAATGTAAAGGAGGTTTCCCCCTCGAAGAGGCTGAATTATAAGGCGTTGATCTATCTTTTCTTGAGCTGGTTTCATAACATTTGGTATCAGAGCTTTGGATTCTAGGGTTTCGCTGCTCCAAATAGGTCATCGTGGAATTTTCGCTATAACTTTTTTTCTGCGATGTTTTAGAAGTTTAAAAAAAAAACCCATTTGAGAAGAAATCGCGCTGAACATCGGGTCCTAATTTCAGAGTTTTTCGTGCTATATTTGCGGAGATATGATCTGAGGAAGTTGATCTTTTTGCAGACTCCTGAATTACATTCCAAACAGGTGACCTGGGGAAAATTGTCATAACTTTCTCTCTAAACATCAGATTGAAATTTCGTAAGAAGTTACAGAAAGATGACGAACAGTAGTTTCTTGTGGATATTTTTCAGAGCTAAAGGTTGAAATAGTGACACGTAGCACTTCATACAAATTCGCTCTTCTGGAAAGGTCTATAATTAGGTCATCTTGGGTTACTGTGCATAACCAATTTGGATCAGACTGGTGGCATTGGAAAGAAGACACAGAGGGCTACTATAGGTCACAATTTTAGAACTTGAAGATCCGAAAGTACAGAGTTACAGTTGTTTCAAGATCGAGCTCCTAAAATCAAGAAAAAGCAAGATGAGGAAGTTTGATGACAAGGATCCGGTAAATTGGATACTTCAGATGGAACAATATTTTGATCTATATGGTGTACAACTATTATAAAAGGTATGTATTGCATCTTCATATTTAGAACCAGATCAATTTTTATGGTATGAAGGGCTTTGTTCTCGTAAACGACTTGTTACGTGGTCAATTTTCATGGAGGAAATGATAGCACATTATGAGGATACAAAGAGCAACACCTTCTTTAGAGCAACACAACAACAATTGGAAAGAGTAAAAGGGCTTTGTGACATAGTGGAAAGCAAAATTATGGCAACCAGGAAGCATACCACTCACAACTATAAAGATGGAAGTGTTGTTGCCCCTAGTCTTCCACAACCTATAAGGTTGACACCACAACAATTGGAAGAAAAAAGAGCAAAAGGGCTTTGTTACAATTGTGATAGCAAATGCACTAAAGGTCATAAGTGTGCTGAGAAGAAATTATTTTACATAGAATATGAAGAGGAGGAAGAAAAGGATCAAGAAACATCAAAAGAAGAAGATATACGCCAGGACCCCACCCCAGAGAAAGAAGAAATGAATCAGACCATATCTTGTAAAGCATTGGCAAGAATTACCACTCCTCAAACTCTCAAGATAGAAGGACATATCAAGAAGAAGAAGGTGCAAGAAGTGAAAGATCACATCGAGAAAGAAGAAATGAATCCAACCATATCTTGTAATTCATTGGTCAAAATTACCACTCCTCAAACTATCAAGATAGAAGGACATATCAAGAAGAAAAATGTTCAAGAAGCGAAAGATCACATCGAGCATCAAGAAATGAATTTGACCATATCTTGTAAAGGATTGGAAGAAATTACCACTCCTCAAACTCTAGAGATAGAAGGACATATCAAGAAGAAAAAGTTTCAAGTAGTGAAAGATCACATCAAGCATCAACAACAAGTTCTCCAAATTTAAAGGATAACGCCACTTCGGTGCAAAATCAAACGAAACAACAGGTAGATCAACATCATAGTGAAAAATGTTTTGATGTAGGTGATTGGGTATTTTTACTGCTACATCTTAGGCAAGCTATTTATGAGAAGGAAATGTTGGCAATACTACATGCACTTAAAAAATGGTGACCTTATCGAATGGGAAGACTCTTCAAGGATGAGGATGTGGAAGCATTGTTTTGTGCTATTTTTATTATCCAACCAGATTGGATAAATGAAGTAAGGGATGAATGGAAGAAGGATGAAGAAGTATGGCCACTTATTCAAAAGTTGTAAACGATCCCAATTCAAACAATATTGCCAAAAATTGAAGAGGAAGGAAGAATCATATTGGAACCTGGAGCAGTCACAAAAACAAGAACCCGGCAGCTACGAAATCGATCAATTTCAGAGTATCTCATCAAGTGGAAGAACTTACCCGTTGAAGATTCCACATGGGAGGACAATAATTTTATACAAAAGCATCAAGAACTACTCAAGCGTTGAGGACAATGCTTTTTGAAGGAGAGGGGCATGTTAGGCCCCTATACTACTAGTGTAACCCCTTATTGTTATTAGTACAACCCACTTATTATATTGATGTACCCATGTAGTACCCATATTGTTACTATTATGCCCCATAGAAGCCCACTATTGTTATTATTGTGCCCTTACATTATTATTGTTATGTCGGCTCTGATTATGTTATGACCCCTTAGACTCCTATATATAGAAAGGAGGTCTTTTCATTTGTATCATCCAAGAATTGTTCATTTATGTAATGTAAAGGAGGTTGCCCCCTCGAAGAGGCTGAATTCTAAGGCGTTGATCTATCTTTTCTATCTTTTCTTGAGCTGGTTTCATAACAGCGAAGCCCCCCCCCTTCATTGTGTCGATTGCGTAGCGAGGGGAGTCACAGGGGGTTTGAGTGGTGCAAGTAACCCCACTTTATGGGGTCTAGGGTAGTGCCCTAGAAAATTTTGTTTTTGGACCCTATATTAGGTTGGGCGGACCTACCTATGGTTTTGTGCATGATTTTCGCACATGGTTTTTGATGCGATGGTTTTTGGTCCATGGTATTGGATGCTTCAGCATGTATAAATATGTATTGTAACATTGAAAGGAACATAATGAAAAATCAAGCTGGTAGTCCCGGTTTTGGGATCCAGGGGAAAATATCTCTGTATATGTGTTTATGTGTTATGCTCTCGCATTATTTATTTTCTATGTTTTAGAATTCATATGCAGGTAATTTCTATACGGGGTTAAAACTTACAAGGAGAATGAGTTTTTGAAGGCCGTCCCTTGGGTCATTTTCACAAATTCAAGGTGTTCTAGAAACTAGATTGGAAACTATAGTTGACCATTATTTTAGATATTCATTTGGACTCGAGGAAGTCACCTTAAAGTGGGATCAAATTCAGCACTGCGCTTCTACAAATTTATGTGTTTTTCATTTAAATTTCATTGTGTGATTTCCTAATTTTCAGTTTGACTTGGTCAAAGTCAAAACTATTGATGTAATTGAAGTTAGTTCGAGGTTAGATGTTGTAATAATGAATACATAGACATGATAGGTTGTTTTTATGGTTAATTAGGCCTCATAAAGGAAGAAAAATTCAAAAAAAAATTCTAAGAGAAGAGTTTGTATTTGACCTTCTCACTCTCACCTGTTGGTTGAGAGAATCTTGGAAACAATTCCACCACCTAGGAATTCGACTCCTGAAGGTGGGGAAGTTGTTTTATTGAGTATATATGTATCATTTCTAATTCAATGAGAGGGGTTGGAATTTTTTGGAGAGGCTTGGTACCTTATGCTCTCTTACAGCTAATACAGGAGTAGTTGCAACTATATTTCAGGAATACTTATTCAGTGAGTCTATGGTGTTGTTTTCCTTTTATATCAAATTCTAATAGATGCAATCATCTCTCTTTTCATGCTTTATCTTCTTCCTATGGTTTTCCTTGCATTTATATAGACATAATTCTTATATTTAAGCTGCGTTTATGTGGAAATCATGCTTGTGTTTCTTTTCTTCTAAGACTAATGAATTCATGCTTTTACATGCTCATTATGTTCTCTTAAACTCTAAGACCTATACTACATTGACAACACTTTAATTTCACCATAACACACTGATATTTAGCTCCTCTTTATACTTGTCACAACATACTTGAAGCCTTGACCTAATTACCTGCTCTAATCCCTAGTCCAACAAGCTAAAAACCCTAAATTCATGAATACTCAAACAAAACTTGTATATCTAGCCTAAAACCTATTTATTTTCAGTTATTCATTGTCAAATATTTAGAGAGATCCCTCTCTGGTTTAGTAGGGCTAGCTACTAACCTTAAAGTGGTTCGAGGTTACCTTTTTTTATTTCCTCCTCAGCCTAGGAAATTGTATGGGATAAAACCGCCAACCCCATACATTGATGATGCACCCTCCACCATCTATTATGTCACCACCTTGGTTAATCAATGAATTTCATTCCCTTGCACAATGTGTGATGAAGACACTCATCTCACATATATGTGTCCTTTACTCATCATATACCACAAACAATACATGAATAAGGTGACATATCCCCCCCCTTAAGGGCCCAATATGTCTCAGAGTGCAGTTGCTCTTGATGCAACAAGTTCCTTGATCATATCAACAAACCCGCTCCTATTGAGGTTCCCAGAACATCAGAAAAAGCCTCAGAGGTTCAAACTATGCCACTACTTGGACCATGACAAGAATTATGAACCAAAAAATCGCCCAATGGATGGTTATTCTTCAATATTTTTACCTCAAGTTTTCCTTTCCTACAAGGAAAAAGTCCCTCATACTTGCTGAATTCATCATTTATCTACCCTCAGATACTAAATATGAATTGAATTATGATTCTTTCCCCGATGAACAACTCTTCGTCATTTTTTAAAATGATCCTTGGTATGGCGATATTCTCATCTACATGCGAACCCAAAAGTTCAATCCTCACCTTTCACGAGATGATCAATGACCTATCCACCATCAACCACCTATCTATCTCCTCATCATATATGTCCTCATCTAACACAACATCAATACCATTTTACATCAATGCCTCACTTTTGAAGAACCATAACGAGTCTTAAATTACTGCCATAGCAAGGCTTGTGGGGGACACTTCTCTAGAGTGTCCACCACCTAGAAAACCCTCTGCATTAGTTATTTTTTCCTTCAATTTTTCATGATTGCATTCAGGTAGTCAAATGATGCATAAATCATTAGGTTTATTCCCATAAGACATGAGCCCCTTCATCTCCACTACATCTTATTATTTCAACATGCCCCATTTTCAAATGGGGCATTGACTTCATGAATTGAAATTCGTAGTCCCAGAACAATCATAAGTACATAGTAGTCATCGTTGACTACTTCAACAAGTGGGATAAGTCCATGCCCAACTTCAATAACAAAAACGAAATTGCAGCTCATTTTTTCCTTAATTATGTAATTACAAGCTTTGGTTTCCCTAAGGAATTCATTTTTTATCATTGAAATACTTTTAGAATGAGGTGTTCCACGAACTCTCCTCTCTCCTTGGTTTCACACATGAGTTTGTTTCACCACAGTACCCCCAAATCCAATGGTCAAGTCAAAACTATCAACAAGGTTTTGAAAACAATGTTGCAATGAATTGTGAACAAACATAAAGCTAATGGGCACCACATGTTATCCTCATCCCTGTGGGAATACTGCACATTGGTCAAGACCTCCATTGGGTTTACTCCCTTCAACCTCATGCATGGGATCAAAAGAGCTCTTTATAGAATGTGAGATTCCCACCTTGTGCACCACTATTGAATTCCTCCTAGATCTTACTCCCCTCAAGAAATGCCTCATTCAACTGGAAAACATTGATGAAGATTAACACCTCTCCAACAAAATTAAACCACTAAGAAATGAAACAAAGAAAAAAATACCGCAACATTAGCCCTTGTACCTTTACCAAATGGGACTTATTAGTTTGTTACAACATCGCCAATGAATCCTTGGGACTTGGGAAGTTAGAAACAATATGGAAAGGGCTGCACATATTCAAACAATGCCTTCACAAAGGGAAATAAATCATATTTGATTCTAACAAAAGATGTATCAAAGATCCCATCAATGGGCTCTACCTCAAGAAATTTTATACATAACAATAATATATGTTGTCCCTTAACTATTTTTGTACAATATTTTTGTGGTTCTTATGTGATGATAATCTTGTAAACCTCTCTTTGATATTTTCCTTTTTTGTTACTTCGCAAATGTACTTCCCACCAATTTAATTTCTCTATTTCATTGATGGTGCTTCTCATTGGATGTAGAACCAAGCCTTGGTAGCCCGGAAAATTCACTTTCGCTTTCATATTTTCCTTTTTTGTTGCTTCACAAATGTACTACGCACCAATGTAATTCCTCAATTTCATTGATGATACTTCTCGGTGGATGTAGAACCAAGCCTTGGTAGCCTGGGAAATTTACTTTCCCAATATTACCCTGCTCCACATAAGTATAGTTTTTCTTGGGACCACAAACAACAATCAAACCAAATACAATGTTGTCATTGGAATTTTTTCTCAATGTGATCCACTTTATCATTTTCCACCTACATGTGTTCCTTGACTCCAATTCTTTTTCGTCCAGTTAAACCACAACTTTCAGGCTCACAATAGTTTTTTATTTAGGAAGTACTTACATGCCAAGTTGTTAGTACAAATTTTTGATGTCATGTTTTCACATATACCATAGAGTCATAACAAAGTCATTGTCTGCATAACAAATCATATCCTAGAATTACAAGCATCACACTAATGATAGATAGCCATTGAGATACATGTGACATAAAAAACATGAAAAATCATTATAAAAACATCATCAAACCATCACATAATAAGTAATAGATCATAACCAAACACATCATAGGAGAACCCCACTAAGGGGGAAACAAAGTTGGGGCAGGACCTCAACCTCATCTTGTAATAGCCCAAGTGTTAAGCCCCTTTTTAAAATGTGATTGAAATTCCAACATGGGCACAAGAGTCATGACTGGATGATAAAATATGTTGTAAACACTTAAATTTAAGTTTTTGTGATGGATGACTAAAGGAGGGGACAACCTTACAGATCCCAATGTATAAGGGAACTAATTTGCTTGCTTGAAAGGCCATGAACCAACCTTGCATGCTATTACTAAATTTAATGAGTCATCCGTTCATAGATCTAACTAAGGTAATGGCTAAGAGACACATTGTGTCATGTGATTGGGGGTAAGGTACTGGTCGACAGGTTAATTTATGAGATGTGATTGGAGACGAGGGTGAAGACCTGATCAAGCCACTTCTTTGTAGATTGATTTATGGGATACAATTAGGGGAGATCTAATTACTGGAAGAAAATTTGTGATATTGGATTGGAGGCAATGGAGGAAGAAATTTCCTTCCCCCAATGTCCTAGAAAATCCAGGGAAGCCTTTTAAATGCATGGTAGACACTCAGAGAAAGGATATGAGTGAAAAACTAAAGAGAAGGGTATCTCTCTCTCTCTCTCTCTCTCTCGAATGAATAATTTTCTTGATGCACTTTTGGGTGGATTTCAGAGTCCATTAAATAATGGTCCTGTCTGGTCTTCAGTCATTCCCAGATATCAAGTAGCCTTAACAGATCCATACATCAATGAGTTCCTAAACGCATACATCCAATTCCATGGATTTGATGTAGCCCCTCAGGCTTTAATAGCTCAACTTCATTATTCAATATTTTTGCGTTTTGTATCTACTTCAATGCCTCCATTAAATACAAAATTGTGTCAAATAGCTTTGAAAGAAGGCGTAGTTGTTGGCCCTGGTAATACACCCCCTTTACAGATAGGATTTTCTGAGTGTATCCTTCTTGATGAATGGAATAGTTCCTACACACATTTGTCATAGAAATATCCCCAGTTAAAATCCTCTAAAGAGCCACGTCAACTATCACTTATCCAACATCCTGATGGATCCACTGGTCTTAAGTTTACTACACCGTCTCTTAGTCGATCACTATCTGCTTTAGCCAGATCTCCATTTTTGCCGAGTAGAGATGGAGATATCCTGCCATCATCATCATCTCAGTCTACTGTTCCAAGAAATCTTACTTCCAAGAAAAGTCTTAAAAGATCTCAGTCCCATAAAATTGATGATTGTCAGTTCTGCATTCCATCCTCCAGTTTCCAAACTGAAGAACAACATTCTCCTAAAAAGGATACACAAGTCTTCATCCCTGACATAAAGAGTTTTACTCTTCCTAGAGCCCAACAAGAGTTATCTACAAAGATAAATGAATGACATCTAGAACCTGGAAATGTTAGGAGAACATTTAGAAATGGAACAATGAAAGCAGATTTACAATGGTTGCAAATGAAGAATATTACAGATTCAGATCAAAGTGATTCAGAAAAGATGCATAATTATACAAACTATCAGATTGTTTGTATGTTGCAAAACATAGATGATATAGCCAGAGATGTGTTAGAAATAAAGGAACATATTAAGAAACTGCATACTGGTTATAATGAGGTATTGGGAACACAGAATGAGCATACACAGAGGTTAAATGATATTCAGTCAAACATGGGTATTATTTCTAGATCATTTAAGAGATGCTCTTCCTAATCCTGCTTCTCCTCCACACTATAGAGAAGTAGATGTGTCCAATTCAAAATTAAGGTTTACTTCTGAATCTGATGAAGGGTTAAAAGGTATTCATTTCAAAGGAATAGAAAATTTGGATGCAACTAAGTTTGAAAGGATACAGAAAGGAATAAACTTAGCCAAAGAAAAAATAGAATTGATGAAAGAAAGGTTAAAAGGTTTCCCTTCTCTTGAAAGCATAAGAATCCCTAAGAATTATGTTAGTCTTAAAAATCTGATAGAAAATGGCCAATCATTTGCTCCACAATTTCCTCAAATTTTGGCCATGTCTGGTGTCACTTCTACTCTAAGAACCACTGGTGAACAAGCACAAGGTGAACCAAGTTCTAAAAGAGAAAGAGGTGAAACTTTTTCTTATATTCATAAAGGAAGAAAAAATAATGAAGAAACCACGGCCCATGAAGCATTTGCAACAAGCCCATTTAGAAAATATGCTGAGAAGTTGCAGAATATTCCATTAAAAATGGAAAATCCTACCACCAAAGAATTTGGCGATACTCTGCTTGTTAATATTGATTGTTTGAGTTATGATGAAGTCATTACTGTGTTACATAATGTACATGCTTGGGCTTTATAGAGAAAAGCAGAAACTAAGGAAGAATGGTAAGATATTGTTACTCAGATTATTTGGTCCTTTACTGGTATTCTTAAGCAATGGTGGGATAAGTTATCAGATAAAGAAATGAACCAAATTGTTGAAAATGAAGATGATCCCTTAAAAGCTTTGTTTGATGCATTAACACATGAGTTTGTAGGGATTGTACCAGAAGATTCAACTCACCATTCTCAGTTGTTTTTATCTCAAAGGTTATGTAATATAGACTATTTGCAAGAATATTTCTGCATTATGCAGAAATTATTGTATCAAGCAAATGATCCTCATAATGTTGCATATTTGAGGTATTATATAGCTTCCATGCCGGGGAAAATTCCAGATCTGATTAATCAGTATATTGATGAACATAAGATCAAGATTGAGAACTCATCTTTTGCTACTATACAACAGTTAATTGTTTCAGTTTTGCAGAAAGAGTGTGCTGCTGCAAAAGCTAAAAAGAATTTTCATAAGCAAATGCATTTTAGCACTAAGCTCTGCAATAATTTCAAGGAAACTTATGATTTTGGTTGCCATTCTAAATCTAAGAGGGAGAATATCAAGAATAAGCACCAAAATTGTTCTTGCAAGACAGACAAGTATTTTCCTAAAAAGAAATATTATCCTTCTAAGAAAAGTTTTAAGGGGAGAAGGGTTGTATTTAGGAAAAGGACAAAGCCTTCAAAGAAAGTTGTTTGTTTTATTTGTGGAAAGGAAGGCCATTATGCTAATGCTTGTAGAGGAAAGAAAGACAAGAAGTAGATAAAGATCATGGATATATTTTCTTCAGTGCATGATCCAAAAGATTGGGATCTCATATCTCATTCTGATGGAGAATATTTTGAAGTATCTAGTTCTTCCTCAGAATCAGAAGAAAATGAATTACCAGATATAAAAAGACTTGCACTAGATTCTAATTCTACTGACTCTGATGAGACATTTATTGCTGACATAAAAATGTTTCATTTTTCAAATAGTGTACAGGTAAAGATAGCAGAGGTCAAAGCTGAGTTGGCACATATTGATCCAATACAGTTTACAGCCAGGAGAAGGTTAACAGAGAAATTTGGAAGCCTATAAAGTCAGCTACCTTCTTCCAGAAGATCCAGAAAAAATTTCTCAGATGAAGAATTCAGTGAGAAAGAGTTCGATTCAATGTTCAAACCTTTGATGATTACAGATGAGTCACAAGGATCAGGTATGGATACAATCACAACTCTTAAAAAGAAAATTGCAGATCTAGAATCATCCATTCATCATACAAGAACATAAATGATTCAATTATCATCTAAACTTCAAATGCTTATTGGTAATTATGATGATTGTAATTCAAAGCTAGCAAGCTTATTGATGAAGAATGTTTCAGAAGAGATTCCCTCAAAATCCACAAATGTTGATATGATAAGTATTATGGGAATTGGAGATAGAGTGATTATTCCAATTAAGATCAAATTGCCCAAAGTTAAGGAATACACTCTAGATGCTCAGATTGATTCTGGAGCAATGAGTAGTTGCTGCAAATTTGGCGCCATTCCTGCATATTATTGGCAGCCTACAAAATTACAATTCAGGGCTATTACAAAAGACTTGATGGAGATTAACCATATAGCTCCTAATTTTCCAATTTGTTTGAATGATGTTCAAGTATTTGTGACGTTGTACAGTTTTGATACCGGTACAGATTTTTTGTTAGGATAAGATCTTTTGAACAAATTACTTCCTGTTACTTTTGATATAGATTATGTTACTTTTTCTACAACAAAAGGTCCAGTGACAATACCTGCTTCCAATGACTACACAGTTAATGTACAACCTGTTGAAGAAGACCAAATTCAGTGCACTCTACAGGATTTGTCAAAAATTCACAAAATTGTCAAAAATGTTGAGATTCATGGTCCAAAAACATTACAGAATATTTCAGACAACCTTTGTAAATATTGTACAGCAAGCCGTCTAGATGCTTTTTGGACAAGGGAAAAATATTTCGTGGCACTTCCTTATAAAGAAGGATATGTTCCTAGACCACAAAAGGCAAGTGCTAATCACATGAGTCCACAAGAGCAAGATTTATGCAAATAGGAGATTACTCAATTACTGCAACAACAACTTATTGAGCCATGTAAAAGCCCTTGGGCCTGCCCAACTTTTTATGTGAACAAGCATAGTGAGCAGAAGAGAGGTAAGAAAAGGCTTGTTATCAATCACAAGCTCTTGAATGATGCATTTCTCCCTATTAGGTATCCTCTGCCTAATAAAGAACTCCTTCTTGCAAAAATTTCCAATGCTAATGTTTTCAGTAAATTTGATTTGAAGAGTGGATTTTGGAAAATTGGCATTATCCCTGCAGACATGTACAAAACAACTTTTACAGTCCCTCATGGACAGTATCAATGGACTGTAATGCCTTTTGGATTAAAAAATGCTCCCTCCAAGTTTCAAAACAATGATGCAAGACATTTTTGGAGGGGTAGAGTTCATAATTGTGTATATAGATGATTTACTTGTTTTCAACAGAGATGTAAATAGTCACAAGATGCATTTAGAAAAGTTCTATGAAATGGTGTACAGACATGTACTTGTTCTTTTTGATTCTGACTAGAAGTTTCAAATTGGTAAAGTCAGAATTTATTTCTTAGGACTGCATATAGAACAAGGTCATATTGGGCTTCAATCACATGTTTTGACTTATTTATTAAAGTTTCCAGATGTCATTTCAGATGTTAAGAGTTTGCAGAGGTTTCTTGGTTGTTTGAATTATATCAGACAGTTTTATGAGAAACAATTAGATGATACTAAGACTTTGCAGAAAAGGCTAAAGAAGAAGACAATTGGGTGGACAAAAGAGATGACAGAAGCAGTCAGAAACATTAAAACTAAAATCAGTGAATTGCCAAAACTTAAACTTCCTGACACTAATCTTCCCTTTATTCTTGAAACAGATGCTTCACATCACACTTGGGCTGTAGTTTTGTTACAAAAGCATGGAAGGAAAGAGTTAGTCTGTGCATATGCTTTAGGCACATTTGATGACACAGAAAAAAAATATCATTCTTCCCACAAGGAGATACTTGCAGTAAAAAAAGGGATCAAAAGATTTCATCTATTTCTTAAAAGTGTCAGATTCATTATTCACACAGATCTCAAACACATGAAAGGAATTTTGGCAAATAAAAGATTGTTAGAACAAGGTAATACCAGAGTCCTAAGATGGGCACTATGGCTTGAAGGATTTGATTTTGATATTGTGTACAAGTTTGGTGCTGAGAATTATCTTGTAGATATGTTGACAAGAGAAGGAGCTGAGACCAAGGAGATTAAAATGTTCAGGCCTCTTCGTCAAGATGAAGCTTCATCAAGTAGTAGTTCAGTCCAGTCTAATAGAGTCAGTCCAGTCGTCATTTGTAGTTTGTGTCAGTATGAGTTTTGTTGGAGTTGTTTTGTAAAAAGAGTCAAGTCTTTGCCTTTAGGTCTTCAGCAACATATATTATAGAGATGGTTTGATTATGAAGAAGCTATGTGGTCTTATGCTAGAGAGTTACCATATAGAAATAGGTCATGGCGTGTGTACTATGGATTGTCTAGAGAGTCTGTATATTTTGGTTTCATTCAGAATACTGATTGGACATGGAATGATTATTTCACAATCCATCAGAGAGCTAGGATTCATGGGTCCGTTAGAGTCATATTTTATGCAATTGACATAGATAGTGCTGTAAATTGGTGGAGTCCTTGGTTCAAGTTATTTTTGTATAAGTATATGCCTAGAGTGTGTTGGATGCTAGATCATGATTTCCAAAGTACCATCAGTGCTCTAATTTGGGAATTGCATGTTGCTGCACAAAATGACTATGTCATAGAGTTCGAGTTTGTCCATCAAGACAGTTGTAGTACCAGATGAAAGAGATGAATCTTTTAGTCTCTTTGTGAGTTTTCAAGGGAGGATCACTGTTGATGAAGAATACAGACCACATAATATGTATTCTTTTCCTTTCTACTGTTGTTTCAGAGAAGTTGGTCCACCTTGGTTGGATGGCTCCATACCACATGAGATATTTGCTCCTGAACCAGAAGAATTATTAGAAGCTGAACAATTTTCCAGGCATAATCGTGAGCATATTAGACATGATCATGAGCATGATTACGAAGATAGAGAGAATAGTGATTGACAGCAAAGATCACTCATTTGATATCTTTGCATATCTTACTTTTGGTTTCCGTGGGATTTTCTCCAGCAAAAATATCCACTGTGTACATCAAAGATCACTCATTTGATATCTTTGCATATCTTACTTTTGGTTTCCATGGGATTTTCTCCAGCAAAAATATCCACTATGTATTTACTTATCTAAAAAACCAATGTCCTAGATTCTAGCTTGATTGTACTATTTACTTTATTAGATTGTGTCGGATTCGGTCCCCATATGTCTTAGCCTCCAAGGGACGAGATAAAAAGTGATTGTCCTCACTTGCCCGAATCTTTAGACTGTTCATTACTTTTGGTACACTTTGCCTTTTACTATTAGTCCTTTGGATATGATTTCCTGCGTGATATTCATACCAAAAGTAGATTCTCATTAGTCCAGGTTTCCGGTAAAAGTTTTAACCGGGTAACTGCCTAAGAGGTTATATATACTGGGGTTGTAAGAAGGGAGGGGCATTCGAAGTTTTTGAGTTTTTGGGTTGAGTCGGAACTCCCTGCTCTGCATCTGCGAGAATCATCTCGATCTGCTTGCATCACGGAGACCTAACTCCAAAAGTTTAAATGTCTTTTGAGTTTTGATGTAATGTTGTTTTGAAATATTAATAGAAAAGTTGCTCTGTGTGAAGTGTCATTAGAGCATATGAGCATTGTGTAGTATTGGAAGTGGAAGACAAAGTGGATTTTAACCTAGTATATAGATCGATATGTAAGAGTTAAAACATTTGTGAATTTAGTTTCAATCCCAGTGAACTGTGTGAGGTAATTGGAATGTGTTGTCTAATCCTTTATGGTCAGTGGGAGGCTTAATGGATGACTGAGTCATTGTGGTTCTTGTTTCATAGTTGATAAACCAACTAGATAGGGAATTATCAGTCACTGTGGTGCTTTCTAACTAGCTGATAAACCACTTGGAAAATGGACAAGAGACCCTTGTGGTACTTTCTATGAAAATATAGTTGATAAACCATCTAAACAATGGATTACAACTCCTAAGACTAAGAAATACCCCATCTGAACCTGAGGTGAATCCCTGTGAATGAGTTTGGAAGAAAGAGTGAGACATTATGGTGCTTACTACTAGGAGCAACTGATAAACCACCTTGCTGCTTGTTGTAGGTACAATTAATAAATTACTTAGATACTGGGCTCCATCTTTTGAGTGTTTAAAAAAGGTCTTTGGTGTGAATTCCCTAATAAGCGTTCCCCAGACATTGGATCCAGCTAGGGGGTGGTCAACTACAGGAAAATTGTGTTGTAGGTAGCTTATGATTGGTTGGAGAGTGGAAGCCCCTCCTTTAGTTTCCAACCATTTTTGTACATACATATATTAAGTATATTGCATTACATATTTGAATAATGAACTATGATGTTTAATGCTTTACTTATAACTGGTATGAAATCTTGTGTGTCTATGAATGTTAACGAATGTCTAGACTATGCTTTTTAATATTTATTTTATGATGCGTATGAGGAACTTTGTGTTTATGCTATCTTATTTGAAAGTAATGTATTTTGAATATATTTTCTCAATTTATCAAAAGGATTAGAAATATTTGAGAGATAGACAACAAATATTCTTGTTTAATTATGATAACTTGTATGTTCATGCATGGTGAATTGAAAACCATAGCCCTTTGAATAAGTTTAAATAGGTCACATGCTTTGTAGGGGATAGATGATGGTTTATGTAATGTTTTAGTGAAATGATGAAATGAAAAAAAGCCTTGAAACAACGGAAGATTTATGTAAAAATATGTTGAATGGTGCACACAGGATTAATTGGTAAACCTCTTAATTAAGATGTTAATCAATGTTTATTCAATGTTTAAACCGTGTTTTAAACCCATCGGCCCAATGGAAGAAATATAGAGAAACAAGGCACCTAGGATAAAAGGTGTCGGGGAAAACATTCTCAAGGAAAATGGAGCCTAGGGAAGTGATATTGTGGAGATGCAATATTGGACCTGGGAAATATAGAACGAGGGTATGTAATCCTGTGGATCATGGTACTGGGGAGGTGATCCTGGGAAATGAGGCATCAGGGGAAGTGTCCTCGGGGAACCTAACACGAAGTGGAGTGACACAAGGGAATGTGGGCCCCCAAGTAACCATTATAACACTGGCCCAAAGAAAGGTATTACCGACAACCACTATGTCGGAGAAGCTAAAAGTGTGTGCCCTTACTAGTATGGCATTAAATTAGGAAAAACCTTAGAAACTGGTAACAAAGGATTTCATTGAAAAATCACTTTATTAATCATGAATGCTAATTGTAATTAATTTAATTAATAATCCGGATTAGTGCTAATCAAAAGTGATTAGCATGATACCAATAATGCAATATTTGTTAATAGAATGTTTCACGGAATGACTAGTGTCGCTAGACTGGGGCCGATATGATGTGCATGCCATGTGGACCCAATGTGGTAGTGGCATGGCACCACGTGGACCATGTGTGGCCACATGAGTGCCACATAGATCCATCTTGATGATGTGGCCTCTTTTAATAGGCTAAATTTATATGGGGCATAACTTTCTACCTAGAACTCGGATTGAGGTAAATTTTATATCACCAGAAAGATGAGTAGTACTCCCGAATCCTTATATGACTTGGTGGGGGTGGGAGAGGTTACACCTCGTATACTAGTAGGAGGATTCTACCATGGATATTGCACGACTCTTTCTCTCCTTAGAGCTAGTCACCACTCCCGATGCACCATTTCCATAACATTGATAATGTCTTCTCCTTGCATGGCCAAACTAACCTTTGGGATGCCTAGTAAGATGGTCACCTTTCTATGATGAATGTCCATGTTGTGATCCTCGAGTGCCACCACCTGCTCACATAGCTAGCATATCTCTCCATCACAAGGTTCCTACTCCTCCACCTCCCACATTAGGGTGGAAATTTCCCTTGTATTGAAGTGCCCCCCATACCAAGGCCACTGGGGTCACTCTGGCTCCCCTCTTCCTGTTGTGCATGGCCAACCCTAATAGGGGCTTTCCCATAGTCACCTCTACAAACACCAACTTGTATAATTAATATTCATGTCCTTGCAATCTCATATCTACAATTAAAAACCAAAATATGTATTAGTATAATCATATATTAATGAAAAATTAAAAAGTTAAAAATAAGATATGAATCAAGCACATACCTGTGTGGGCCCACACCTTGTCTAGGGGCAATGGCATGTTAATATCACCCTTGAATTCCATCATAACATACAAGAACTCTATGATGATCTATGGCATGGAGGGCCACCATTAGTGGACTTTCTTGGTCCATAATCACCTAGCCTTCCCTCCCCGCTCATGGATGATAAGGTTACCCCACCTCATGACGCATGAGCATCTCGAAGGGGTCACATCTATGTGGATATGTGGCTGCAACAATCACTCCCTCAAAAAAGAAGTTGCAAAGGAGATTTCCAAAGTTAAACTCATGTAATCTTCCATTGACATATTTGGTTAATTATGCATTCAAGATCTTATGTAGTAGGCATTCCTAGTCATAGAAGGTTCCTCCCATCATTCTCTTGATGACCCCCAACTTGTAGTTTGCAATCCAGTGGGGTATATCCCACCAAAAAGTCTCACTACCATAGCAACGGTGGCTTACACATTGATATCACCGTGATCCATATGGAACCTCCCTCCACTGCCCCACCAGTGCAGTGCTTACCTGACTAATCCTCTATAGTCTCCCTCAGTCTCATAGGATTTGTGGGGACCTTCTATCCATGAAGCTACAACCATATTAGGAAGTAGATATATACCTTCATTAAAATCAGTAGATCCTCCCTATGGATATCAAGAACCACCCTTTGGGCCTCAAACAACTCTCAAGGAAATAGAGTAGTTAATTCTATGACCGAATCAGGAGGCACTCAAAACACTTGATTATCCAATCTCACATGAGGATCACCATTCATGGATACTCTAGTCTCTGAATAATACCTCTCCCTCCAATGGAGATCCATCATCTGTAATCTGCACAAAAAATGGTCAACCCGTTCAAAAGAAAAAGAATAAAACTTCTAACCTTTATGCACTCATGTGATTGAGTCACATATAGTTGCATTTTCCATGCACCTATGTCTCACACAGGTGCATGGGGACCTCCACATTTATTTATTGAACATATGTGTGGGCACCATGGCTATTAGCCTTCTAGGTTTGCGACATCTTATGCGCTTATAGTCACTATCCTCACCATGACTGTAACCCACCCAGTTGTGGGATCAGCATGATTTTCACCTATTTAGGCATATGGGACATAACATGCTTTTATCTTTCATAGTCGTGGCCATCACCAAAATTGTGGACCTACCTTGCATGCAATCCTTGTGACTCCGATTGATTCAACTACATAGTTGTGGGCCCACAAAGATAAAAGTAGTCATATTTCCCCCCCAACCTTATAAACCCCCTTAATCCATTACAAAATTCACAAAGGTAGAAGTGCTAAGACTCACCTATCTCTTTTTTGACCACAAATGGTACTTTAGAAGCCTCTAGAATTAACAAAGGTCATAAAGAAGATTTACAATCACCACCTTACCAACATCCAAATGAGGTGGAATGGTGGGTCCATTCACCTTTTATATGCGCTGTCATCCAACTTCCTTCGGACTATTTTGGATCCCAAAAACATTATTTCCAAAACCATTCATACCTTTGGGATCACCATAATTCCCCCTTCGCATTGGCCTCTTCCTTTCCCTATGTCAATTTTTTTCCCTAGAGCCCCTCATTATCACTATATTGTTCAAATGTTCACCTAGTTTATTCATGTATATATGGGGGTTTCTAGCTCATGATCATAGGCTCAATTTTTCTTTTGTAATAGTTCCTCACACACAAGGTAAATTTCTCACACTTGAGGCGACATTTACCATAAATTGGCATGACATATTCTCCCTCTGAGATATTTTCAAACCTTAGTACATTACCCTTGAGTTCACCATAGGGCCCATGTACCTCAACCACATTTATTGACACCCTCCTTTTGCACTTGGTAGGCGTTTGTGTTCGGTAAGTAGTTCTTCCACCCCCATGGATTGTCTCACATAGTAGTACCCTTAGTGGTACTCACATCCAAGCCACATCACCTTGCTCGGGGAATCACTTCTTCACATAAATCAAGTCATTGCCTCATGCTTCAACCTCACCTAAATGCTACCCCCTGTCCTTGGGCACATGTCATTTTTACCAAAATTAATTGCACCACCACATTTTGCAGTTGGCCTCCCACACTTATGTGTAAACTACCGTGGATAATCCACTAGACATTTCATCACAACAAATCTAATAAAGTTATATTTAAAATCCAAAATTCTACACTATTACAATTTTATTTATTTTTAGATTTTTGGATATGTAGATTACTATTATTAGTGCATGCATGTGAATTAAAATTAAGTAGAAAATACAAAATAATGAAATAAAAAAATTCAAAAACACATTTGACACAAAATATGACCTAGGAAACCCTTTCGGGAGAAAAACCCAACTACAAAGTGAGGTTGCTATTGTCTCTTTCTCTAAATATAAAATTGATGCGAGTATAAAGAAGTATGGCCTGTGGCCTATGGAATAATACAATGCACAAATCCTCTCTATGTTCTCTATCTCCTATCCCTCTTGGCTAATTTTTTCTCAATTATGAAGCAAATGCACTCGAAAGAATGGAACCCCTTTTCCTCCTAATGGTTTGCCTATAACACAACTTGATAGCCTACTAGTGGTTACATTTGACTAGCTCAACTCTTAATTAGAGTTATGATATAGAAAATTCTAGGTTCTTATTCATAATATTCATGTGGCTAGACCCTTTTTCATGAATAATGGGGGGTTGACATGACATCCTCTTGAATTTTGGTGGTGAAAATAGGAAGGTTAACTTCTGAGTGGCATAACTTTCGCATATGGACTTTGATTGACACAATTCTTGCGCTGTTGGAAAGGTATTTGTGTGTAGAATAGAAGAAAAGGTTCCACACTCTAGAAACACAAGTTTACCCCCAAAAAACATCACTTGATGCCTCAAAACACTCCTGGAAGGTTTCACACCCCATTTTTCCAAATTGGGCCCCGTCAATAAAAATGGTATTCTGAGTTGATTCCTCCACTTTTTCCACTCTGAAAGCATCAAGATGGATGAAAAAAATACAATGATCGAATTTTTGTCGAACACTTCCATCAGTACTAGACCATTTGCATGATCATCATCCATTCACAACCCCACATTGAGACCAACCAATGGGCCCCCGACCCTTTCAGTTACTTCCTTGAACTCTCATGTAGGCCACAGTCACACATTAGGGAAACTCTATCTATGTTTGTATATGCAACATCATCATCATATTCTTTTGGCTAATGTACAAATAATATTTTGAAAGCAAGAAACTTGACACCCACCCTATTCTTCTCAAACTACTTGGTGATAGTCCCATGTCGCCCATGGTTGGAGCACTTACATTTTCATCCCATCTACTTGATACTTGCTTCATGTTATGAAAATTGTCCACCCTTAGACATCATACTATATTATAGTCAACCCACTATTTTTAGTAAAAACAACCACAGATCACTCCCTCAGACATCCTCTTGATTTCGAGGGCATGCCTATCTCATTTTATTTTTATTGGCAAAACTACCATTTTTATCCAACCATGGGAAAGTTATAGTATCCATTTTTCATTTACTTCATCCACTATTACATCTAAAACTTATTATGGTTCAATATATGAATTAACTTCAAGTGGATTTCTTGAAGAACCTCTCTCTCTGGATAATCACATCTTCCTTCTTGTTGACATCAACTCATTTTTTAGGAAGCAAGTAGTACCTTGGTTTGCATGGCCATATTTTAAATGTGAACTTTAGATCTACCAATGAGAGTCATCATTTCCCACATAGTTCATCGAAATCCTCATTGTTTGAGTTCAACACTATTTTACAATGAGATGAGCCACAATTGTAGTCTCCTATGTTGATTAAAGACCCATGTGCCAAGTTGGCATTTCACCATTAACAATATTCAATGGTTATGCCCAATATATGGGGGCATGTACATCATCGATATTTTCCTCCATTAGGGAATGCTTGAGGGTGAATTAGTCATCTACTTTAGCATCAACAATCATGTTCTCAACATTTTTGGCAATACCATTCTTACATATGCATGTAACCATGATTATAATAGACATGATCATGAACATGGGACATTCCCATCTTGTATGTATATTTTTTATATTTCTCTTTCATCAATGAATTCCATATTCATCCGTCAATACCATTCCTCTCTCTCTTAGACCAGGGTATCTCTCTCAAGAAGCAACAAATCACAATCAAGAAAAATGTGATGTTTTTCAACTGTATGTCTACTCCTTACACATTAGCGGAAAATTGTTATCACATAAAATTTGTGTACTTAAACATGTCAATTAAGGGTTGGAATATGTCAAATATAATCAAAATAAAATGTTTGTAAAGGTAAAAAAATCAGGTGTCGATAAAAAAATGATTAAGTCTTACTAAACTCAACTTAAGTAATCCATGCAATTCCTTTCTTTTGGGTTTGCATAGATCACTGAGGTTGTTTCTTTGATAGATGCACTGATCCATAGGAAGTGACATTTGAGATATCCACAAGGAAAGTCACCTTAATCCCCCCCTTGATAGATGAAAGTGCAAGGTCAACTCCTCATTTTTGTGCCTCTACACCATTAAGGGAGAGTTATGGAGACTCCAAAAGACTCCCATTGTTTCTCCATAAGTTGAGAAGCTCAATCAAAGATCAAATATCATCAATGAGCCAAGTTGGATGAAGCCATGGAACTTGGCCTATAAATACCACTCCATTGGGGAATACTATAAGAGAGAAGTTGTTGCAAGGTTATACTACCCAAATTTCCACCCATATGGAATTTCTTTGTAGTCTTGGAACTTTCCATTCTAAGATCATCCAAGAAATTTATTGAGAGTAGATTCATGCTTGAATGAGAGGGAAAGTAGGAATCTTCCTTTGGCATAGATAAGGAACCATTTTTTCCAAATCTCCCTTTAGTATATCTGGGAGAGATTGTATCTCATTTACATCAAATAAAGAGATTTCCTGTTTCCCAAATTCTTGTTTTATTTCATGTTCTTGATTTTGTATTGTAGTATTAATATCTTATGTTATATTTCATTACATTTATTCTTGTTTGTTTTCTTAGTTTCTAATTAAATTACGAATATTCTATGTAGGGAACAACACCTTGCATAGGAAGAAATTTTGGGACTCCATTGCTCCACAAAAACCAACCACACACACTTCAAAAATTCATATGTATAAGTATTTCATGCTAAAGTTTACATGGGTTTTGAGTCTTGACTAGGAGTATAGTAGTCTTGGATCCTTCTTGGGGAAATCACATTGCCTATACAATATATCCTTAAGGTCAATATTATCCTCAACAATGACAACATGGTAACTATTAATGTACTTCTCAACACATCTATTAGGTCTAAGTTCATCCTTCTTGGCTTTCTAGGTTTTTTGGGATACAAATAATAATTTAATGCTAAAATTTATTACTTGATACATATTAGTGATCACACCATTCAAGTATCCAATCCTACCACAACAAATAACAAGAAGTGCATATAATTTGCCACAAACATTTCTTTTGTTGTATTTTTCCTCAATGAAGAAAGAGAGAGTAAAACTTAGTCATATGATGGGTATTGTTAGCACTTGAATTTGCCTCAGGCTGAGGAAGGCAGAATCCAAGGCAACATCAAACCACTTAGCCTCGTAGCTAGCCCTACGAGAACAGGAGAGGGCTCTCTCCGAGTCTATCTTGGCAAAAGGTTTTCAAACGGCTGAGATGACCAATAAAGAACACTGATTTTCGGCTAGTAAACTGATAGGGAAAGTTTGATTTCAAATTTTTAGGGTTTTGTTGGAAACCTGAGCACAACAATTTTAGGTGCGGGGATGAGACACAGTTTTTGCAGAGGTCTTTTTGGGGCAAGGTAGGAGATTGTCTTGATGCCTTTGAAGGAAGTGAATGGATAGGTATGACTGGTGAGGAGATAAGGAGAGCAAGAAACCATCAGGAGTTCTCCTTAAACAGATGAAAACATAGATATTAAGCAAACTTAAAGGCAGAGCATAGAAACCATGAATTCTACCTTAACACTTCATTTACTTAATTTGCAGAAGAGAAGAGTAGGAAAATGATACACATAACAAACTTAAAAGTACATGAGAGAAACACACCATCAACACAAATCACCACAGGAATCCCAAATAGTGCTGCAAAACCCTGGTCTTTCCTTTGCCAAAATTGCAGAGATACAAAGAGTAATACAGTCTAAGCTTATCCCTCAAGAGTCCCACCATGAAAATGACTAAGAAAGTACATAATATAGGCAAGCTAACACATTTCCTTTCCTATAGGGGTCGAGCTCATCATCCTAGGAGCTGTTTCAACCAATTCTAAACTGAGCACTACAATCTAGGCAATCAAAACAACTTGCCTCTATAAGTTAGGAAACCAATTCATTCATTAATTTTTTGCTATTTTATGAATGAATCTTCTAGAATAGGTAAAAAGTGTCATGTCATCATGAAAATACATTAGTTACATCAAAGAGGGTGAAAAATCCCATGAAAAGTCAAAACTAGTCAAAAGCTGCGTTGTCCTGAGCTGTAGATGAAAAACTGGCAAATTTCCTTGATGCGTAGCGCGCCATTTCTCAACGCGTAGCGCGCCTTTGAGCCCACTTTTGGGGCACTTTCCGGCATCCAAATGAGGCTCAAGTGGGCTTGTTGGAAAGGTCTGGATGTCTACTCTCCAGCCCAAGTGGAATTTCGCAATTTGGTGCCCATTTTCCCCTCCAAAAATGCAATCTCCCAAGACTGCTTCCTGTGTGTCCAAAAAGTGGCAGAAGGTCATTTTTTGCTTGTTTTTTGACCTTTTGGGGGCCCAAACCTCAATGAAATGTCTTGGAAGTGGCTGAGCAAGTGTAATTTGTCATGAAAAATCCAAAAATGCAGAGTTTTTGTGAAATGGACCTCCCCATCTTCAGGGTAGCGCGCGGCGCGCTACGCGTTGAGGGCAAAAACCTGTTTTTAGCAAAAAAAATTCAAAATTGACCAAAATTGCTCCAAATTTTCTGAATTTTGAGCTGGGGGTGTATCATTGAGCACCATGCTCCTTCAAGGAGGCTTCAGCCAAAATCTGAAGTGGATCGGGCCTTTTCCTCCGTTTTAGTGCCTTGGCCAATCGTCCTTTGAGTACCTTCATTTTCGCTTTGCACACATGCATGCGAGCCCAATAATGATTCTTCATGTGGCGGAGCATATCTTTGTCCCTGTTTTCCTTAGCTAGCAACTTCTCTAAATGAGTGTTCACCCGAATGAGCATAGACCCTTGCTCAATAGGTGTCAAATCACCGGGTCTCTTGCGAGCCAAGTTCCGGTCTTCTCGGATCCTCTGCAACTCATCAAGAGTGTGTTCATCCTCTAACTGTTTGTTGCACTGCTCTAAGTAGTTGATTGTCAAATTTTCCATTTCCAACTTCTGCTGCAACAAGTGATTTTCAGCCTTTTGTTGCTGAATGATCTCCTTTAGCTCCGAGCTAGGAGAACTGATGTCAAAGTCAATAATGTCTATGTCCGGATCACCTGATGGTCCCTCATCAATCATGGGCTGCTTGCCTCTCTCCTGTACCTGTGCTACTGTCGAAAGCGAGGCCCCTTCCACCTGATGTGGAGATAACACTCGCTGTGCTGACAAAGAAGGCGAGACCCCTTCCACCTGGTGTGGAGATAATACTCGCCATGCAGATGCAAATAAGGCCCTGTGGCCTCTCTGATATGTAACACATGCTGGAGTGCTGACATGCTCGGGCTCTGGAATGTGAAACTGATGTGAAGGCCCTCCCTCATCATGGACAATCTGAGGGGGTGGCTGTGGCACCGTGAAGAAGTCGCGAGAGATGAAATCCTCCCAAGCAATACCCTGTTGTGCCAACTGATGCATCATTATGATCTCAATTAATGCATAATGATATATACTCTTGTGTTGTTGTGCGGGGTTCTTCCTTTGTACTAAGGGCACCATCCTCTCTATATTTCGGCACATGAAAAATGGAATGTTCATCATTCGTACCCGGGTGAAATGCATCAACAAACGGATATGGTACGAATATAAACGTGAAAATCTGCCCTCACAAGTGAAATAGTGCATAATGAGCCTCATCAAGGGTGCATACTCATCCCTTAGGAATCTGAAGGGAAAAACAGCAGTTAGGTGTCTCATACACCCGGGTTTGATATATGGTTGATAATGAAATTTGTCTAGCTGCTGGTGCTTGTTCCACTCCTCCCCAACATTTGGTATCCCAGTGGCTTGAGCAACAATTTCGGGTGATAGGGTGAAGTCCACTCCTGCAAGGTTCACATGACCATTGTGTAAATGTAGGACAAACAAGCGGACTAGTTCTCTGTGATGTTGAATTTGTGAGATCCGCTCACAATATCCAAAGCATGATTGATACTGAAAACATGTCATTGCAAGTGGACAAGCTTGCAAATGAGCCAAAGAAGTGGGCTCCTCCCTGACATGCCGACCACCTTTACCACCCTTGTGATGCCTCCTTGCCACTTCTACCTCCGATGTTGAATCACTGTCATAACTCTGCTCATAATTTGATTCGATTTCTGACATGGTTTTGAAGGCAAGATGGCTGAAATGTATTGCTGACTTTGCACCCAATTAACTGTTGTTTGACTTTTTCAAATACTGAAATTTTCTTGAGAGAAAAGAGGATTTGGTAGCTTGCTGGCAGTTTATTGGGCGAAAAACCCAACGCGTAGTGCGCCTTGCCCAACGCGTAGCGCCCCTCTGGTGTGTAGCGCCTGAACAAAATTACACTGAGAAAATCGTGCTGATGCGTAGCGCGCCCCTAACGCGTAGCGCACCCACCCTGATGCGTAGCGCGCCTCTGAAACTGCCCAATTTGCTCAATGACTCTTGAAATCGCCTTTGCAAGGATTCACTTGGTTTGTGAGAGGAAAATGAGTTGCTAATGAAGAGTGATGTGCTTTTATAGGCTCCCTTTAGATTTTTATTTGCCCAAAACCCACTTTATAATGTTTGAGTGTTGACACTTTTTGAATTAATTGGCTCTGACTTCTGGTTTCCTTTTTTTGAAAAAAATTGGTTGAAATGATGATTTCTTCTGAAAATTTTTGCAGGGATGGCTTCTAAGATGCTTTGGCAAAGGAGACCAAGGCTGCGCTTCAACATTTGGAGAATTTGAAATTTTGACAATTTTTACAAAAACGAGATAATGACCTTTGTTTTTCAAAAACAGAGTTTTGAAAACAAGGTGATAATTTAACTGTACAATAGTGAGAATTATTGAAATGATGTTTTATGAAGGACATCCCTCTGGCATGCTGGTCCTTTATGACCTCTCAAGACAAAAATTGACTCAACCCTAGACCTAAGACCTTGAAATTTAAAACAAGATGAATGACCCTTTGAAGATTTTATTTACTTAAGCAAACCTGAACCAGCAGTGCCAAACAGGAGGGGAATAAAAGACACAAACTCCTCTACCAGAGTTATGGCATGCCTAACGGAATGCAACATGATCACACTAATGGGACACCTAATCATGGAATGCAAAGAGCTTTGATCTCTGGTGGAGGGCTACTAGACCGACTCTAACAGGTATAACCAAATTTAACCATCCACATACTTATGTGAGCATGCAATACATGATAAGTAACAATGGAGAAAGTATAATTATCTCCCTTTCATTTTAAAAGCCATGGTTGTAGGTCAATTGATCGGCTAGTCAAGACCTCACTTTTAAATTTCTTCATCTTATCCCCTAGGTATTTTTTTTTTTGTAGAAATCCTTCTCAACATGTCCCATATTTTCTTAGTATTGATAGGTTTTTTTTCCTTTATTAGTCAGTAGTAGGTCAACATGCTTCTTCTTATTAGTCTAGTTGATACAATCCTATTCTTTTTCTTGATTGTATTCTCAATCTATTTTCTATATTAATGTCAACCTTTGTCCTTAGGGAGATGGGCATGTTTCAAATTTTTTCATGTCCTAGTTAGAAAACCATATAAATAATCTAAGGTATATTACTTACCATATTTTCTTGAAGCCCAATTAACACAAAATTTTGTCAATGAAAATACAATAGAATGTGTTTTTAGATTCAATAGGATTAGTTATATAATTTGACTTTTTTTTCTTTTGAAAATACTTTCAACATTAATTTCAACTATAGCTCCTTTATCGGAACTAAGTTACCTTCAATCCTTATAAATGATAGAGAATTAATATAGATAGACTATTTTGAATCTTAACTTTCATTCATATTGTCAAACAAAATCTTTAGCTTCTTTTAAACTTGTTTTAAAAAATTAATCCTTCTTGTATGAAAGAAAATATATTTGGAGTGTTAGATAATTATTAATCCTATAGCCTCATCCATATTACCATTGATGATGAACTTTAGTTGACAATCCTTAGATTCTGAAATTGGAGCTTTTGGAAACAACTGAATATCTTTACTCTTCAATAGTGTTTTCATGTTTTGTGTAGACATGTCATTATTATGGCCATTGAAAACCAATTTTTCTTGATTATAGCTCTTAATATATCTACAATTCTAAAACTTGGTTCAATATTGAAGTCAAATCCTTGAGTCATTCTACCAAAGATATTTGAATAACCAAGAATGCATACATGCAATAACCTTTAAAGAAATAGTAGACAATGGGCTGGGTCTCAAACCAAAGCTTTAATACCATGTTAGAGAACCATGGAATTACATATGTGAAGACTTATGAATTCAAAAAGAGGTGGTGTTTAAAGACACCATTATGAAATTGAAGAAAAGGTGAGCACAACTCAACATACAATTGAAACACAATAATGAAAAATTTTCACACATCACCACAATTGATTACTTGATATATCCCAAATATAACTAGCTTTCTTAGAATGAGGAAGACATAGTCAAATTTTATCACCTTTGACTACTAGATCTCATGTTACTCTACCTTAAGTTATGAATTTGTTGGCTGAGACAAAGCCACCTTTGGTCACCTTGATGAGCCAATCGATTGTTCAGTCGACATCTCTAGTCAACCTTCAACTATCCATTGAATATATCCAAAATATATATAGGTGATATGAAATTTCTATTCCTTTATAATGTGACCTAACATTTTTAACCCCTAAAAGGCTAGTCATTATACCTATATGAATAAGTTAACAAAGTTATGCAATAATACTATCATTGAATATGTACACTTGTGTTAATTATATAAAGGTAAATGATGAAATAAATTCTTTTAATTTTTAAATACTTATTTATAGCCCAATATCTTATTGACAAAGGTGAGGAGTACTTAAATATGACTATGATTAACACATTACCATATGGGTAAAAAATGTTTATATATCTCATAACTTAGAAGTATGTTGTGTGTGCAATTCTCTTTAATTCACTCTTCTCAATAATTGAGGCCCTTGAATCCTATATTTTGGATATCCCATTCCTATGGGAATTACTATCAATGACCTTTGTAGGTGAAAGCTATGTAAAATTCTAAGCATTGAGCATCCAACATTTATGTTGGGTTGTGTTATATTCTTTCCATGACTAGCCCACGTAGTTAACCGGGGGGTTAGAAGGGGGGCGGAGCCCCCCCTTCATTGCCGATTGCGTAGCGGGGGTGGGGGGGGGCTCACAAGGGGTTTGAGAGGTGAAGGTAACCCCACTCTATGGGGTCTGGGGCAGCGCCCCAGAAAATTTTGTTTTTGGACCCTATATTAGGTTAGGCGGACCTACCTATGGTTTTGTGCATGATTTTTTGCACATGGTTTTGGACGCGAAGGTTTTCGGTCCTTGGTTTTGGACGAGATGGTTTTTGGTCCATGGTATTGGATGCTTCGACATGTATACATATGTATTGTAACATTGAAAGGAACATAATGAAAAATCAAGCTTGTAGTCCCGGTTTTGGGATCCAGGGGAAAATCTCTGTGTATATGTGTTATGCTCTCACATTGTTTATTTTCTGTGTTTTAGAATTCGTATGCACGTAATTTTTATACGGGGTTAAAACCTACATTTGGTATCGGAGCTGTTTTGGCTTCAAGGGGATGCCTTTGTTGTCGAGGGGTTTCGCTTGGGCCTGTGGTAGGCCCTGTCCAGTGGGAGATCTGCAAGATCGATTCTGGTGGTGAAAGAAGATGGCAAGTAGTGGAAAGATAGAGATCGAGAAATTTAATGGTTAGTGTTTTGAGTTGTGGAGACTCAAGATGGAGGATCTATTGGTGGATAAAGATTAGTGGATCACTGTAGATCTGGGTACTAAACCAACAATAGTGTCCGATGAAGAATGGAAGAAGTTGGATCGGAAGGCAAAGAGCACAATATGATTGTGTGTCTCAGATTTAGTATTGCTAAATGTATTAGGGGAAGCTACGAAGAAGGATTTGTGGGAAAATTTAGGGACTTTGTACCAATCTAAGTCTCCAGTGAATAAACTGTTCTTGTGGAAAAAGTTGTATAACCTAAGGATGAAAGATGGAGACTCGGTGATAGAGCATCTGAATGCATTTAATACTGTGGTAAGTCAGTTATTATCTGTTGATATTAAAATTTTAGATGAAGATAAGTGCATCAGTTTATTGTGTTCTCTACCAGATTCGTGGGATAGTCTGGTTATTGGAATAGGTAGCAATACAACTGCCTTGCAATTTGATGAAATAGTCTCATCCTTGCTGACGGAGGAGATGAGACGGAAAAATATGGAGAACCAGAATGGTGATGCCTTGTTTGTACGAGGATGGTCCCAAAACAGAAACAAAAATAAGTCATCTAGTGGAAGATCTAAATCTAGAGGGAGATCTAAATCTCCAGGAAAACCTGTAAAGGTGGTGTGCTGGAAATGCGGAAAAGAAGGGCACTACAAAAGGGACTATAAATCTAAAGCTCCTGATAAAGGAAAGGGATCTGATGATGCTCCTTCTTCAGAGGCTAAAACCACCTTAGTTGAAGGTGGGGATGTGTATTTGGCTTCTTCAAGTACACATGTAGATCATGAGGCATGGTTGATTGACTCAGGTGCGTCCTTTCACTTCACTCCCCATAGAGAGTGGTTCTGTGAGTATGAGAAATATGATGGTGGTGATGTCTTCTTGGGGGATGATAGGAAGGCTAGAATCGTTTGTTGCAGAAAAGTAAAGTTGAAGTTGCAAGGTGGAAGGGTTAGAACACTTCTGCGTGTTCTGCATATTCTTGCATTGGCCAGAAATCTGATATCTGTAAGCAAGCTAGATGATGCAGGTGTAAAAATAGTGTTCAAGAAGGATACTTGCAAAATGGTTTGGGGAGAATTGGTATTGATGTGGGGAGTTTGGATTGGAACCCTATACAAGTTGCAAGGTAACATTGTTATTGATGGGTGCAATAGTTCGGTGGTTCCTGAAAGTGGAGCAGAAATTCTAGTGGTCTCTGGAGAGAAGACCATGTTGTGGAATCAAAGGCTTGGACATATTGGAGAGAAGGGCCTTCGAATACTTCATGGTAAAGGTATGGTAGAAGGTATGAGTAATAGCTCTCTAGATTTTGATTTATATGAAAATTGCATATATGGGAAGCAGAATCGGGTGAGTTTCCCCTCTGGTAGTAAGAGGGAGAAACATATATTAGAGCTTGTGCACAGTGATGTGTTTGGACCTGTGAAGGTTCCATCACTGGGTAAGTCTGTGTACTATGTATCATGTATAGATGACTTCTCAAGAAATACATGGATATATTTCCTTAAGAAGAAATCTGAAGTCTTTGACAGGTTTAAATAATTTAAGGCTCTGGTGGAAAACCAAACAGAGAAGAAGATAAAGGTGTTGAGGACAGATAACGATGGAGAGTTTTGCAGTAAGGAATTTGAAGAATTGTGTAAGAAGTGTGGTATAGCACGGCAGGAGACTATTCCATATACACCTCAGAAAAATGGAGTTGCAGAAAGAATGAACAAGACGTTTATGGAGAGGGCAAGAA
Source organism: Pinus tabuliformis (assembly GCA_031772625.1). Lineage (NCBI taxonomy): Eukaryota > Viridiplantae > Streptophyta > Pinopsida > Pinales > Pinaceae > Pinus > Pinus tabuliformis. The sequence continues at coordinate 1,526,024,496 of CM062816.1, forward strand.
TCATGCTCAGTGGTGCTGGGTTAGGACAAGAATTCTGGGCAGAGGTGGTGGAGACTTCATGTTACCTGGTCAATAGATCACCTTCATCAACATTTGCAGATAAGACTCCACAAGAGGTATGGATTGGTAAGAAACCTTCTCTTTCACATCTAAGGGTATTTGGATGTGATGCATATGTACATGTTCCAAAGGAGAAAAGAACCAAGTTGGATAGTAAATCTGAATAGTGCATCTTGATTGGGTATAAGGATGGTTTAAAGGGTTATAAGCTTTGGAACCTAGTAACAGGGAAGGTTGTGTACAACCAAGATGTGGTGTTCAGAGAGGTAAAAGATGTTATTAAACATGAATTCCAACCAAAGGAACTTGAGAAGATAGAGGTTGAGCTAAAGGAGGAAGAATCAGACTCTGCAGTAGACGAGGAATTAGAAGATGAAGAGCCACAAACTTCGGGTGTGAGAAGATCAGTTCGAGAAAGAAGGTAGCCAGAAAGGTATAGTCCATCTAATTTCTATTCAAAATTTGTTTTATCTATTACTAATGATGATCCCAGAACTGTGAAGGAAGTAGTAGATTCAGAGGATGGAAACCTCTAGAAAGAGGCCATGGTTGATGAAATGGCATCTTTGCACAAAAATTGAGGCTTCGGATCTAGTGGAGTTTCCGACTGGAAGGAAACCCATTGGCAACAAATGGGTGTTCAAGGAGAAGACAAATGCAGAAGGAAAGGTGGAGAAATAAAAAGTTTGGTTGGTAGCAAAAGGTTATTCCTAGGTGTCGGGAATTGATTTTGGTGATATTTTTTCTCCTGTTGCCAAGGTAACTTCTATTAGATTACTTTTATCTGTTTCTGTTTCTTTTTATTTTGAGGTAGAATAGATTGATGTGAAGACAACATTTCTTCACGGGGATCTGGAAGAGGAGATCTACATGAAGCAACCTGAAGGTTTTGCATGAAGGGTAAGAAAGAATTGGTATGCAAGTTAAAGAAGTCTCTGTATGGGTTAAAATAGTCACCAAGGATGTGGTATCATAAATTTGATATATTTATACGGGGACTTGGCTTCACTCGAATCAAAGAAGAACAATGTGTGTATTTTAAATTAGTTAGTGACCATATTATTTATCTGGTCTTGTATGTGGATGAAATGTTGCTGGTTGGAAATGACAAAGAAATTATCTAGGATTTGAAGACCCATTTGTCCTCCAAATTCGACATGAAAGATCTTGGTGCTGCAAACTATATTTTGGGCATGGAAATTAAAATAGATCGGACAAAGAGGAAGCTCTGGTTAAACTAGAGGAAGTATGTCAAGAGAATATTGTAGAGGTTTAATATGTAGGATAGTAAACCGGTGGGGTTCCTATTCTTGTAGGTGTAAAGTCATCTGCTGAACAGTGTCCCAAGACACAAGACGAGGAAGAGGACATGTCCCGTGTTCCATATGCAAGTGCAGTCAGTAGCCTGATGTATGCAATGGTTTGTACTAGACTAGACATTGCACATGCAATGGGAGTATTGAGCAGGTTTCTGTCAAAACTAGGGAAGGAGCACTGGAAAGAAGTGAAGTGGGTTTTTAGGTATTTGCATGGCACTAGTGGTTATGGTTTGTGATACCAAGGAAGACCAGGATTGGACAGAGTGTTGGATATTCGTGGCTTTGTTGATGCAAACTGGGCTGGAGATCTGGATCAAAGAAGATCTACAAGTGGGTATGTGTTTAACCTATTTGGAGGTGCAGTCAGTTGGATGAGAAAGAAACAATCTGTAGTGGCACTATCAACTACAGAGGCAAAATACATGGCAGCCACTCATGCAAGCAAGGAAGAAGTTTGGTTGTAGAGATTGTGTTCAAATATGGGGTTAGTACAGGGAGCTATGAGGATAGACTATGAGAGCCAAAATGCAATTTTCTTGGCAAAGAACCCTGCATATCATTCAAAGACAAAGCACATTGATGTTTAGTATCACTTTGTGAGGGATATGATAGAAGACAAAAAGGTGTTGCTGGTAAAGGTGGACACTTTGAAGAATACTGCAGATGCATTGACAAAATCTATGAGCTCTAAGAAGTTCTCTTGGTGTAGAGAAAAAATGGGCATTGCAGGGTTGGATAAATGACTAAGCTCTCTTGTGGCCCCTTGTGGAAAGAAAACAACAAGTGGGAGAATGTTGGGTTGTGTTATATTCTTTCCACGGCTAGCCCACATAGTTAACTGGGGGGTTAGAAGGAAGGCGGAGCCCCCCTTCATTGCACTGTTTGTGTAATGGGGGGGGGGGAGGGGGTCATAGGGGGTTTGAGGGGTGTAGGTAACCCCACTCTATGGGGTCTGGGGAAGCGCCTCGGAAAATTTTGTTTTTGGACCCTATATTAGGTTGGGCTGACCTACTTATGGTTTTGTGCATGATTTTTCGCACATGGTTTTGGACACAATGGTTTTTGGTCTATGGTTTTAGACGTGATGGTTTTTCGTCCATGGTATTGAATGCTTTGGCATGTATAAATATGTATTGTAACATTAAAAGGAACATAATGAAAAATCAAGCTGATAGTCCCGATTTTGGGATCTAGGGGAAAAATCTCTGTGTATATGTGTTTTATGTGTTATGCTCTCGCATTGTTTATTTTCTGTGTTTTATAATTCGTATGCACGTAATTTATGTACGAGGTTAAAACCTACAATTTAGTTAGAAACTTAAAGTTTCAGTTAGCATAGTTAAAAAGTATTGCATAAAGTTGGCTCAACCATATAAGAAATTATATAATAATATAGCTTAGTATTAAAGAACATATGCAAAATCGCACGCGCGCGTGTGTGTGTGTGTGTGTGTGTGTGTGAGAGAGAGAGAGAGAGAGAGAGAGAGAGAGAGAGAGAGAGAGCTAGAGGATCCTCCAAAAAAATGTGACTAAACCCAATTGGAGGAATGCATTGATGTCTATTAATACTAAATATTATTGAGTTTCAACATGTATGAATAACACTAATGAATAAGAGATTGGAAACGCAACATAATATAATATACAAGGGGAGTTGGTAATAAAAGAAATTATGATCAATACTAACAAATAAGAGTTTTGATGTAGGGTAATTAATACCTAATAAGATATCCTACATGGATTTGAAGTCATATGATTGGATCTTTTGTGTGGATCTAAGCATGAAGGTTCTTGGGATAACTATGTTGGAATATTTCACATAACCTTGAAGCCTTTATTTATAAATGGACAAATTTAATGAGATATTTTATTCTTAAAATTGAAATACTTTATAATGTGGTTAAATATTTATTTCTTTTAATATTTTTTATAACCCTTGGAATATGAAGCATTGATTTTGAATAGTTGAGTTGTTGCAAGGCCATGAACCAAATATCACAAGCTCAAACATGAGGTGTCAAATGAGTAAAGAGCCTTTGGGGTCTCATAGATTGGACTTTTGTAGTTGCATTTGTGTAGAATCCATATATTGTGATGGTTATATGAATATAAGAAAGATGAAAGTTGATGTGTTGCCATTGAAGAAAGACAACATAAATTTATGGTTTGTTGAACTCTATGTATATTCAGTTTGTTGTGTTGATTTTTATTCAAAGAATTATTTTTATGTTTGATAGATTATGCTATTTGAATTTGATTACATCGCCATGTTGCATTAATCAGTATCTAATAAAACTTATAACTCTTGGAAAGGAAGGTACTAACATATGAAATTTCTATGAATGAATAAAGTGATATTTTGATCTTTCAGAAATATTCTTCCTACCGTGAATATGTTTCATTGTGGTAGTTAGGTAGGTGAAATAACTAGGACAATATTGTTATTGTAGACAATACAAATATTGCATTGGTTTGTGGATGTGTTGTTGCTGCTACAACCTCCCTACAAAAAATTTCCCATGCTTTGATTTTGGAGCCTCCCTTTGGTCATGAGAACTATCATTTTAGAATACCAAGACCACCTTGGTATTATTTTTCTAAGTGTCAAGCTTTCTTCTTTTAGTAAATGTTGCAACTTGTATCTCCTTCATGCATAGCTTGTGATATCATAACTGTGCTTTCCATTGAACAACTACTGGGCACTTCACGATGACAGCCAATCCCTATCGACAATATCTGTCCAACTTCTAAAGATAGACAATCCAAATTTTGTGATGACAATCTTGGGCATAACTTGATGACACTGATTACAAGACTTGATATGAGGGATTGTGAAATTACTTGTGGCATTTAACTATGAAACTCCTTGTTGGACCGAACTTCACAACCTCTTGTGATAGGAAATTGTGCAATTGGTTGTGGAAGAAAACTACACACTCCCTTGCGGCAGTAAAATGTGAACTTCACTGAGACAACCACTGTGCAATCTCTTGTGTCAGTGAACTGCATAGTTCCTATAGATAGATAATTGGACATCCCTTGACAATAGGAAGTGTACACTTCCTGATGATAGCCCATTCGTACTTCTAGATGTCAGTGTGGCACACTTTTTCAAGATGTTATATTTACATGTGTCAATTCACTGAGTTTAGCTCCTTAATTTTAGGCATGGATGCTTAAAACCCCAACCCTAAATTTATTAGTGCTCATTTATATCATAAGTTATCCTAGAGATCATTCTCACATTCATCATTCGAGCTCTGACTATCTCATGAGCACAAGGAGATTTTGGCTTCACTTGCGCCACTTTTCCAGGGAAGTTTCTTAATTGTCACTTTTTGTTGCTTTTGCTTTCGCTTTTGTCGCTTTTGCTTTCGTAAGTGTCATATTTTCCCACCTTTTACATAAAAAGTGTCATTTTTTCTATTATTAGCTTCTATATGTGTTGTTTTACCTTTTCATGCTTCTTTTCTAGCGTCATTTCACATTCCATATCTTTTGGTATGTCAATAATCATTGTTGTTGAGTATATCAATGCATGTTTGTTTTCTGACTCTCATTTTCCTTCTAATTCAATGTGAATGCATACTTGGGTGAATCTTGGACTGATCCAAATCCTTGATTCACCTTTCTCCGTTCAGTTTGTATATCTCAAGCCTTGCCTTATGTCAGAAGAAACTACGCAACTCACAAAGCCTCCCTCTCTCTCCAACTACACATTGCACAATTATAGTCAACAGATGGATCTCTCTTGCTCACTATGAATGTAAATTGCATAATCATTGGCCCCAACTAGAGATTGTGCACTCTCAACTAGTAGTGAGGGCCCTCCTTTCCCACTTTTAATGTGAGTTGCACACTGAAGGAGCCCCCCTCTCCCAGCAATTGCACATTTTGCAGCCATATTCCACAGTCTCTGTCTCTTGTTGACTCAACATGCACAATCCCCTCTCTTAGTCACTATGCAATGCACATATCTAGTGACCAATGAGTCACTTTTCCTCTCTTATGCTCAAGCATTGTGCAATTCCCCATCTCAGTAGCTATCTTCTGTTGTGATTGATTGTTATATTAACTGATATTTTGTGAACTAAATTGTTGTTTCCATGAGTGTATCAGGTTTTCCAAGTACTTCAAACATAGATAATATGAAATTTTCATCATCTGCCAGGACCATGCTTCCAACTACTAAAAATGGACCATCATAGGAGGTCACAGATAACAATATTGAGGATGCCATGGAAAATACTTTGAAAGGATTTTCCATCATTTCAAACACTCAATGATTTATTGATAAATCTTCTATCGTTACAAGGCTAACCATAAAAAATTCCCTTAATACGAAGGAGTTTTTGAAGGATCTAGAATATAGGGAAGTTTATGAGAATTTCAAGAAATCAGGGTTCCACAAAGTTGCTTATAGCTATCTTGTGTTACCTTGTGTTGATGCAATTAGATAGATGCTATAGTGTCTAAACACTAAGAACATGGTGCTTAATAGTGTTAGTGGGCATCAATATGCCTCTTAATAGTCACATGACTTACACTCATACTAAAAGTTACCAAGCTTGAGCAACATTTGAATTCCCAATTTTATGCAGCTTGGAGTTATTTGAACACTACAAAAGTGATTAAGTCATGGTGGCAAGAACCAACTAAGTTTTTCCAGAGGACAAAAGGAATCTATAGGAATAAGTCTCTCAGGAAGGTTTATCAGTACCTGATGGCTATGTGTTGCACAATATATGGGAAAAAGAACACTGGTTTTTGTGATGAGGGTTGGATCTTCATGATTTATCTGCTTGTCACATAAGGAAAAATATTAAATTGAGAAAATTTGGCTCCCCAATAGCTAAAGTTTAATATGATCTAGGTGAAAGAACCACTAAATGGAAAGTAACCAGAATTCTATATGTCTTCCTACTTACTAAATGGTATTTGTTCTCACCATGAGTTCCTAGGTCTAGGCTGGAAGTGGACTCTAAGGTAACTCACTATCAATGTTTATTGTAGGTTATTTTCAGAATACAACTATAAAGGAGTTTATGAAAATCTTGTTGAGCACTTCGTCATAGCATTGTATCATATTATCTTTGAAGTAGAATCGCCTTGGAGATAGAAGATTGGTTTGCTTCGCCTCAAGACATATACCTTAGAGTGCTCAGTTCTCAGCTGCCTCCACAACTCATGCTAAGGTATTTGACCGAAAAAGAGGTCATGTAGGAGGTTAGATACCAACTTAGAATATGTTTATCTCAGTTGTTTCAGAAGAAGAATAAGGCATCTTGGACTTCCTTTCCTCTGCAAGTGTAATCTTATGAGCTCAAGAGCTTAAAGGCTATAAAAATAGAAGCTGAAGAAATTTTCTACCTCAAGTTTGGTGAGATGGGTTTTCATAGATATGATCCCATGGGTGTGTGTAAAAAACACTGCCAAGTTGCATGTTGCTTGAACATATAAGTCTGATCACCAGTAAGAAGAAGAAAAGATAAAGAATTGGTACAATGCTACTTGAGCACATGCGCCAGGTGATGAGGAAAGCCCTTCCAATATGGCTCATAAGTAGGATGTGTCCAAGAAGGGAATCATAAAAAAGTGTCCATTTCATTTAGCATTTCCAATTCTAAGAGGAAAGTTGTGCATGATCCTGAGGTGAAGAGGAGTTGGAAGTTTAGAGCAGGTCCTATTACTACTAAAGGGGCCATTGAAGTAGAAAAGAGGAGAAAGGAGTTTGAGGAATCAAGGAATAAGAAATGTGAATAAGAACATAAATAAGAGGAGGAGCAGAAAAAATAAGAGGAACGAAAGAAAAAAGAGGAAGAGGAAAAGAAGGAAAGCAAAGACACGCAGAAAAGACAGGAAGATCTAAGAAACAAGGAAGAAGAATAGAAAGAAACAATAGGAGGAAATGTGGTAGAAGAAGTTAGAAGAAGAAGAATGACATAAGTGGTCGGAAGAAGAAGAAGAATGACCAAAGAAGTTGGAATAAGAATAAATAAGGAAGAATCAGGGGTGCATGTTTCTTGTAGTGAAAATCTTAAGCGATGAGAAGGTTGAAAATGATGCTGACAATGAGGAAAAGAAACTGCTGAAAAGGTACTTGGTTCAACAACAATATGCATATGTGTTTCCAGAGGAGGTTCCTAGATTAACTCCTCATAGAGAGGTAGATTTCTCTATTGAGTTGGTACTAGGAGCAACACCAAAATCTAAGGAACCATATAGGATGAGTACCCCTAAGATGGTGAAACTAAAATTACGGCTAAAAGAGATGTTGGAAAAGGTATAAATAAGGTCGAGTGTGTCTCCATGGGGATAATTTTTTCTCTTTTTAAAGAATAAGGATGGAACCCTTTGATTATGCATTGATTATTGACAATTAAATAAAGTGAGCATAAATAATATGTACCCCTTGCCAAGAATTGATGATCTCTTAGACAAGTTGAGAGAAGAAACAATGTTCTCCAAGATTGACTTGAGGTCAGGATATCACCAAGTAAGGATCAAGGATGAGGAAATTCATAAGACTACCTTTAGGACAAGGTATAGAAACTATGAGTTCATAGCGGCACCCTTTGGGTTTACTAATGCCCCTGCCACGTTCATGTGCTTAATGAACATCAAGTTGCATCCTTATCGAGACAAGTTTGTCATTGAGTTTGTTGATGATATATTAGTATATTCAAGCACTCAAGAAGAGCATGAAAATCATTTGGCTTTAGTACTAAAATTGCTGAGGGAGAACAAGCTCTATGGAAATCTCAACAAATGTGACTTTTTCCAGTCAAATACATTATTTGGTGCATATTGTCTCCAAAGAAGGAATCTCAATTTATCCTGAGAAAATCAAATCCATAATGGAGTGGAAAATGCTAAATAATGTGAATGAGGTCATATCATTCATGGGAATGGTAGGTTATTACAAGAGATTTATTAAAAATTTCTCCAAGATGTGCCATCATATCACATCCTTGTAGAGAAAGGGAAAAAAAATTGAGTGGACAACTCAGTGTGTAACAAGATTTGAGTAGTTGAAGCAATTTCTCACAAATGCACCAGTATTGAGGATTGTGGATCCTGATAAATATTTTGTAGTATCCACATATACTTGCAAGAAGGGACTCAGTGGAGTCTTGATGCAGGAAGGGCAGGTAGTGTGCTATGAGTTGAGGAAGTTAAGTAGGCATACGATAGCTTATGTGACTCATGATGTGGAGTTGGATGCCATCATCCATGCTTTAAAAATGTGGAGGCATTACCTCCCTGGTAGGAAATTGACCCTTATTATAGACCATTGTGGGCTTAAGTATTTATTGAGCATCCCAAGCTAAACACAAGACAAGCAATATGGCTAGCATCCTCAATGAGTTTGAATTTTAAATTAAGTACATTATAGGCAAGGAACACAAGGTTGTTGATGCTCTTAGTAGAATAATTCAAATGAATCATTTGTCAGCTATAAGCTCTTACAAAATGTACCTAGTAGAAATTGTAAAAAATGCAGGACTGCATGATGAAAAATACCAAAAAATAAGAGAAAAGTTGTCACAGGGTGGTGAGGATGAGGAATATTACCTCACTGATGATGACCTAATTAGGTTAAAAACATAATTTATGTGCCAAATAGTGATGAATTAAAGAGACTCATAATGAAAGAGTTTCATTTCAATCCTTATTCAGGCCATCTAGAGTACCAAAAGACCCTTATGGCCATGAAAAAGTACTATTATTGGCAAAATTTAAAGAAAAAAGTGGTTGATTTGGTGGCTAAATGCATAGAATGCTAACAAGTGAAGGCTAAATGCAATCATCCAACAAGGTTGTTGCAACCCATTCCCATTCTAGAATGGAAGTGGGAGGTTATTTCTATGGATCTTATCATAGGTTTTCCTAGAGCCTTTAGTTAGCATGATGCAATCACGGTGGTAATGGACAAGTTTAGAAAAACGACTCATTATGCAACAATTAAATCCACTAATTCTATCAGTGAGGTGGCACAAATATTCATAAAGTAGATTTTGATATTACATGGCATTCCCAAGAAAATTATCTTAGAACGAGATGCTAGGTTCACTTCAATATTTTAGAAGGATTTGTTTGCAGGTCTGGGGACCTGTTAGCTCTGCTATATAATCTGGATTTTCTAAAGCTAGGGGCCAACTTGGTCCTTGGTCGTGCTCGAAGAAAAGCCTATAGTGGTTGCCCTCACCTTCTCCTCTACCTCTCTCACCCTTCTTTTGTCTCTATTCCCCGTGTTTTTCATCGAAAATCATATAAAGGCCCCTTTTCAGGTCCCAGCCATTAAACACACAAAACCCTATAAAACCCGCACCCATACGACCATGCGCCTCCATAAAATCTTCACCGTAGCCCCAGCCATTGATCTTCGTCACCCCGATCTAATGGCTCCCATCACAGTAACTTGCGCGACCGTTTCCCTATTGTCCGATCATCTCCACCACAATCAGACGATAATCACTCTCCCCGCGCCTTCGAACCGCTAGGATGATAACACGCGATGAAAAGTGGTTTCGTCCTTTCCCCACCGCCACGCGTCGCACTCTGAGTGGTATCACACGCCATTGTACGTTTACCAGCAAACCCCCAATGCCGGTGCGGGAAAATACCACTTACCGCCCATCCTCCATCCCCGCCCGTTAACTCCCATATGTCTCCTCCGTTCGATAGCCGTTGGATTTGTTCGCCCGAGATCCAACGACCTGCGCTCACTCCGCTTCCATATTTCCCAATACCCTCAAACAAGTAATCCCCGTCATCTATCCCCTTAATCCGACGGCCAGTCTGGCTCTTCCATCCGGCTAGTACATTCGCCATGCAATCCACTTTCCCTGACCATTATGTGCACCCGAAGGACGAAGACAACCGCCTACCAGTACTCGGTGCATTTCCTCCTCAATAACCGCATTCAACAAACAGTATGGTCGAGGAGGAAAAGGACAGAGCATGAACAGCTAAATGCATTTAACAGTTATGGGACTTCATCCCATATGATATTCCAACCACCTGAGAGGACAACAAAGCACCTGAAGAGATCAAATTCATTCACAGAGACAAGTAAACATACTCAGAAGATCCATCAGGCAACTAAATGCGGTTGGTGGTCAGTTATGACCCCTACATACTCAGAATGACTGAGTGCCTTTGTAATGAAACTCTATATATACCCCAAAACAAGATGTAATCAGCGTTGATGGTTAATGTTTTGATGTAAGGTTCAACTTCTGGAGACTATAACTATTTTGATACTTGCAGCGTCTCGTCTTCATTTTTAGCTAATACAAGCTTCTTTTGCTATTGATTGCTCACTTTTCATCCTTTTCTGTTCTAAGCTGTGCCTAACATGTTGTATTTCTGAGCTCTTGATGTTTAGCATTAGAGAGGCTGTCATCCTATCTCCGTGTTAAAGTCTTGTATGTATCAGTGGATAAGCTATTCAGGTTTCTTTTCACCTAATGCCAGAAAGTTGTCATCTTGTATGTGCATTAGGGAATTAGATTTGCAGACTTCTTTACTGGTTGCAGCCAGCTATCACATGGTCTTGTGCATCTGCTAGTGTGGTTAGTATTCCCCACCTTCATCCAATCCTTAAACTGTGAGTAATTTGTGGTCTAAAGCCTTGTAGTCTGGGGGTGTTCACACATGTCTGGAGTTAAACAAAGTAGAAGTGGTTATCTGGCTTGACTAAGCATCATTCCTTCCATTCATCCATTTGCAACAATAAGTTGGATTTGTATGTTCCCAAGCATCTCTGAGCTACAACCTAGGAGAGTTTCTTGGGGTGATAACATTAATTTGCGCTGTTGCCGGGGAGAGGAGATTGAAGCTTAGCTTCCCTGGGAGAACAACACAGTTCTAGATTTGATGATAGACAAAGTCTGGACACATTTCTGGTTATAATCATTTATCTGGCGACTCTACTGGAGGACCAAACTTTGGCAACTCCACATTACAGTTATGGCTCAGTTTGTGAGGCATACCCGGAGAAATCCTCAGAAATCACCAATTGACCTAGTGCCTGACCCTGAGAAGATTGTTAAGCAAAGGAAAACATCATAGAAAGGAGCATCAGGATCAGGTAAGCCTAAGAAATCTTATGTATCTCTGCAAGAGAAGATTATAGCTGAGAATATACAGTTTAAAGATCTAGAGCCTGGCATTGTTAGAGAAGAAATACCTGCAGAGATTCATAAAGCTCCTTGTTCATTCAGTTCCCCTTTGGATCTCAGTCCAAAGAAAGCCTCCCATACAGTCCATCATTTTCCTTCATTTCTGTCATTTATTTCATTGCTTTCTACCATTCAATCTACCAGTATCCTTCCACCTATCCCAGCCATGGCAGGCCAACAAGCTCCCACGAAAATGGAGAGAATCATAGCTACTAGGTATGGACCCTTGGTCTTGCCTGTTCCTTTGAATGCCATGTTTGCGGGAGAATACCAGAAATACATGCCTAAATTCACTGGTATAGAGGGAGTAACAACTGAAGAACGCCTTGAATCTTTTTATAGTTATGCTGATAACCTAGATATTAGTGAGGATGATGTGTGGATGAGAGTGTTTGTTTAGAGCCTTGATGGAGAGGCTAGAAAGTGGTTCAGAGAACTGGCCCCTGTTGGTATACGACCAAAGTCCCACATTGACTAGAAGTGGGGAGGATCATGGGTATATAAGGATGGACAAATATCTCCATTGGTATGAGGCCTTTTGGGGTAAAGCCCAAAAACAAATCCATGAGGGCTTAGGCCCAAAGTGGACAATATCATACCATTGTGGAGATATGTGGTGTCCAGAGTCCTTACAAGTGGTATCAGAGCCATGCCCCGAAGTTAGCCAAGTGGATGAATCCTCGGAATGCCGAACGAAGGTGGTGGGCCCCAGTAATATCACGATGGGATCCGTGGATGAGCTCAGTTAGACAGGCGGTGTGCTCTAGATTCTTCATGGACGTGTCCTGGTCCCAACACGGTGAAGAGGAGTTGACCTGGGATAGAGCAAGCTCTCGAGGCCGGTGGTGCTTCCATGTAAGGCGTGTGCTTCCAACGCAATGGAGCGAAGAATCCTAGTTGGTAGAGAGTGGACGGATGGATAATCGTTTGAGGGGAGGCTCGATGGTCCTTTGTTCGAGGGGAGGATTGTTGGTATACGACCAAAGTCCCACATTGACTAGAAGTGGGGAGGATCATGGGTATATAAGGATGGACAAATATCTCCATTGGTATGAGGCCTTTTGGGGTAAAGCCCAAAAACAAATCCATGAGGGCTTAGGCCCAAAGTGGAAAATATCATACCATTGTGGAGATATGTGGTGTCCAGAGTCCTAACAGCCCCTAGGTCTATAGCAGACATTGAAGCCTTAGATGATGTATTCTTGAAGCATTGGGGAGACAAGAAAGACCTGCTCTATTACCATACAGAGTTTGGAAACCTAAAGAGGGAGAATGGGGAATCATTGCCTAATTTTAATAAAATATTTAACCATATGTATAGTAAGATACCAGCTGAAGTAAAGCCTACCCCCACCTCTGCCAAACTCACCTATGCCAATGCTTTTGACTTTGATTTCTGCCTACTCTTAAGAGAAAGAAGATGTGCCACTCTAGCTGAAATGCAAGATGCAGCTTTAGAGGTGGAATCTAATATCATGGCTGCAGAAAAGCTCAAAAGTCATGCTGATAGGAGGAGGTAGAGAGGTGAGGCTTCTTCTTCCTCTGCTTCATCTTCACAACCCAAATTAGATAAAATGACTAAAATGATAGAGTCATTGGCTGCTGAGATATCTAAGTTGAAGGTCGAGCAGAACTCTGGGAAGGCAAGGCTTCAAAACACATTTGCTCCAAGAAATCCAAATCCATTCAGAAGAGAAAATGACCAATCTCAGATCATTCAGAAGGGTAAAGAAGCAAATGAACAATAAAGAGTGAAGGCTCCCTTCCAGAACATAGTCATGGAAGAGGAGCAGTCTGAAGAAGAGGATGAAATTCATTGCATGGAAGATAAAGGTAGTGTTGCCTTTTTGACATTGGCTGCCTATGAAGAATCATTACTCCAAGACCAAACCATTCAAGAGTGGGACAGAGAGGTTGTTCTGCAGACTGGTGAGTAGAAAAGATATAATTTGAGGTCAAAAGAAAACAATGTTAAGGAGAATCCTGCCCAAAGAGTTGTTGTCCCAACAAAGCAATAGAATATAAGACAGAAAAGACCAGCAGCTGATCCTGTCATCCTCAAAGCACCAGCTCAAGAGGTAAGAGGTCCTGATAAGTCTCCTTCCCCTTTCAGCTTTGAGTCAAAAGTCCAGAAGTTAAAAATATCTGTGCCTCTGATAGAACTAGTAAAGAGTGAAGTTTTTACAAAGCCTATCCTTGATGCTCTTGAGCTAAAAGCCTCACCAGCCTCCACTGATTACATCAATTTGCAAGATGATAAGCCCGCAGTTGTGCTTAGCCCAATGATCGAACCTACTGATAATAACTCCCCATCATTCTATGTCTCCTTGACCATTCATGATAAAACCCTCCATAATTGCTTGCTAGACACAGGGGCCAGCGACAATTTGATGCCTAAAGCTTTCATGGAAGAGTTAGGCCTTGATATCACTAGACCATATCATGAATTATTCTCATTTGATTCAAGAAAGGTAAAATGCCTAGGATTAATCAAAGACCTAGCCATTACCCTAACCCAACTGCCCATGAAGAGCACAATTATGGATATTGTGGTAGCAGATGTCCCCCCCAAGTTTGGCATGTTGCTATCCAGAGGGTGGATTAAGAGACTAGGTGGGACATTACAAAATGATTTATCCTATGCTACTATCCCAGTTTTTGGAGGGGAAAGTAGGAGATTGTACAAAGAAGCACAGCTAGCCTACATCATCAGTGATGTTAAGAATCCTTCTAATCATCCCATTTATGTTGTAGACACCGATTTTGGAACATGTATCCTTCAAATTGAAGAATCCTAGAAGATCTCATTGCAGCTCAAGAGACCAACAGTTCAGGCTGAGGGAGAGCAAGGAAGTCAGGTTTGGGAAATGTTGTTTGATGGAGCATGTTCTAGGGAGACTACAAGAGCAGGGGTGGTGTTGATATCTCAAGAACAAGAAAGCACACATCTGTCGTTTAAGCTGGCTTTCCAAGTTACCAACAATATAGCATAAAATGAGGCTCTGATATTGGGCCTTAACGCAGCTAAAGACAGACGAATAAGAAACATAAAGGTGTTTGGAGATGCTGATCTTATCATTCAGCAAGTGAAAAAAACATTTCAGGCAACGCACCCAAGGCTGAAAGCATATAGAGATGAGGTATGGAGACTCAAAGATTCTTTGGATAGTTTTTGTATCTCATATATCCCTAGAGTCAGAAATCAACTTGTTGATTCCCTTGCTGTATTTACTAGCATGTTTATTCCTCCCATGCCTCCTAGTCTAGTTTATGAAGTTCAGATGAAATATAGACCATCTTTGCCTGATAGTGTCCAACATTGGAAAGTTTTTGAGGATGATGATGAGATAAATAGATTTCTTCAAGTCATTGATGAATTCTTTGAAATGCAAATTGATCAAGAGAATGAAGCCTTGGAGGAAAGCCCCAATCCCAGCTAAAGAACAAAATTGGCAAAGATAGCATTGTCCAACTGCCCAGCAATCACATACCTAAAGGCCTAATCCCTTTAGAAAAGTTGTTTGACCAGAATGATGTGCCTTATAAGGCTGCACAAAAAAAGACCAATCCACAGTCCATACGCATAATATAGGGAGTCTAGAACAACCAAGATATATAAATTTGTCCACCCATTTGTCTGCTACCCAAAGTTCTAAGTACTGCAGTTTAATGAAACAATTTGCTGATGTTTTTGCCTGGAATATAGTGACCTGAAAACATATGACAAAAAGATCATCCAACATAAAATCCCTTTAGAGAAAGACACCATTCCTTTCAAATAGAAATTGAGACCCATAAATCCTTTGCTCCTTCCTCTGATTGAAAAAGAAATCAAGAAGTTACTGGCTGCCAAAATCATAGTCCCCCTCAGATATTCAAAATGGGTAGCCAACTTAGTGGTAGTGAGGAAGAAAAGCGGTGAAATCAGGCTTTGTGTTGATATCAGAAACTTGAACAAATGCTCTAAGAAAGACAATTATCCCCTACCCAAGATGGAGCATTTGCTGCAGAAAGTCTTGGGAGCCAAAGTAATGTCTTTCCTGGATGGCTTTTCGAGGTACAACCAGGTTGTCGTGCATCCAAACGACTAAGAGAAGATTGCATTCACCACTCCTTGGGGCACCTTTATGTATTCCAAGATGCCTTTTGGGTTGATGAATGCTGGAGCCACCTTTCAGAGGGCTATGGATATAACATTTGTGGGAGAGAAGGACAAATTTGTCCCTGTTTACCTTGATGATATAACAGTGTACTCCAGAAACCATCATGAACACTTGCAGCATCTGAAGAGAGTGTTTGTGAAGTGCAGAAGGTTTGGGATTTCAGTCAATCCTAAAAAGTCACAGTTTGCTTTAGAAGAGGGCAAGCTGTTAGGACATGTTGTTTTTGCTGCAGGTGTCAAAATTGACCTAGAAAGAGTGGGAGCAATACAAACTTTGTCTATCTTGAGGTCAAAGAAGGATATCCAGTCCTTTCTGGGCAAGATAAATTTTGTAAGGAGGTTTATTCCTATTTTTGCAGAACTTGTAAAACACATTACCTCCATGTTGAAAAAGGGGTCAGAAGTCAAGTGGACTAATGCAGCAAGAAAATCTTTTGAATCCATCAAAAGGGCTATTATGGAAGCTCCTACTTTAATTAGTCTAGATTACAGCAAGGAGTTCCACATATTTTCATTTGCCTCTGAGGACACCCTTGCAGCAGTTTTGAAGCAAGCAGATGAAGAAGGCTTAAAGCATCCAGTGGCTTTTTTCAGCAAAACATTAAGGGATGCTGAGTTGAAGTATGATATCATTGAAAAACAGGCTTATGCTCTTATCAAGTCTTTGAAAGCTTTCAGAATTTACATTGTAAATTCCAATATAATTGCCTATGTACCCTCTGCTTCAATAAAAGATGTCCTAACACAGCCCAATGCTGATGGGAGAAGGGCCAAATGGATTGCAAAGCTTATTGAATTTAACATAGAATTGAAGCCTACCAAACTGGTCAGAGGTCAGTGCCTTGCCAGGTTAATGGCTGAAGAAAATTGCAGAACGCTGGACATAAATCTCATAAACACAATCTTAGAAGATGGACAGACAGCAGGAGAAACAACTGAACTAGGGAAAAATCATTCATTGGTAGAAAATATAGCTTCTTGTGAATGGTATTCTGCCATAGCTCAATTCTTGCTGAAGCTAGAAATTCCTCCAGGCCTTAGTTCAAGCCAAGCCAGAACTATTAAGCTCAGGGCAAGTAAATATTACATTCATGAAAATCTGCTCTACTAGAGGGACCCCTCTGGAATTCTTTTGAGGTGTCTGGACAAATAACAATCCATGGAGGTGATGCAGCAGTTTCATTCCAGCATGTGTGGAGGGCATCATTATTGGAAAACTACAGCTCACAAGATCCTCAGAGCTTGGTACTATTGGCCCACCTTATTTTCTGATGTCTCTTCATTTGTTAAATCTTGTGACAGTGCCAAATATTTGAAGGGAAGCAGCAATTGAAGTCCCTTCCCTTAAGACCCATACATGCTAGTGGCCCTTTTCAGCAGTGGGGCTTGGATTTCATTGGAGAAATCAATCCACATTCCAGTGGCCAGCACAGATGGATCTTAGTAGCCACAGATTACTTCACTAAATGGATTGAGGCCATCCCTACCAGAAAGGCTGATCATCATGTGGTCATGAGGTTCTTGACAAAGAATATCTTCACCAGATTTGGTTGTACACATAAATTAGTTACAGACAATGCAACAGCCTTCTGGGCAAAAGAATTGGTGGACATGTGCAACTCAATGGGCATTAAGCTAGTTCATTCCACCTCATACTACCCTCAAGGAAATGGTCTAGCAAAATCTTCCAACAAGAGCCTGATAAGGATAATTAAGAAACTGTTGGGAGACAAATAAAAGAATTGGTATTCTAAGCTCAAGTATGCACTATGGGCTGACAGAGTAACCACCAAGAAATCCATAGGGAATTCTCCATTTAAGCTGGTATATGGCTCTGAGGCCATATTCCCAATTCAGTTAACCCTCCCTATGGCAATGTTCTTGCAAGAAGAGCAGAGTGAAGAAGAAGGCTTGGAAAAAAGGATCACTGATTTAGCAGAGATACATCAAATCAGAGGACAACAGGTTGAAAGGTCTGTAGCACATTAGAAGAGAATCAAGGAAGCCTTTGATAGGAGGACAATTTTTTTTTTTTTTTAGATTGGAGACTTAGTTCTCAAGTGGGATGCACTAAAAGAGAAGAAAGCCAACCATGGTAAGTTTGATGCTTTATGGATCGAGCTCTTTATCATTTCTCAGATCCAAGGAAACAATACTTTCATACTACAAAGTATGGAAGGGGAGACAATTTTTGATGGCCCAATTAATGGGAATTTTCTGAAAGCTTATGTTATTTAAGGTTTTTGGCCTTAAAGTTGTAAATATGTTGTTTTATTAGTTTAGGTGTAAGCTTAATTAGATTCCATGCCCAATGGAACACTAGTAAATTTTGCTAATCTGGTTTTCACAGGGAAAGCAACGGTCTACAGTTCTTGAGACCTCATAAGGAGGATCTCATCCCCAAAAGTAGCCAGTGTTAGCTCTGCTATATAATCTGGATTTTCTAAAGCTGGAGGCCAACTTGGTCCTTGGTCGTGCTCGAATAAAAGCCTATAGTGCTTGCCCTCACCTTCTCCTCTACCTCTCTCACCCTTCTTTTGTCTCTATTCCCCGTGTTTTTCATCGAAAATCATATAAAAGCCCCTTTTCAGGTCCCGACCGTTAAACACAGAAAACCCTATAAAACCCGCGCCCATACGACCACGCGCCCCCATAAAATATTCACTGTAGTCCCAGATATTGATCTTTGTCACCCCGATCTAACGGCTCCCGTTGCAATGACTTGCACGACCGTTTCCCTGTCGTTTGATCATCTTCACCGCGATCGGATGACAATCGCTCTCCCCATGCCTTCAAACCGCTAGGATGATAACACGCAATGAAAATTGGTTTCATCCTTTTCCCGCCGCCATGCGTCGCACTCCGAGTGGTATCGCACGCCATTGTATGTTTACTGCCCAACCCCCAACACTAGTGCGGGAAAATACCACTTACCACCCATCCTTCATCCCCGCCCGTTAACTCTCGCGCGTCTCCTCCTTCCGATGGCCGTTGGATCTGTTCGCCCGAGATCCAACGACCTGTTCTCACTCCGCTTCCATATTTCCCGATACTCTCAACCAAGTAATCCCCGTCGTCTATCCCCTTAATCCAACAACCAGTTTGGCTCTTCCATCCAGATCATACATTCACCATGCAGTCCACTTGCCCTGACCATTCCGTGCACCCAAAGGACGAAGACAACCGCCTACCAGTACCAGTGCATTTCCTCCTCAACAACTGCATTCAATAGATAGTATGGTCGAGGAGGAAAAGGACAGAGCACGAATAGCTAAATGCATTTAACAGTTATGGGACTTCATCCCATACGATACTCCAGCCACCTGAGAGGACAACAGAGCACCCAAGGAGATCAAATTCACTCACAGAGACAAGTAAACGTACTCAGAAGCTCCATCAGGCAACTAAATGCGGTTGGTGGTCAGTTATGACCCCTACATAGCCAGAATGGCCAAGTGCCTTTGTAATGAAACTCTATATATACCCCAAAACAAGATGTAATCAGGGTTAATGGTTAATGTTTTGATGTAAGGTTCAACTTCTGGAGACTGTAACTATTTTGATACTTGCAGCGACTTGTCTTCATTTTCAGCTAATACAAGCTTCTTTTGTTGTTGATTGCTCACTTTTCATCCTTTTCTGTTCTAAGCTGTGCCTGATATGTTGTATTTCTGAGCTCTTAATGTTTAGCATTAGAGAAGTTGTCATCCTATCTCTGTGTTAAAGTCTTGTATGTATCAATGGATAAGCTATTCAGGTTCTTTTTCACCTAATGCCAGAAAGCTGTCATCCTGTCTGTGCATTAGGGAATTAGATTTGCAGACTTCTTTACTGGTTGCAGCCAGCCATCACATGGTCTTGTGTATCTGCTGGTGTGTTTAGTATTCCCCACCTTCATCCAATCCTTAAATTGTGAGTAATTGGTGGTCTAAAGCCTTGTAGTCTGGGGTTGTTTATGCATGTCTGGAGTTAAACAAAGTAGAAGTGGTCATCTGGCTTAAACAAGAATCATTCCTTCCATTCATCCATTTGCAACAATAAGTTGGATTTGTATGTTCCTGAGCATCTCTGAGCTACAACGTAGAGGAGTTTCTTGGGGTGATAACAGGATCGAGTTGGAATTTAGTACAACTTATCATCCAAAAACAAATGGGAAAACATAGAAGACCAATAGGATCCTTGAATACTTGTTGAGGATATATGTCATGCATCAACCCAAGAAGTGGGGGGAGTACCTACAACTTATAGAATTTTCATACAACATTGGATACTAAGAATCCATAAAGATGATATTCCATTTTAGGCACTATATGGTAGGAGTTGTGATACTCCTATCAACTATAGTGATCCAGTGAACATGATCCTTTTTGGTCCTAACATGCTCAAGGAAATGGATTAGGAAATTCAAATAATCAAGAATAATTTGAAAATGGCACAGGATAGGGAGAAAAACTATGTAGATCATCATAGGGCGCATAAAGAGTTGCATGTTGGAGAACATGTTTACTTCAGGATTAAAACTAAGAAGAGTTCTCTAAAGACTAGGTCATGTGCCAAGTTGACACCATGGTATTGGGGACCTTTGAGATCCTTGAGAGGATTAGAATAGTGGCCTACACGCTGGCCTTACCTCCATTGATTAAAGTTCATGACATTTTTCATGTTTCTTTTCTTAAAATACATGTGCAAGATTCTAATCATGTGGTTGAGTGGTCTGTGCTATAGGTGGAACAAGAGGGAGATTTCCAGACATATCCATTGTGCATTCTATATTGAAGGTGTCTCATACTCCAGAATCGAGCCATAGATCAAGTCAAAGTGCAGTGGAGACACTTTGGGCTAAAGGAAGTCACTTGGGAAAGCGTTGACTCCATGAGAGAAGCATACCCATTTTTTATTGTTGGATAAGGAAAATGTGTATATATAGTTGTAAATGCTATATAGAGTTGTGTATATAAATATCCATAAAATACTACATGTATTATTTTTTTTCCCTGTGTTGCATATGAGCAAAAGAACACTGAGGACAATGTTCCCTCAAGGGGGATGGGTTTGTGACAGCCCCAACCTTGGTTTCCTTAATGGGGAGACAATATAAATGTTTGTCAAAAACACATTAAAATGGGTTGAGTCTAGCAAACAAAGATTCCAGAGTTGAGGGGATGGCTTGCTTGGGATATGAAAACTTTCCTTATGCAGGAAATATGACTATTTTGGGATAACCATTAAAGGCTAGTTTGTGCATGTTCTTAATGGACAAGTTTATGAATTAAAATGGGCTACAAAGAAAGTACACATGCTTGTGTGCTTTAGAACCACAACTAAGCAGAAAGGACTAGAAAATTTATGAGAACGAACACCTTTGCAAGGCAGAAAGGATGAGGAAGAAATCCCTATGAAGAAAGGGAAACAAAGAGAAGAAGAGAGGGTTTACCTCATACAGGAAACCATCACTCTTCTCAATCAACTCATGCAAGAAAGGAACCATTCAATCATTCTCTCATTCACACAGGTAGGCAGAGCAACCATTTTTTAAGCAACATTCAACCAGGAGTAGAATAAGGAACTGCTAAAGAGAAGAGAAGTGAGATAATTGGTTCTTAGGTTTCCTAGAGGTTGTTGGGATACTAGTCTTTGGAGCCCTGTAACAACTTGTGTTCCTTGGAGGCTATGGATTTAGGTAGAATAGTTGGAGCCTTGTAACAACTTGGGGTCCCTGGAGGTTGTGGGTTGCGATAGAAGTCTCTAGAGCCCTATAACAACTTGGAACTCCCTAGAGGATGTGGGTTGGGATAAAATATCTAGATCTATGTGACATATTGGGTTACCTGGAGGCCGTGGGTTGAGATGTAGCCCTTGTATCCTTGTACAACTTGGGAGGAGACTAATCTTGAGTTAATATATACAAAGGTCATTCCTGATTATTTCTGCGTGATCTAACTCCTAGAGACAACATCTTGGTGTCTCTTGAAGATAATTCAATGTTGCTCAAGAGATAAATGTAAAATGACTTAAATCTAGTTCAATTACCTTTCTCAGAGGCAGATTCAAACATACAGACAAGAAATATAGATCATTCCCAAGAGTAAATGCTCAGATATGGTGGCCTACACACAACAAATGCAGCTTAATAGGTAATTGAAAAAAGATGGGAAGTCGACATATAAGGAAGGAATTCATTATAGAGGGTTTTCTTGGAAAATCAAAGTAGTTATAATAGGGTTTGATTCTCCTTTCTTGATAATTACTTGTGAGCATGTTGGCTTATTTTACTTCTTTATTATATTATCTTTCATCAATAAATTACCATATTATATGTGTATGAAGATCACAAAACAAGAGACATAAGATGTAGGCACATGCCAAGGAAAAACCCCCTTGAGGGGAAAACCTAGTCAAGATAATTCTCCCTTTCAATAGTATTCTTGGAGACTCTTCACCCTAGACAAAGACCACACCTTCCCTCCACGCGAAGTCAGCCTCCTAGATCTTCGACCCCTTCCAACAACTTTGACTAAGCATTAGCTTCTGACAACAGATAACTTATGACAACAACGAAAATTAGAAGACTTCAATAGCCCAATCTAGGGCACGAAACAGAGAGAGAGAGACACCAAAATTTTCATTTTCCTCTTCTCCTTAGACTTACACAAACTCGCACTTCCTTTGGTTTCCTTACATCAAACTTCATACTTCTCTAGCTAATATTAAGATATCGAACTAGATTGAGATGTGATCATCCAAATGACTTTGACTAGCTTGTATTTATAGGATTCTTATGGGTCGAATTAGGGTCCTTAGGCTGACTTATCTCTCTTAGTCCGACTTGATGTGGAGGATACATAAATCATATTTGACTCAATACTAAACCTTTTTACACGATTCAAAAGCCCAAGAAGGGCCTTTTTGAATGTACAATGACTCTATAAACTCAATATTAATCCTATGAGTCCATAATGGGGACTTTGAATAATATAATGATGATCCAAGCATAAAACCCATACTTTAATAAGTCATTTTTACAATAATAAAATTATTTTCTTTATTCTTGTGACAAGTACATTTCATGATGACTCAAGTACATGAAGACCAAACATAGTTACATTTTCCAACACTCCCTCTTAATTAGGGAGGTATTCATAATGTACAAATACAATGGAAGATCTCAAATATATGAACCATGAAGAACTTTAGGCACCACAATGGCATGGACTAGATTCTTGATCAAGGAAATCTATCCATTGGTCTCTCAACAATTTAGGCACTGCAATGCCACAAACTAGATTCCTTACTAGGGCAATCTATCTGTTGGTCTCTCAAAAATTTAGGCATTGTAATTCCATGGAATAGATTCCTAGCCAAGGAAATTTATCCAAGTGGGAATAAGGTGGACTCAAGCTTTCAGCCCCTCTAGGTGCCATTAGGCTTACTTGCTAACCATCAACCTAGAAATCTTGGTGTGTATCCAAAAACAAAGCTATGTAACCAACAACACCTTTCCAACTTCGAGACCTAGACATCAACACAAAGTGCTGACCATATGTGCCCCTAGGAAACGCTTCACTCACAAAGCCTCAATACTCCTTGATCTAGTAGATCAAGGATAACCAATCTCTCCCAATAAAACTGATTGGTAACCAACATGATTTCAAAACCTTTGAGAGATTTACCTTTACAAACACAACCCCAATCAATAAGACTTTCACATGTACATAATCAAATACAAACCTCCGGGTTATTTCAGGCAATAAATGTTTCTTCTCAACTTTCCATCGTAGGACTATCAACCAAATATTTGGCAAAAGATTGCTCAATCATACACTTTTCTTTCCTACTTCATATGCAACAACATATTCTTCAATCAGATCCTACTTTCCTTCTTTCAACAACACATCAAAATGTATTCTCCAATTTCCTTCTCTCATTCACGGTCTTCACTAAAACTTACGAATGTTAGTCCTAGTCTAGTGCATGACACATGAAGTAGAGAACCATATATGTCACTCCTTCTTAATCGAAGAGGATCTAATCATTCCTGTACAAAGAATATTCTCAACCATCCTCTTATCATAGGGACATTTCATCCAAGTTCCCTTTTAACCTGGGGGGTTATACTTTTTGTTTACGATATCTGAGAATGTTTCATGCCTTCCAACCATTTCATCAGTGTTATCATCATCCCCATAATGCTTATCACATCAACGAACATCTTCACCATATTGAAGATTGTGTACCTGCACAACTTAGATATCAAGTAAAATCAAATATATAGAAGCACGAAGTTAGCCATATCAGAATTATGGAAGCATATATCAGATACCCAAACTTAATTGTAAACAACAAACGCATACTCTTCAACATCTTGCTAGGGACTTTGTCATAAACCCTAGACTAATTCATAACAACTTTCATTGCATCTAGGGTTTCACTGTTTCTTTCAAAGGCGTAACATATCCTACTACAACATATAACAAACCCTAGAAACAATTCAAACAAATATAGATATACAAGGTATCTAAAAATTTCAGAATTCATATGTTAGATTTTCCACTAGGGTTTCATACAAATCCTAGATTTCATACAAGAGAATAAATCAAAACCAATCATATCTTAGTCATTAACATGACCAACTTCCACTAGGGTTAGTTGAAAACCCTAGATTTTCAATCAACCATTAAACTCAACTAAAACTCAGATTTCAACAATCTTACACAAATCTCAAATTATCATATTTTCATCATTCATAAGATATTTTCACTTCTACTAAGGTTTAACTCCAAAAACCTAGAATTTCATTTTCACAATCTCAACAATCATTATATAAACAAATATAGATTGTTATATCACACATATTAGAGGATTTAACTACTACTATGATTTAGCTGCAAAGCCCTATATTTCCAAATATCACCATCCTAGAATCTCAGACAAGGACTTATATTGAATCCTAAGACTTATGACCATCAGTGCCTATGTCAACACACATATCAAGGAATTCATTATCATGCATAAGCATATCATATGTCAGACAACATTAATGCTTTAGACATATACTGACCCAGTCTAAGCTATGATTTCGACCAAATGGACAAATCTATATATGCCTATGGTTTCATTCCTAGGATCTTGCATTCATAATAGATGTTTTTCTTATAGGCCCAACAAAACCCTTAAAGATCTAGTCTTTAATAACATAGCAAACCCTACTATTCCAAAATTTCAAAGGTTCAATATCTCAGACAAACATCATTCAACTCTAAGAAGTTAATATTTCATGATCATACCAAAGTCCAAAACATGACATCATAAAAAAGAACTTCAAATATTATTTCACAATAACCCTAAGCTGTTTAGGATTTTGAACATTCACATTAGCATACCCTTAGGTTAGGGTTTTCTAGAGAACCTATCTAGGGTTCTATAAGAACGATTAAGGGTGTAAGGAGGGTAGATTTATCAAGTGGTGAATCACCCAATAACAAGAATCTTTATGATTCAAGAGAACTAGACATAACAATGTTAGTAACACAAATTTCAAAATAAGATGAAGAGAATTTTACAACATGTATGTTCTAAGACATACCTGAAGATGTTTCTTAACAAACCTTGTACAAATTCCTTGAAGTGTAAACCATGGTCTTCTATACTTTCAATTCATACTTTCAAGAAAAACATGTGATGCCATGAACATGATTTAATTTCTTACATTAGTTTTCCTACATAGCCATGGAGGATGGGATTCTATGAAAAAATATTCTTTCTTTTGATTAGGGTTTCCACTTTAGACCTAAAATCGAAATGATCAAATACTTCATCTTTTGTTTTGAGAAGGTAGGTCCATGTCTTTCTAGAATGGTCATAAATGAATGTCAGATATTAGAGATGACCTCCAAGTGATTTGTTAGACATGGGCCCACACACATTAGAATGGATGAGATTTAATATCTCTTTAGACCTAGTTTCACAATTATGAAATGGCTTTCTTGTATGTTTTCCCAAAGAGAATCCCTTGCACACACCTTCATGATCTAACTTCATATTAGGAATACCATGAATCAATTGACTAAGAGTAGGGATGATCTTATAATGTAGATGACCATACCTTCTATGCCATATCTCAATGGGACTTATATGAACCAAAGATACAGGAGGTGGTGTAATGACTCTATAAAGACTTCCTTCATGAACCCCAATAACCCTAGCCTTATCATTGCTAGAATATTTTTCCAAAAAACAATACTTTTTTATCAACAAAATCAAGTCTTTCCCCTTTATCTTCTAAACAAGAAATAGAAAGAAAATTCTTTTTGAAACCTGGAACATATAGAATGTTTTTGAGGTGCAACATCGATCCATTATCCAGCTTCAACGATGTTGATCCCAGGACTCTAACATCATATATTTTTTTGTCACCCAATTCCATTGCATGAGAATATGGTTCCTTTGAATTTTTTTACTTTCTCCTGTCATGTGTATTGATGCTCCACTGTCAATGATCTATGCATTGTCATCATTAACAAAATCTATAAGAGCAACCAAGAATCCTTGACTTTTGACCTTGTTGAATAAGAAGTAGATGACATTCTTGATCCAAATTCCAGTAGTGTTGATACCCATTATTATGTAGTTCATCAAAGAGGAAGAATCCATGCCAACAAAGTGATATTCGACTCTTCCTGACCTTAGCTCTAATACCATGTTGGAAAATCAAAGTAGTTATATTAGGGTTTGATTCTCCTTTCTTGATAATTACTTTTGAGTGTGTTGGTTTCTTTTAATTCTTTATTATATTATCTTTCATCAATAAATTACCATGTTATGTGTGTTTGAAGATCACAAAACAAGAGACACAAGATCTAGGCACATGCTAGGGCAAAACTCCCCTCGAGGGGAAAACCTAGACAATATAATTCTTCCTTTCAATAGTATTATTTGAGACTCTTCACCCTAGACAAAGACTATACCTTCCCTCCACAACAAGTCAGCCTCCCAGATCTTTGACCCGTTCTAGCAACTTCGACTAGGCAACAACTTCTGGCAACAAACAAATTCCGGTAATAACGAAACTTGGAAGACTTTGATCTACCAATATAGGCCATGAAACAGAGAGAGATAGACACCAAAATTTTGATTTTCTTCTTCTACTTAGACTTCCCCAAACTTGCACTTCCTTCGACTTCCTAAAAACATACTTTGCATTTCTCCATATACTCTTGATATATCGAACTAGCTTGAGATGTGATCATCCAAATGACTTCGACTAGCTTGTATTTATAGGCTTCTTGTGGGTCGAATTAGGGTCCTTAGGACGACTTGATCCCTCTTAGGCTAACTTGATGTGGAGGATACATAAATAATATTTGACTCAATACTAAACCTTTTTATTTGATTCAAAAGCCCAAGAAGGGTCTTTTTGAATGTACAATGACTCTATAAACTCAATATTAATCCTAGGAGTCCATAATGGGGACTTTGAATAATATAATGATGATCCAAGCATGAAACCCATGCCTTAATAATTCATTGTTACAATAATAAAATTTCTTTTCTTTATTCTTTTGACAAGTACATTTCATGATGACTCAAGTACATGAAGTCCAAACATAGTTACATTTTCCAATAGGCTAGATAGACCCAAAATCCTAAGCAGTAAATCCCAGTAGAGTCATGAAATAATAAGGAAATGAAGTGCATAAATTATGGAGCACATTTTAAGCCTCTCAACTCAAAATCTCACATGTACTTTCTGCTATATCATATGTAGAAGTTTCTACAAATCTAGCTCTGATACCATGTAGAAATTCCTACAAATCTAGCTCTGATACCATGTAGAAATTTCTACAAATCTAGTTATGATACCATGTAGAAATTCCTTGTAGATTCAAACTACAAATTGTAATATGCTAAACAATTGACTTGAATCTACTCTACCCATCAGTGGAAAAAATAATTGATCGATGAAATCATGAAGCATATAAGAGAAATAATTAAATCACACATAACACAATGATTTTATGGGGAAAGCCACAACTAAAAACCCTTGCTATCTGTATATTACTTTAGTCAAAGAATTTGGATGAATATAGTATGCTCTGCCCAACCTTGAGCTCAACTTGCACAATTATTTTCTATCCTCTGCCTGACTGAATGCCTTTGGTCAATACTTAGCCAAATTTCCAAGCCTCCAAGCTCCTAATTCCTTGCTTAGTTTACTTGGGAATTAGCCTCTATTTAATGTGGAAATTTCTCAATTATGAATTGGGCAATCCTCATAGGCCTCCCTCTAACTTCATGCACCATCGGTTTAATTTAGATGATTTTACAACTTATAGTACACTATCCATGAACTCCAATCTCAACTACATCTTTCTCTGTTTTGACATGCATGAGTTCATTATGAGTGAATCTTCAGTTACCGGTTGATCACTGTAAGTTACACCCCGCTAATACAAGTTACACCCCACTGCTGCAAGTTACACGTCACTACTGGATCTCCCACTAATTCCTTCATTAGTTGGAACTAGCTTAACTGACCTTAACTCAGTTAGACTAAATTAAATAATTACAACTCAAAATAAACTCAACTAGTGCTCCTGATTATAGGAGCCGCTCTACATGATTCTAGTTAGACCCTAAAATCAAATTAAATGAGCTAACTAAGTGGAGTTACAAGTTTTCATGAGATGTGGAGTTACAATTTTATTCCCAATTTAATTCAAGGACAACATTAAATTAGGAATTTTCCTGATACCGTTTTTAACATTTCTTGTTATAATTTTCAACACTCACTCTCAACAAGAAAGGAATTCAAATCTATCCCGATCCGGTACCTTTGTAATGTTCTGAATGCATCACTTATCACTGTTGTTGTTTCTACTGCAACATCTTCAACCCAAAAAAAAATCCAAACAAAATAATTTGAATCAACTGTGTTTGTAACTGTCCACTGGAAAAATTGTGTTGCTTCTGACTCTACTACTAATCCTCCTGATCTACTGTCAACATTGATATGTACTCCTTAATATATAACTGACATTGATCCTCTTGCTACTTTATATTATAGCTCCACATAGCAAGGTAATTATCCATGAGACAAAAAACACGTCAATCGTTCTTGTCCAAATTTCTGCACTATTGGGACTATTGCTTCACATTTTCCCACCTCACACGAGGAGGTATGGCTACATGTGCTCCCTTTGCCCACTTGGATAAAAATTTCCCCCTACTGTAGGTCTCTTCTTGAGTGGGTGTCTCCAATTGGTCTCCTCTCTGCTTCTCCAATTGTCACTGCTCCACAACTTGCTAAGGATACTTCTGAGGCTGCATCTAAGGCTGTGTGTTGAGAGGTAATCCATGCCCCCTCTCAACTTCCATGTCTCTAACCTTTTCCTTGCTCCTCAAGGCTTTGCATGCATGAAATAAATCTGATTTTCTCATATTGTTGTTTCTATTTCTTTGTTGCTTCTTCTGCACTACTGCTACAACCATTGCAATAATGAGTCTAATCTTCCTAGATCCTGAAGTACTAGCTACCATAGGATTTCACCCTCTGAAACTAGTCTCCCTCTGAGTCTCGATCTCCTTATGGGAAATCTCACTACTCCTCAGTCTATGAATGTCAGTCATCACAACTCCTTTTGTGTTGCTAAACATTGGCTCATTGATCTGCCCACTAGCAACGTTCTTGCTCCATTAAGAAGTCTACACATAGGATCTTCTAGATCTGCCCTGAACTAGAGCTCCATCAATATGCAAGGACAACTTCAAATTCTTCTCTTCTATTATGATTTTAGCTCTGATACCATGTAGAAATTTCTACCAATCTAGCTCTGACACCATGTATAAATTTCTACAAATCTATCTCTGATACCATGTAGAAATTTCTATAAATATAGCTCTAATACCATGTAGAAATCCTACAAATCTAGCTCTGATACCATGTAGAAATTTCTACAAATATAGCTCTAATACCATGTAGAAATTTCTACAAATCTAGATCTAATCCCATGTATAAATTACTTGTAGATTCAAACTGCAAATTGTAATATGCTAAAAAAATTGACTTGAATCTTCTCTACTCATCAACAAAAACAATAATTGATCGATGAAATCATGAAGCATACAAGAGAAAGTATTCAATCACACGTAACACAATGATTTTATGGGGAAAGCCACAACTAAAAACCCCTGCTATATATATTGCATTAGTCAAAGAATCTATATGAATACAATATTATTTTCTCAACCTTGAGCTCAACCTACATAAGTATTTTCTATCCTCTGCCTAACTGACTGCCTTTGGCCAATACTTAGCCAAATTTCCAATCCTCCAAGCTCCTAATTCCTTGCACAATTCCCTTGGGAATTAGCCTCTATTTAATGTGTAAATTCATCAATTATGAATTGCGCAATCCTCGTAGGCCTTCCTCTAACTGCATGCACCATCAATTTAATTTAGATGATTTTACAACTGATAGTACACTCTCCCTGAACTCCAACATCAACTGGGTCTTTCTATGATATGACATGCATGCATTAATTATGAGTGAATATTTAGTTTACTGGTTGATCATTGTAAGTTACACCCCACTACTATAGGTTACACCCCACAATTGCAAGTTACACCTCATTACTCAATCTCCCACTAATTCCTCCATTAATTGGAACTAGTTTAACTGACTTTAACTCAATTAGACTGAATGAAATAATAACAACTCAAAATAAAATCAATTAGTGCTCCTAATTGTAGGAGCCACTCTACATGACTATAGTTAGACC
Source organism: Pinus tabuliformis (assembly GCA_031772625.1). Classification (NCBI taxonomy): domain Eukaryota; kingdom Viridiplantae; phylum Streptophyta; class Pinopsida; order Pinales; family Pinaceae; genus Pinus; species Pinus tabuliformis. The sequence goes on from CM062816.1 coordinate 1,526,055,002, forward strand.
CTCAACTCAAATTAACTTAGCTAACTAAGTCAAATTAACTTAGTTAACTATTACAAGTTTTCATGAGATGTGGAGTTACATTTTTATTCCCAATTTAATTCAAGGACAAAATTAAATTAGGATTTTTCTTGATGCTATTTTTAACGTTTCTTGTTGTAATTTTCAACATCATAACATAGGAAAATCTCCAATATCACAAGTATCTTCTGATACTATATAATATATATAAATCTACAATCTCACAAGTACATTTTGCTACAATATAACATAGATAAATCTGTGACTTAAGAGCGAATCTAGCAGCTACAAATTACACAATTTATGGAGAAGAAAAACACACATGAAGTGGCATACAAAGGAAGAAAACATACTACATATTCCAATGCTTGGAATCACTAGAAAAATTCTTCATTAATCTTCAAGAAATAAATACATGTCACAGGTCTGAACTAGCAAAGTTTGCAAAACTATTACAGCCTCTGGAAAAGGAAAATCAAAGCCATGGAACCTCTCTCTGAAAATGAAATTCAGAACTACTGAAAACAAAATTCGGAACCTCTGATCATAGAATTGGGAACCATTGTAATGATTTTTTCCTCCCTCTTTATAGGGAGAACCAAAATAAGGACCACTTACAAAATATCTTCCTATGCTACTAAACTACAGAGCTATCTCATCATGTGACTAGCCTAGCTATCATAATGATTGCATAACAAACTTGATTATTTTTCTTGAAAATGGAAAATTAAAAGAAAATGAAAAACACGAGGTGTCATGATTGACATAAAAAAATACATCCAATGTTGATTCCTCTAATTTCCTTTAATAAGGCCACACCTCTGTCATTGTATTTCTCCATGGTTACCAGCCAATTCACCTGTCACTTTCTCCCTTTAACTGCTTCAATTTGCCCTTTTTGAAGTTGGACGTGATCGAGTGTGGTGGCATTAGAGGCATTCTGCAACTTAGCTTCTAGCTCATCCATCCTTTATTGCCTATGTGCTACACTATTGGGGCCCAATACATAATGTAACATTACCATAGTGAAACTTCTGATCTGCAACACATGGTAACTTTATTTAAAATGACATAACGGAAAAAAAAAAAAAAAACTATGATTCATTTAGCCCCACTTATGCTTAGCCCCTTTTTTTATCCACCATAGGACCACCGGTATAAAACTTAGGCCCTACAGTATCAAAGCCTTCATTGTAGCTCTATTTAAAATAAAAATTACGAAACCATGAAGTTCCGATGTCTTTAGCTCCTTTTTTCTTGGCCACCTTATTGCATTTCCACCATATGACCAGGTTCCTTAACAAACCGCTTAGTGCTTATGTGTTGAGGCCTTTAGAAGCCTACCGCGGGCCTATCTCTTAGTGCTATCTACTCTCGCCCTTAGCTCTTTTGAATCCCTACAACCAAGTGCCTCTCCACTTCAGAGCTCCCTAGGCATCGTAACTTTTTTCAAAATGATTTTACCACAAAGTTATAATATCTCCATTCCTGATTAGCTCTATAGCACTTGGGCGCTCGACCTTGGTCTGTGCCCTTGATTCTCTGGTTGCTCATGACCAAACCCGAGTCTCCTCCGAGCTTCACTCATCACATCAGAACATTCCCATAAAACAATTAAACATGAGTTATGAAAACTCCATCCTTTGAAACTTCGACCTCTGAGATGACATCATGTTGGTATCATCAACTCCACGTGTTGTTTCCTTAGTGGTGACACGTATCATATAGATTCGACCCACTAGGACACCTAAAAATGTTGAAACTGACTGCCACATTTCCTCCATACTTCCACGTTATGTCGATTTCATCTGCCTCGACATCTCCCAAAGGCCAATAACCTGCTGCCATTTCTCCTTCCAGAGGAGAGAGAGAAAGGGTCCCTTAGTTCTTGGTTTTTAGTGCAATTTCCTTTATAATTCTATTCTCCCTACAACTTTAGCATTTATAAATAATTTAATCTAGAAAGAGTTACAGGGTTCTGACCTCAGATATTCCAAGGTCCTGAGGTTCATGCCTGCTCTGAGGTCATCCTGCCGAGGTTTTGATATAGCTAACCTTCGGATTACCTACTCTGAGGTTTCAATATCAGGTCCATTTTAAATAAAACACTACAACCCCTCTATTCTGACCTCCAATATCCTGATATTCCTTCTGCTCGGAGGTTCCGATATCGAGTCCCCATAATCGACCTTCCTTTTGGCTTTCAGACTTAGGGTCTCCCTTTTGGCTTTCCCTTTTGACACCATTTGACACAATTACAAAAGGGTATAGTAGGTGATAACTCTGCATTTGTGCTTTGGTGTTGTTGTGGATTCTAGACTTCCTAAGAAAGAGGTGAATCCATGGTACTATTTTTGAGGGTGGAGGTGGTGAACCTATGGATTCCCTGTGCATTTATTACTACTGTAGGAAGCTGTTAGGATTAAGGAAAGAGGTCCTATGGAGTCCCTGTTCTAGCTGGAAGTTGGTGTTTCAGTCCTATGAGCAAGTCCCTCAGTCTCTGGAATTTGGCTCGGGGGTGACAACTACAAGTGGGCTTGGCTACTATTGTCTATGGTTGGTTGGAGAGTTGTAGTCCCATAGTCAATTTCCCAAGAATTATAAGATAATTTATTTTATGTATGTGCAATACCTATGAATATATGTTTGCTTTTCTGGATTGAAATGTTATGTGTAAATGAACTAAATGTCTGATTGCCTTTCCTGTTTTGGCATGGTATTGGAGAGAACAATTTAGCACTGCATTCTCTCATTAATATTCTAAATGGTATAAGATGTAATGTATATACATAATAAGTAAGATCATGCTATGTTTATAGGTTGAAATTCCATGCTTAAGAAATACATGAATGTTCTCAGTTCTGACTGAATAAATGACTTATATTGGGAAGCCTTGAAGGCATTCAAAAAAGGAGAGCTACAATATTTGAGCAAAAAATATGACAAAGACAAGCATAAGAACCTATCTTATTAATTAATAATGGTTACATTGGGGATGCATGTGTTAATAATGTCTGACATATATATATGCATAAGTATATACATAGTGCTTACAAGCCCGTCAATCCATTATGAGGTGTTGTGCTAACATAGAGGAATCACTTCTCTTCTAAATATAATGATCTATGATCCTATATCATGGGCTTCCTCAACCTTGAATTTTGAGTAGCAGGTACCCCTACTTCATCGATGCAGCTGGAAATCCACCTCATGTTGGACACAATTCTCTATGCTAGGACTTGGGGCCAAATTCCCTAGAGGTCTTCGACAAGCACCACTGTGTAGTTGGTGAAGGTGTGATAAGCTATAGGGACATTGGGAACCATTAGAGGCCTCTTATCCAGGCATTATCATTAGCTCATGTTATCACCCTAGGGTCACTGATGCTAAGGACTACACATCCTTACTAATATCCAAATGTCTTGGAAACCCTTCAGTGGCACCATAGAGCTGCTTGCAGGATTTCCTTGGAGCATGGAACCCCTAGCACATGGCAAGAGAGGTGAGGTCTCTTCGGGAGTTATAAAAAAGTCTTTAGTAGAAGGCAAAAAAAATACCACTATTGGGACCGGGATCCCCCAAGGACATTTTTGGGGCTAAAAGCCCATGTTTTGGGTCAATTTCGCAATAAAATTGTAAACTCTCCGCATTTTGTGGTCACGGAGCACGGAGGTGTCATGAGTCATAAAGGGTTGTCCGCCGTTATTTTGTAAAGTGTAAAGTTAGCGATAAAGATCCACCCATGGTCTACGGACCATGGGATTTTATAAAAGGGAGGTAAGTAAGTAAGCTCTATGTAGTTTTTGAAGAAGAAGACAAGTCTTGGAGTCTTGGTAGAGAAGTCTAAGTGTTTCGGTTCTTAGTGTAGGTAGAGGCTCTGCAGCTGAGTGTGCAGAGGCCTAGGGTAGAAGTCCACAGCTGAGTGCATGAACCCCTGTAGCTGTGTGCGTAGGGCAGATAGAGTCTATAATAATATGAAGATATCAATAAAGAGAAGTATTCTACAAATTCTGTGTCTTTATTTCCTGTTAATGCATCTGGTTATATTGCGTTTTGGGTTTAATTTACAATGTTTATGTGATGTGCAAATACATGTGATTATATTGGGTAAATGAATGCAAGTAAGAATATTAGATTACGCGAAGCTACCTGTGATTGTTTAGTAAGATAAGTAAAACACTTAAGATAACTTGGGAACTTGTACAATACCACACTCACACTAACGACACATGGATATATTCTGCATATCCGGTTTACTGAGCAAAGGCAGCAGTGGATTCAGTTGATGAAGCACCACTAATAGCATATCCACCAGTAACAGAGTCTGTCATAGCAATGTGAAAGTACCTGGACCGCAGGTGAGGGCTGCACGAAGGTTAATCATACTCCTTTGTGGAGGTACTGAAGGGCGGAATAAAGGGCTAGAATGGCATAGCCCTAGAACTCAGTAACCTACGCGAAAGCAGAAAAATAGGGTATAAACCGACATCATGACCATATCAGGGTGTGGAAACTTGATTCCAACATCCACCCATATTGCTTTGGGTGAGACTTCGGTTTGCGCTCCGCGGGCTGATACCGAAAGGGCCAGTAGTGTAGGGATTTGTGTGGATAACTAACATTGAACCTAGATCAAGCCCCACATAGCCAACAGGGAGGCCATTATGTAGGAAATGCAACTGCGCAGAAGATTTTGCATGTAGGTCTATGGTGGTCGACATTGCACAAGGATTCCAAGGTGTATTATAAGGCATGTGATGCATGTCAAAGTACTGGCAGACTATTGTGAAGAGATGAGTTACCACTACATCCTCAAGTCTCTTTGTAACCCTTTGAGAAGTGGGTGATTGATTTTGTTGGGCCAATCCAACCCCCTTGAAAGAAAATGGGTGCGCGCTATATTATCACTGCGACAGAATATCTCACCAGATGGGCAGAGGCACAACTGGTTAAGGATTGTACAAGGGCTACGACAACACAATTCTTGTTTGAGTATGTCTTAACTAGATTTGGCTACCCAAAAGTATTAATGAGTGACAGGGGTATGCACTTTCTGAACGAAACAATCATCCCGTTGACTAAAAGTTCCAGGTTTACCATTAGAAGAGTACGCCATACCACTCGTAGGCAAAAAAACTGTTGAAGCCTTTAACAAGATTTTTGAGCACGCATTGAAAAAGATCTGTAATGCGTAGCAGAATGACTAGGATGTGCGCGTACCTGCAGTACTATAGGCTTATAGGACTACTTGTAAGAAGTTGAGAGGCAAAACACCATTCAGATTATTATATGGGGTCGAAGATGTAATGTCAATGGAGTACATTATGCCTAGTCCGTACATAGTAGTTCTGACAGGTATGGTGGATCGCGAGGCCTTGGAGGAATGACTCGTGCAATTGATGGAGCTTGAAGAAGCTCGATTTTTGGTAGGATTCCATCAACAACTACAGAAGAAATGCGAAAAATCATGGCATGATTGCCACATCAAGCTTCACACTTTCAAGGTAAACGATCTTGTCCGGTTATATGATAGTAAATTCACTAAATTTCCAGGTAAATTCTAGATGCATTGGTTAGGGCCATATATTGTCAAAGAAGTTACAGATGGAGGCGCAGTTCAGCTCGTGAAGCTGAATGTGGAACCCTTCCCAGGAAAAGTAAATGGGAGCAGGTTGAAGTTGTATACAGGGGATCCTGCACAATGACTATATGGAAGCAGGATAGTGTTATTGCTCCAGGTAGTTGTAAAGGAGCATGGGACTATAAACTACACTTCCTCTAGGTTTTAACCCTGTACAGAAATCACCTGCATATGAATTCTAAAACACATAAAATAAGCAATGCGAGAGCATAACACATAAAACACATTACACAGAGATTTTCCCCTGGATCCCAAAACCACGACTACCATCTTAATTTTTAATTATGTTCCTTTCAATGTTATAATACATATTTATCGTGTTGAAGCATCCAATACCATGGATCGAAAACCATCGTGTCCAAAAACATGTGCGAAAATCATGCACAAAACCATAGGTGGGTCCGCCCAACCTAACGTAGGTTCCAAAACCAACATTTTTTGGGGTGCTGCCCTAGACCCCATAGAGTGGGGTTACATGCACCCGTCAAACACCCTGTGACCCCCCCGCTACACAATCAGCGCAACAAAGGGGGGGCTTCACCCCCCCTCTAACACCCCGGTTAATTACGTGGGTTAGTCGTGGAAAGAATATAACACAACCCAACATTCTCCCACTTGTTGTTTTCTTTCCACAGGTAGCCACAAGAGAGCTTATTCATTTATCCAGCCCTACAATGCCCATTGTTTCTCTACACCAAGAGAACTTCCCAGAGCTCAGATTTTTTCAATGCATCTGCAGTATTCTTCAAAGTGTCCACCTTTACTAGCAACACCTTTTTGTCTTCTATCATATCCCTCACAAAGTGATACTAAACATCAATGTGCTTTGTCTTTGAATGATATGCAGGGTTCTTTGCCAAGAAAATTTCACTTTGGTTGTCACAATCTATCCTTATATCTCCCTATACTAACCCCATACTTGAACACAATCTCTGCAACCAAACCAATTCCTTGCTTGCATGAGTGGCTGCCATGTATTTTTCCTTTGTAGTTGATAGTGCCACTACACATTGTTTCTTACTCATCCAACTGACTGCACCTCCAAATAGGTTAAACACATACCCACTTATCGATCTTCTCTGATCCAGATCTCCAACCCATTCTACATCCAAAAAGCCATGAATATCAAACACTCTATCCAATCTTGGTCTTCCTTGGTAGCACAAACCATAATCACTAGTGCCACGCAAATACCTAAAAACCCACTTCACTGCTGTTCAATGCTCCTTTCCTAGTTTTGACATAAATCTGCTCAATACTCCCATTGCATGTGCAATGTTTGGTCTAGTACAAACCATTGCATACATCACACTACTGACTGCACTGGCATATGGAACACGGGACATTTCCTCTTCCTCTTCTTGTGTCTTGGGACATTTTTCAGTAGATAACTTTACACCTACATGAATAGGAACCTTCACCGGTTTACTATCCTACATATTAAATCTCTGCCATATTGTCTCGACATACTTCCTCTGGTTTAACCAGAGCTTCCTCTTTGCCTGATCTCTTTTAATTTCCATGCCCAAAATATAGTTTGCAGCACCAAGATCTTTCATATCGAATTTGGAGGACAATTGGGTCTTCAAATCCTGGATAATTTCTTTGTCATTTCCAACCAGCAACATATCATCCACATACAAGACCAAATAAATAACACGGTCACTAATTAATTTAAAATACACACATTGATCTGCTTTGCTTCTGGTGAAGCCAAGTCCCCGTATAAATGTATCAAATTTCTGATACCACATCCTTGGTGACTGTTTTAACCCATACAGAGACTTCTTTAACTTGCATACCGGTTCTTTCTTACCCTTCACCGCAAAGCCTTCAGGTTGCTTCATGTAGATTTCCTCTTCCAGATCCCTGTGAAGAAAAGTTGTCTTCACATCCATCTATTCTACCTCAAAATCAAAAGGAACAGCAACAGATAAAAGTAATCTAATAGAAGTTACCTTGGCAACAGGAGAAAAAATTACCAAAATCAATTCCTGGCACTTGGGAATAACCTTTTGCTACCAACTGAGCTTTGTATTTCTCCACCTTTCCTTTTGCATTTGTCTTCTTCTTGAACACCCATTTGTTGCCAATGGGTTTCCTTCTAGCTAGCAACTCCACTAGATCCCAAGCCTCATTTTTGTGCAAAGATGCCATTTCATCAACCATGGCCTCTTTCTAGAGTTTTCCATCCTCTAAATCTACTACTTCCTTCATAGTTCTGGGATCATCATCAGTAATAGATAAAGAAAAAATTGAATAGAAAGCAGATGGACTATGCCTTTCTGGCTGCCTTCTTTCTCGAACTGATCTTCTCACACTCGGAGTTTGTGGCTCTTCATCTTGTGATTCCTCCTCTACTATAGAGTCTGATTCTTCCTCCTTTAGCTCAAACTCTATCTTCTCAGGTTTCTTTGGTTGGACTTCATGTTTAATAACATCTTTCACCTATCTGAACACCACATCTTGGTTGTACACAACCTTCCTTGTTACTGGGTTTTAAAGCTTATAACCCTTTAAACCATCCTTATACCCATAAAGATTCACTTTTCAGATTTACTATCCAACTTGGTTCATTTCTCCTTTGGAACATGTACATATGCATCACATCCAAATACCCTCAGATGTGAAAGAGAGGGTTTCTTACTAGTCCATACCTCTTGGGGAGTTTTATCCTCCAACGTTGATGAAGGTGATCTGTTGACCAGGTAACATGCTGTCTCCACTGCCTCTTCCCAGAATTCTTGTCCTAACCCGACACAATAGAACATGCTTCTTGCCCTTTCCATCAATGTCTTGTTCATTATTTCTGCAACTCCATTTTGTTGAGGTGTATATGGAGTAGTCTTCTGCCGTACTATACCATACTTCTCACAGAATTCTTCAAATTTCTTATTGCAAAACTCTCCACCATTATCTATCCTCAACACCTTTATCTTCTTCTCTGTCTGATTTTCCACCAGAGCCTTAAATTCTTTAAACCTGTCAAAGACTTCAGATTTCTTCTTAAGGAAATATATCCATGTATTCCTTAAGAAGTCATCTATAAATGATACATAGTACACAGAATTACCTAGTGATGGAACCTTCATAGGTCCAAACACATCACTATGCACAAGCTCTAATATCTGTTTCGCCCTCTTACCATTAGAGGGGAAACTCACCCAATTCTGCTTCCCATATACACAATTTTCACAGAAATAAAAAATCCAGAGAGCTATTACTCATACCTTCTACCATACATTTACCATGTAGTATTCAAAGGCCCTTCTCTCCAATATGTCCAAACCTTTGATGCCACAACATGGCTTTCTCTCCAGAGACCACTAGATTTTCTGCTCCACTTTCAGGAACAACAAAACTGTTGCACCCATCAACAACCGTGCTACCTTGTAACTTGTACAGAGTTCCAATCTGAACTCCCCGCATCAATACCAGTGCTCCCCGAACCATCTTGCAAGTATCCTTCTCGAACACTGTTTTTACACCTGCATCATCGAACCTGCTCACAAAAATTATATTTCTGGCCAATGCAGGAATATGTAGAACACCCGGAAGTGTTCTAACCCTTCCACCTTGCAACTTCAACTTTACTTTTCCGCGACCAACAATTCTAGCCTTCCTATCATCTCATAAGAAGACATCACCACCATTGTATTTCTCATACTCATAGAACCACTCTCTATGGGGAGTGAAGTGAAAGGATGCACCTGAGTCAATCAACCATGCCTCATGATCTACATGTGTACTTGAAGAAGCCAAGTACACATCCCCAACTTCATCTGAGGTGGTTTTCACCTCTACAGAAGGAGCATCATTAGATCCATTTCCTTTATCAGGATCTTTATATTTACAGTCCCTTTTGTAGTGCCCTTCCTTTCTACATTTCCAACACACCACATTTACAAGTTTTCCTGGAGATTTAGATCTCCCTCTAGATTTAAATCTCCCACTAAATGACTTATTTTTCTTTCTGTTCTGGGACCACCCTCATACAGAAAAGGCATCACCATTCTGGCTCTTCATATTTTTCCATCTCATCTCCTCCATCAGCAAGGATGAGACTATTTCATCAAACTGCAAGGTAGTTCAATTGCTACTTATTGCAATAACCAGACTATCCCACAAATTTGGTAGAGAACACAACAAACTGATGCACTTATCTTCATCTGAAATTTTAATATCAATAGATGCTAACTGACTTACCATAGTATTAAATGCGTTTAGATGCTTTGTAACCGAGTCTCCATCTTTCATCCTCAGGTTATACAGCTTTTTCCACAGGAACAATTTATTCACCAGAGACTTAGATTGGTACAAAGTCACTAACTTGTCCAACAAAGCTTTCGTCGTAGCTTCCCCTGATACATTCAGAAATACTGAATTTGAGACACACAATCATATTGTGCTCTTTGCCTTCCAATCCAACTTCTTCCATTCTTCATCGGACACTCCCGTTGGTTTAGTATCCAGATCTACCACGATCCATTGATCTTTATCCACCAACAGATCCTCCATCTTGAGTTTCCACAACTCAAAACTCTGACCATTAAATTTCTCAATCTCTATCTTTCCACTACTTGCCATCTTCTTTCACCACCAGAATCGATCTCACAGATCTCCCACTGAACAGGATCTACCACAGGCCCGAGCGAAACCCCTCAACAACAAAGGTGTCCCCTTGAAGCCTAAACAGCTTTGATACCAAATGTAGGTTTTAAACCTGTACAGAAATTCCCTGCATACGAATTATAAAACACATAAAATAAACAATGCAAGAGCATAACACAATAAACACATATACATAGAGATTTTCCCCTGGATCCCAAAACCGGGACTCCTAGCTTGATTTTTCATTATGTTCCTTTCAATGGTATAATACATATTTATACATGCCGAAGCATCCAATACCATGGAATGAAAACCATCACATCCAAAACCATGGAACAAAAACCATCGCGTCCAAAAACATGTGCAAAATTCATGCACAAAATCATAGGTGGGTCCGCCCAACCTGACATAGGTTCCAAAATCAAAATTTTCTGGGGCGTTGCCTTGGACCCCATAGAGTGGGGTTACCTGCACCCCTCAAATCCCTTGTAACCCCTGCGCTATGCAATCGACACAACAAAGGGGGGGCTCCGACCCCCCTCTAACCCCCCAGTTACCTTATGGGCTAGTCGTGGAAAGAATATAACACAACCCAACACTGCCGAGTGTGGAGGACAACGAAGTGAGTAGGCTACGCTAAGAATGAAGGAGATGCAACCTAGGAAGCTATGCTTAGGAACTTGCGCCATGGGACAAGGTATCGCGTAGCGCAGTAGGAAAATGATCGTTGGAGTTATTGTTCATTACTTGATAGCCAGAAGACGGTTAAGTGGAGTTGGGTGGCAGCAATTAAGGAAAAATTCTTTGAAGATCTGCTGCCAAAACAACATTTATTATTAGAAATTGGGGGGAATGGTCAGATTTGAATTCGAAACCCCTTATAAATTACGCATGTTGGTCCAATAGAGAACACTTTGCGCTCTAAGAGTTTTCAATGAATTTCGCTGTTTGCTACCTATGAGCTGAGAATTTTGGGAAGATTTATTTGCGAGCCCTATGTTTTTTGAATTGCCTGAGATAAACTAGAAGCTTATTCTTGAGAAAATGTTTGCACCAAGTCCTACTGAAACCGTTAGTACTGGCGACGTTGTCTCTGACACAACTGCCACAGAATTTGTAAGTATTGAAGCTTCGGCTACTGTTCCTATGACACTAAGGTCACCTAGTGTTTCCGAGAAAACTAGTGTCTTTTCGATCTGCTAGTCCCACTAGGATTGGCAGCTATCCTAGAAACAAACATTCAAAGCAAATTGCGATTTCCTTTATGTATGATAGATAAGAGAGAAGCAAAGGGACCAACCTAGATCTTCCGCTCGACTCCTTGCTTGATTTCTCTCTCCCTTGATAGAGCTTGCACCTCTTCTCCTACTTGTCCCGCTTAATGAATACCTGTAGAGATGAAGTAACAAACCACCATCAAAGCATCTCAATCTATTATATCATAAACAATGCAGAATCAGAAATACATTGATCATGCAATGGCATTCACAAATAACAACATTCACAAATACACAATTGTATGGAGGAAAACTCAAAGAACTTTATTAATAGTAGAAGGGAGAATTACAACCCAGCTGTCTGATCCAGCATCATCCTCCCAGCATCAAAGCTCCCTTCACCTCATGAAAAGCAAGATCACCCAACAATACAATGTCTTTTCTCAAAGATAAACTATCAACACTTCCTTACAAATTACAAAATTCCAGCCTCTAGATCTCTCAGATGAGGGATCCATTTATAGATGTTTGCAAGGGTGTGAGTCATCTTGGGTTTTTGATTAGTGTCATTCCACTTGCTTTTCTTGGTTCCACTTGGATATTTCTTGGATCTCTTACTCATCCCTGGGTGAATTCAGAGAGGCAAGAGTCATATGAGAAGTTTTTGGAAGATTCCATGAACATCCACTTAGCAAAAAGTATCTGACATTTGTCCATTCTCACTCATTGCACCCCAAATAAGGCCTCCTTAGTATGCAATGCACCTGGCTAGTGTAAGAGTCAGTATGCATTGCACCTTGAAAGTGGAGCAGTCAGTATGGTCCAGTTTTGGCCAGTTCTGAGTGGTTTTTCAGGTGGAACTTTTGGGGGATGATGTAATTATTTGACCATGATACTTTAGGGTATGAAACAAAACTTTTAGGGGTTAAATAGCCCTTGGTTTATTGACATATAAGATTGGGGTTGCAGTGCCCAAATATGTCTATAACAATTGCCCCCTAAAGCATGAAGTCATAAATCTTTTGATGTTGGGTGAAATGCTTTAACATGAGGATCCGAGGTATTCGAACTGGAAGGTGACCTATATAAGATACAATACAATACATCATCATCATATTATTTTCATGATCTAGTTGAGGCGGGCATTCCCATGCTCAGCTTTATAAATTCATTTTGATGTTTATAGGACAGATAATTGTCTGCAGTTGCAGACTGGTTCTTCTTATGAAAAGTCATCTTCCCTGGCTTAGATGACTATTTGTGCAGCTTCTGTGTGCATTTGATGTCTTTATATCCTTGAATATATCGCAGCCCGAATGGATGAAACTAGATATGGGGTCTTCAAACTCGTTCAATCTTTGCCCGATGTACAAGTCAATTCATGTGAAAAGATGTCTTGAAGCCGAATATGGAAAGACATCACCTGATTACCAGCCAATAATTTAAGCTGTTAACAAGCGCGAGAGGAATCACCGATAATGATAATGACCCTCAAGGTACTATAATACAATTCACGTGGTGTGAATATATGATCCGATGTCGAACACCACGCAAAATATTTCGGTCAAAGGCCATTAATGTAAACCCGTCGCCGGAAGTGAGAAACTTGTCATTAAGGCATGCAAGCTTCAAAGCACTGAAAGGGTTGTTTCTATGTCAACTTCTTGGATAATGAGCTGATGTTGACAAGAAGTGACCCATCATAGGAGGGCCTTAATGTATCCCACATCTACGATGCTAAACGAAGCAAATGATTTTCTGGAGGTGAAAACGATCTGATGATATAAGGTTCAGGAATGGCGGCCATGAAAAATGTAGGGTGAAGGTATTGCAATGGATGAGGCATTAACTGGATGGTGAATTCTCCGAATGACTTCTCTTGAACATATCGGCGACACTGAGGTGGATTGGTAGTGTTAACCCCAAAATATGGATGGTGTGGAGGACCAATGGCGATATGACTGGTGAATGGAATGACCCAACCTGACTCAATCATGGTGATGGAGTGAAAGTGTCATGTTCAAGAGTGACCTGCTACCAATAAAATTCTTCAAGTTTTCTTCCCTTTTTCCCCAGTCATTGCTAACCAGTACCTCTTTATTTTTTTCAAGCTTGAGGAGGATAACATATGCTTGTTCTATAATTTGCCCTTCGGGAAAACCTGTCGCTATGTTTTAGCGAGCCTAGCGACAGTGAAACTCATTCTTGTCTGGGTGGACAAGTTTGTCGCTATTGTTTTAATGAGTTTAATGACAAAGACAACTCGGTCCTTTTCATGTTTAGAGAGTTTTAAAAGGGACGAAAAGAGAACTCCAGTAGTTATTTTTCATAGCATAATCCCTTAAGTCTGAAAAAGATTAAAATAATATAAAAGGGATGACTTTTCTGATCACTTTAGCGAGCTGAAAAGACAAGCACTTGAACTTTTTCATGAGATAATCCCTCAGGTCTGAAAAGTTTAAAATATACAGGAGGGATGGTGCTTCCAATCACTTTAGGGAGCTAGAGATGCCAATTGCTCGACAATATTTTCATATTTAGTGAGTCTGAAAAGGGTTTAAAGTGGACTCATTTTTTGTGGAACGAGTGGTATCCGGGGTAGCAACTGGTTTCGAGTAATCTTGGAACTTCTCAAAACATAGTGATGTGAAGAGGGTGGCTAACAAGACCACTCATCGCAGCTATTCCGCAAAATGGTAAACAATCAAGTGGAGGTGTATGATCGGCCAAACGGATGGAGGTGATGGAGGGAACACAACCAAGGTTCAAAGGGCTGATATAATTGCGATCACAAGGGTTATTTACTGAAGATGGGTTCATTTTTTAGCGAGCTTGAACTCTGGGGGAACATATGCTCAGTGGTAGGTTTATTTTTAACGAGCTTGAACCATGCGACAACATTGCTCATTAGTAGGTTTATTTTTTAACGAGCTTGAACCATACGATAGCTCAATTCACCATCTAGCCCATTAGATTCTTTCATAGGTTGTTCAACCTACTCAATCACTCCATCAAATTGATTAGAGATACATATATATGCATGATAAATGAATGAAAACTAACATTTTACTTGAAGTACATGAATAGTAAACATAAAAGTAGCTTTACCTTTCATTTTCATTATTTAATTTTGAATTTGGGATTTTGGAGCTCTGGAGTGGTTTTCCCCCTCAAATTTTACCAGCTGATTTTGGGAGATCTAGTGGACGATTCTCTGTGCTGTCAGGACTAGGTAGGAGCTAATCCTGAACTCTTCATTCTCATTCCATCCTTTCTTGATTTTCAACAATTTTTCCCATTCTTTTGGGCCCCTAGGGCTTGAAGAATTCATTCTCTATCCATTGCACCTAGCCTATATCGAAAGGAGTGATGCATATTGAGTTGTACACTGGTGAGTCAGTATGCATCTCACCTTACTCAAAGGTAGGGTGCGATGGGCACAGAAGGGAAACTTTCTACAGTGATTTTTCATGTAATTTTTGCCTGTTTTTGCTCAAATTTGGATCCTAACTCATCTTTTGTTTGCATTTTAGATTTTTGTTGGATCAATATGGTCGTCATGTGGCATGAACATGAACATGAAGAAGAGGACATTATTTCCTTACACGATCAGGGCATAGTTACTGCATTATGAAACTGTGGTTTTCTCAAATTCTTCCACATATCCAGCATGAGGCAACAAATTAGTTTGTTGCAGTGTTTTCTCGACACTTTGGATCCAATCAACCAGGTATTTCATATTAGAGGCAAATCCATTCCATTGATAGTCAAGGATATCTAATTTTTGATGGGGTTATCGAGGCGTGGTGCCCCTCTCTCACTATCAGGATCTGCCTGTGGGGGTGAATCTGTGAGAGATTATATTCACCAGTTTTGTAGAGATGGATCTCAGCCCAGCAGGGATGGAAAGATCAATATCTGGGATGTCAATAATAGAGTTCAGGCTTCTGTGATCCATATCAATTTAGAGAGAGATTTTTCGGCGAAAATCACATGGAAAATCATTTGTCGACGCGTTTCGAACCAACAAGTGTGGTTCATCATCAGGACAGGTTGGTTCGAAACGCGTCGATAAATGATTTTCCATGTGATTTTCGCCGAAAAATCTCTCTCTAAATCTGGGATGTCACTGATCGGCCCTTGAGGACCATTTTATTTACCTTTTCTAGATTGGCTGGCAGCGCAGCTCTTCATTTGGTCAATAGATCTTACATGCAGTATGCCCTGGAATGCTTGGAACCAAAGGTGTTCAACTGGTGTGAGGCGGTACTTCCTATTATAAAAGAATAGCTCTCCAAGGTTAAGAATGGGAGATCCAAGAATTTTGGCTATGGTTCCATATTGACCGCTTTTTCCTTGAAGAGGATTCCACTGAGGTAGCCTCAGTACATTTCATTAGGATTGCCAGCACTAGGGGAACCACGGATGCAGAGATGGGTTGATCTTATGGCCAGACATGCTGGTCAATCACAGATTTCTTTCTTTGATGCCTTATTTGAGTGGTTCGACCATCAGGAGATGGTCTTTGTGGAGTATCCATTGTTGGCATTATGATTCAGGTGTTGTCCTTGATGGCAAACCCATTCAGGTGATAAATCAAGAAGGACGTAGGAAATATGTTCAGCAAGTGCGTCCCCGCAGGTATACCATACAGAACCCGCGTCCAGGGACGCAGGCCAGCCGTTCAGGAGGTGCGTCCGCCCAGTGCACACATTTCAAGGCAGAGAAAAGCACGTGGGGGTTTCTTGTGTGGTATCTAGCCGACGGTTTTGTGTTTCTATGGTGTCGGCTCGTGGTTTTGTTCCATGTTTTGGGGAGAAGCTTGCCTATATAAAGCAAATGAGTTCATTTGGATTAAGTATCATCTTGGTTGAATATCTTTTGGTGAGATCTAGTCCAGATCTATGAAGGCGAATCTTCTAATGGACTGTGATCTCTATGGCGCATGATCAGATCTGTGGATCTGAGTGTTTGGGTTGGTTCTGAAGTCCTCATATCTTTTATATCTGAAGGGACGCAGGTTCAGTGAAGGGAAAGTGCGCCGGGACGCAGTACAGTAAAGGCTCAGGTGCGTCTCTGAAGCAAAAGACGCGGCGCGATAGTGTTTCTGGGTGCGCCGGTCGCAGCAAAGCATAGAGGAACAGTGCGTCGGCACGCAGAACAGTGGAAGGTAGACTGCGTCCAGTCGCAGGTCACAGAAAGAAAATATGCGTCCCTGTCTTAAGATGATCTGTTGACTGTATATTTCTAAGGTGTTCTGGGTTATTTCTGTAATTACTGATCTGATATCTGTAGTGGACTGTATCTGTTGTATACTTGTTGATCATTTGATTCTTCATGAAAAGAAGTAGGGGGTTGTAGCTCCCTTCCAGGAGAGACTGGAAAACGAGAGAGAGTTGTAGCTCTCTGCAGGTTGCAGCCTGCGTGCTGGTAAAGGACTGCACCAGTACAAAATCATTGTAAAAAGAATTTCTTGAAAGAAGATAGAGACATATTGCAGCAGGTGGTTTTCTCCCGCATTGGGTTTCCACCTTACATCTTGTGTTCTTTGGTGTGACTGTCTATTTTCTTTATTCATGCTCATTATTTTATGGTACTGATATGCAAGAATAATTCAAAAGATCAAATAAGGAAGATTTGGTAAATTGCTTGATAATACTGATTCCCCCCCCCTCTCAGTATTATTTCCAACAATTGGTATCAGAGCAGGTCCTTCAGAAAAGCTTGATCGCTTGAAGGTAGATCGTTCATCATGAGCAACTACGAGAGAGAAGCATCAATCAGGCCACCAGTTTTTGATGGGACAAACTTCAATTATTGGAAGGTAAGAGTTACTGCATATCTTCAATCTCTTGGTACTGAAGTTTGGGACATTGTAGAAACAGGCTATGCTTTTCCTTCAGCTACTCCTACAGATCCAGCTGAGAAAAAGAAGTATGAAACAAATGCAAAAGCAGTCAGTACTCTATTAGGAAGTATATCCCAAACAGAATTCATGAAGGTAATGCACTTCAAATCAGCAAAAGAAATATGGGACAAAATGATCACAAGCTATGAAGGAGATGAACAGGTAAAACAAGCCAAACTTCAAACTCTCAGAATTCAATATGAGACTCTCAAGATGTATAATGATGAAAGTGTGGCTAATTATTTTCTTCGGGTAGATGAGATTGTAAATTGTATGAAAAATTTGGGTGAAGAAGTAAAGGAGTCTCTAGTAGTTCAAAAGATTCTAAGATCATTATCCCCCAAGTTTGAATCCAAAGTATCTGCAATAGAAGAAAAAGAAAATCTCCGTGTTCTTACTATGTCTCAGCTACATGGAATTCTAACTGCTTATGAAATGAGAAAGGGAGGACCATCAGACAGAAGGGAGGCTGCTTTTAAAGCATCAGGCAAAGAAGATTACTATGAAGCAAGCCATGATCCAGAAGAAGAGGAAGAAGAATCAAATTTTGTCAGAAATCTTCAAAGAGGTTCTGGAAGGTTCAGAGGTAAGCTACCTTTCAAATGCTTTGCTTGTGGAAGAGTAGGTCATTATGCTGCAAAATGCTCTTATAAGGATAAAGGAAAGGAACCAGTTAGATGGAACAAGAAACAAAGCGCAAATAAGAAAAGCTACTACACCCATGAAGATAGTGATGGCTTATCAAACAGTGATGAAGATGAACAAGGTAATAAATATAGGTTGTTAATGGCATTTGAAGATGATGATTATGAGGATGCTGTAGATGTGGATAACCTTTATGATGAAATTACTAGACTCAAGAGATGCATAGAAGAAAAGAACATGATTATTGATACTCTACAATTCCAAATTGATGAAAAGGAAAAACATCTTGAAAAATTAGAAGGTGAAATTGTTGGTCTTAGAAAAGAAATTGAGAAAACAAAAACTATTAATCTCAAGTTTGTCAAAGGATCTGAAACTTTGGATGAGATTATCAGTGTGCAGCGGTCTCCACTAAATAAGACAGGTTTGGGCTATAATGGAGAAATTTCTCAAGCATCCACTTCAAAAAGTTATCTTGATGCAGCAAGAAGAAATGAGCAAGAGCACAAGGAAGATCATCAGGTAAAGCAGGGACAAATGTCAAGCAGAAACTATCAGGGGCAATCCAGCTTAAGGGTGAACAAAAGCCACAACCAGCCACAGGTAAAATCTTCTCAATTTGGTTCAAGAATAGATGAAAATAGAAATTACAATCAGTTGGCTGGTAGATCCAATAATCGCAGAAGCTTCTTCAATGGACAATGCTTTTCTTGCCATAACTTTGGTCACAAAGCAGCTCAATGTGTTGCGTATAAAACAATCATGACTAGGGAAGCTCAAAAACAAAGAAGTATGACAGGGATTACAAAAAGGACCTATAACAACTTTTCAGCTCTTGAAAATGAAGTTGAATGTTCTATTTGCAATAATTTTGGACATAAAGACTTTGAATGCAGAAGCAGGTTTCCGGAAAGAAAGGTACAAGAGCAGAAAAAGGAACAAGCCTCAGGCGCCAAAACATGGAGAATAAAGGAACCTCAAACAGAAAGATGTGGGATAGCATTTTATGCAGAAGGACAAGAAAATCTATGGTACATTGACAGTGGATGTTCGAAGCATATGACAGGTGATAAAGAAAAACTTGAGTCTTATTCTAATTTAGAAAAGGGAAAGAAAGTCTCTTTTGGAAATGATACTCCTGCAACTATAAAAGGAAAAGGTATTGCTCCTTTAAAAGAAGATGTTAAGGCTGGAAATGTTTTGTTTGTTGATGGATTGAAGCATAATCTACTAAGTGTCAGCCAGATGTGTGATCAAAGAACTGAGGTTATATTCAGATCAAATGGATGCCTTGTTCGTGATCTTGATACAGGTAAAACAGTTCTCAAAGGAAAGAGAACTCCAAATAATCTATACATATTTGATGAAGGACAACAACAATGCTATCTAAGCAAGAATGAAGAGCACTGGTTATGGCATCGAAGGTTGGGACATCTAAGCTTCTCACAAATAAGGAAAGCTTGCAAATATCAGGCAGTTCGCGATCTTCCAGATATCAAAATTCCTGACAACACCATATGCAGATCATGTCAGTTTGGAAAACAAACCAGAACTAACTTTCCAGAGAAAGAAGGATCAGCCAGCATGCCTCTTGAGCTAGTACATACAGATGTATGTGGACCTTTCAGAAAAAGAACACCTAGAGGAGAGGAATACTTGATATTATTTATTGACGATTTCTCCAGGTTTGTTTGGTTAGGTCTTATGAAGCACAAAGATGAAGCATTCGAAAAATTCAAAACCTTCAAAGCCTTGGCTGAAAATGAATCAGGTCACAAAATTAAGTGCCCCAGATCTGACAGAGGTGGGGAATTTACTTCAAATGAATTTTTCGATTTCTGTGATGAACATGGGATAAGGAGAGAATTCTCTACAGCTAGAACGCCTCAGCAAAATGGAGTTGTTGAAAGAATGAACAGAACAATCCAACAAATGGCTCGTGCTATGCTTGATGAATCAGGAACCCCCGCAACCTTCTGGGGTGAGGCTGCACATACTGCGGTTATTATTCTCAACAAGACAAATGTCCGGGTGAACAGCACTCAAACCCCTCATGAGCTCTGGAGTGGTAAAACTCCTTCGGTAAAGCACTTCAAAATATTTGGGAGCAAATGCTATATCAAGAATACTGAGGAGCAGCTTGGCAAACTTGATCCTAGAGCAGATGAAGGCATTCTTCTTGGCTATTCTCCACATAGCAAAGCATACAAATGCTACAATAAAAGACTTGGCAGAATTGTTGACAGCATTGATGTAGTGGTTGATGAAAAGGGATATATTCCTAGGCAAATACATCGTGAAGACATCGAAGAAGATGAGAGCTACCCTCAAAGACAGAATGATGAAGAAGAAGAACCTCAAGAAGAATCTCAAGAAGAACCTCACGAAGAAGCAGAAGAACGGACAAGAATAGAAGAAAAGACTCCATCCAGATATGTTCAGAAGAACCATCCAGAATCTCAGATCATGGGACAAAAAGAAGCAGGTATACAAACTAGAAGAACAGTTGCAGAAGCTTCAAGCTATTTGGCATTACTTTCCTCCACCGAACCACAAAATGTGAAAGAGGCATGCAAAGATGAATGTTGGGTGAAAGCAATGGATGAAGAACTTGAGCAAATCGAAAAGAACAACACTTGGGAGCTGGTTCCTAGACCAAAAGATAAGAATGTTATTGGAACAAAATGGGTCTTCAAAAATAAATTGAATGAAAATGGAGAAGTAATTAGAAACAAAGCCAGACTCGTCTGTAAAGGGTATGCGCAGCAAGAAGGAATAGACTTTGAAGAAACTTTTGCTCCTGTTGCAAGACTTGAGGCCATCCGAATGTTCCTTACTCTCTCAAGTTTTCAGAACTTCAAGGTATTTCAAATGGATGTGAAATCATCCTTTTTGAATGGAGACCTGGAAGAAGAAGTATACATTGAACAGCCAGATGGGTTCATTCTTGGAAATGATCCAAATCTTGTATGCCGATTGAAAAAGGCTCTCTATGGTCTCAAACAAGCTCCAAGGGCTTGGTACTACCGGTTGGACAAATATCTTCATCAACAAGGTTTCTTAAAAGGTTCAGCAGATAGCAATCTGTATATAAAAGTTGAAAATGACAAATTGCTAATACTTGTTGTGTATGTAGATGACATTATTTTTGGCAGCAATGAAGAAGCTATGAGTCAAAGCTTTGCCTCAGTCATGCAGAAAGAATTTGAAATGTCCTTGCTAGGAGAACTGACATATTTCCTTGGTTTGCAAATCCAACAGAAGGAAGGAGGAATCTTTTTATCTCAAACCAAGTATCTCAAGCAGATTTTGAAGAAATATGGCATGGAAGATGCAAAACCAGTATGTACACCCATGGTCACAGGATGTAGTCTCAGTGCAAATGATGAATCTGCAGCAGTACATCAACCAACCTACAGATCTATGATTGGAAGTTTACTATATTTGACAGGTACCCGACCAGACATCATGCATGCAGTTGGAATAGTTGGAAGATTTCAGGCAAATCCGAAGGAGACTCATCTTCAAGCAGTGAAGAGAATTTTCAAATATCTTCAAGGGACTCAAAATTATGGCTTATGGTATCCTAGAGATACAGATCTTACTCTTCATGCCTATACAGATGCAGATTGGGCCGGAAGCGTGGATGACAGGAAAAGCACAAGTGGTGGTGCGTTCGTTATGGGTCCCAGACTGGTCTCTTGGTTCAGCAAGAAACAGAGTTCAATTGCCTTGTCTACAGCTGAAGCAGAATATGTTGCTGCTGCATCTTGTTGCACCCAACTCCTTTGGATGATGCAGAATTTGCAGGATTATCAAATCACTTGTACTCCTCCAATCCCTATCTTATGTGACAACACAAGTGCAATCAGCATCTCAAAGAATCCGGTTATGCATTCAAAAACCAAGCACATACCAATCAAGTACCATTTTCTCCGGGAACAAGTACTTGAACAGAAGGTCAAGTTGGAGTATGTTCCTTCTAAGGAACAAGTTGCTGATATTTTCACCAAACTGTTGCCCAGGGACACTTTTGAATACCTCAGGCAAAAGCTGGGGGTTGTTGATGCATCATCTTACTGTTGATCATCTTCCTATTGGTGGTATAGGCTCAGGGGGAGCACATAATGCATTGTTGGCATTATGGAGAAGGAGATCTTGGAAATAGCTGCAATATGTCTCTATCTCCTTCATGATGGATTTCTGGTTACAGATCTGGAGATGCATGAGCATAGGGGGAGCATACCCTTTGCCCTTGATGTCAAAGGGGGAGAATGAAGCTGAAGATTATGTGGTTGCCATCAAGTCCAAAGGGGGAGATTGTTGGCATTATGATTCAGGTGTTGTCCTTGATGGCAAACCCATTCAGGTGATAAATCAAGAAGGACGCAGGAAATATGTTCAGCAAGTGCGTCCCCGCAGGTATACCATACAGAACCCGCGTCCAGGGACGCAGGCCAGCCGTTCAGGAGGTGCGTCCGCCCAGTGCACACATTTCAAGGCAGAGAAAAGCACGTGGGGGTTTCTTGTGTGGTATCTAGCCGACGGTTTTGTGTTTCTATGGTGTCGGCTCGTGGTTTTGTTCCATGTTTTGGGGAGAAGCTTGCCTATATAAAGCAAAGGAGTTCATTTGGATTAAGTATCATCTTGGTTGAATATCTTTTGGTGAGATCTAGTCCAGATCTATGAAGGCGAATCTTCTAATGGACTGTGATCTCTATGGCGCATGATCAGATCTGTGGATCTGAGTGTTTGGGTTGGTTCTGAAGTCCTCATATCTTTTATATCTGAAGGGACGCAGGTTCAGTGAAGGGAAAGTGCGCCAGGACGCAGTACAGTAAAGGCTCAGGTGCGTCTCTGAAGCAAAAGACGCGGCGCGATAGTGTTTCTGGGTGCGCCGGTCGCAGTAAAGCATAGAGGAACAGTGCGTCGGCACGCAGAACAGTGGAAGGTAGACTGCGTCCAGTCGCAGGTCACAGAAAGAAAATATGCGTCCCTGTCTTAAGATGATCTGTTGACTGTATATTTCTAAGGTGTTCTGGGTTATTTCTGTAATTACTGATCTGATATCTGTAGTGGACTGTATCTGTTGTATACTTGTTGATCATTTGATTCTTCATGAAAAGAAGTAGGGGGTTGTAGCTCCCTTCCAGGAGAGACTGGAAAACGAGAGAGAGTTGTAGCTCTCTGCAGGTTGCAGCCTGCGTGCTGGTAAAGGACTGCACCAGTACAAAATCATTGTAAAAAGAATTTCTTGAAAGAAGATAGAGACATATTGCAGCAGGTGGTTTTCTCCCGCATTGGGTTTCCACCTTACATCTTGTGTTCTTTGGTGTGACTGTCTATTTTCTTTATTCATGCTCATTATTTTATGGTACTGATATGCAAGAATAATTCAAAAGATCAAATAAGGAAGATTTGGTAAATTGCTTGATAATACTGATTCCCCCCCCCTCTCAGTATTATTTCCAACATCCATATGTCAGAATGGATTTCCGAGGCGACCCGGATTTGGCGCTACCGGCTGGTAAGCAGTGGAGTACTCTAGGTAAAGTGATTCGACCACATCTTTGTTTATCAGCTTTCTAATGTTTTTGTGTTTTTTTTAAATTTTATCAAGACTAATCGATATCATATGTGTGTGTAGATATTGGGCCAGTACGACCAGTGGCACGCCCACAGGTGGCAGTTGCCGCTCCAGTAGGAGAGGCTGTAGGGAGGGCTGTCCTTCACGATATGGACATAGCGGAGACCCTGGTAGTACTGCAGGATCAGATCGAGGGTCTCACTCTCGGTATTCAGGATGTGAGGACCGACGAGCTACCTCTGAGGCTACAGTGCCATACTACTGGTGTGCTGAGTTGATGGACTAGGCTCTTGCATATGATCACACAGGCTGTGACATGTTATCACCAACATCATTAGTCTAGGATTCTTTTTTGCATTCATTTTTGAGTTTCTTGGTCATATGACCAGTTTTGTCTTGGACACAAAACATTTTGTAAAAAACTATAAACAGTTATATATTTTTGATTTTCAGAGTTTTATTCTGGTTAAGTTATGCAATCCTGATGCAAATATTAATATAAAATGCTTTCTTTACAAATGTTGCAAATGTCTATCTAACACATAGTTTTCTAATGAATCAGTTAATTTAATGGAATCAAATTGTCTTTCCAAAATCTTTACTCTTAGGAACATGTGATAAATAGCTGGGTTTCAAACAGAATAAACGCTAGTCAGTTGTAGAATGATGAGTTGTGAATCTATCCTGACAACGAGTTGGCGTATACCATGTGAAATGGTATCAGAGAGAAGTTCAATCAACGCACTATATTCAGCGATGTTGTTCATCGACCGACCAATACATATCCCCCTGAAACTCACTAACTTGCTTCTTGGAGTGAAAATGGCCCAAGCCGCAGAAGATAGATTCCACGTACTACAACTAGCTCCGTCGGCATACCCAACAAATTGTTCCAAAAATTCTAACATCTGCAATCAAATGTAAATTGGATTACCTAACCAAAATGATAACTCCTAAAAGAAAACAAAAATGTAACAAAAATATATATGCAAAGAGTGCACTACACTTAATCAAGCATAGTAACGCTTAAGATACAACCCGTTTCGGGGTTGCGATAGTGGAATCCCATCATAATCGACCAGCTCGTAAGCTCCTTTTGTCAATACTCATTTAACAATGTAGGGGCCCATCCATAATGGTTTGAATTTGCCTGCTCCCAATTTGTTAGAGTCCTGATCGTAAAGTAGGACTAGGTCACCTTCTGAGAAGACATGAGGTTTGACATTTTTGTCAAATTGTGCCTTGACACATTTCTTGTGTGCTTCGTTAGTGTTGGGACTCAGAAATGTCATATTTCCATCCACCTTTTTCTTCACTATTCCTTACATCTCATCATCCCATTAACCTGTTATCATATCACTTTCATACATACATTTGGGTTTCACCTTCCTATTTTCCATTTTATTCATTTTTGTATTATAAGTGAATTCATGATTAATTATTAGAAAATGTACATATTTTTATATATATATCTCAAGAATATGTGAGTTTTGTGATGTAGGAAATATGTGAAGAATTAATATCTCCTCCACCATATCAAGGAGATAATTATGCAAGCCTTTTTCTACGGAGAAAATCATGGAGGCATATCGAGAAAATCATGGAGGCATATCTTATCCTAAGGAGAAAATCATGAAGACATATCTTATCCAAGATATGAGAGAGATTTGTGGGATCATGTTTGAGAGATTTGTGCGATGATATCTTGTAATAACAGGAAACTAGTTGAGAGTGCTTGAGAGAATATTGGATATGTAATTATGGAAAGGTTATCTTCCTCATGTATATAAGAGAGTGCTCTCTCTTCATTGGGGTGAATAATGAATAATAGAGAATGGAGATTAACTTTGATTCTTTCTTGATTTGTAATTTAGTTTTTGTAATATAATTTGACATAGTTTTATTGTCATGAGCTCATATCTGTTGTTTGCCATTCACTTCTTCACATGTTGTATTTATTTTCCTTTATGCAATTTCATGCTTTCCTAGTTAGTGTTTCAATGCTTTAATTTGATTTCAGTAATTTAGATTAGATTAGATTAGATTAGTTCCACTTCAGTCCTGCATATACAGTGCATGTGTCTCGTAAGTCTACGGACCTCGGATTGATAAATTAAATAGTTGGGTAAGTACTACAACGGAATTAAACGAACATAGTTTCACCCAACATTTTGGCGCCGTTGCCGGGGAGGCACGATGGATTGAAGTTTAGTTTGATTTTTCTGCAAGTGTGTTTAGACATGTTCCTAACTCCGAGGTGTTAAATGCGGTAAGACGTGGGGAACAGCCTACGCATCGCATTCGAGATACCGTAATGGGCTCGACCTCTTATGGATCAGGGCATGTAGGGTGTGTTTACATTTATGCAAGTGTGAATTTTGATTTCTGCAGGTGTGTTTGATTTTCGCAACTGTGAAGAATGTGTGATGAATTCATTGTTCATGGTTATAATTGAAGCATTCAATTACTCAATTAATGTGCAATCCTTGTAAGAGGGTTTAATTGAGTATTGAATTCAAGATTATTTCTGTGGTCCTTTTGTTTTTAGTGTGCTGATTTTTATTTGTTTTTTTTCTTTCAACATGATTTTATAATGAGTGTCAGCTTGGAACTACTCACTCAGATCCTTGCAGAAGTTGGAATCTCCTCTTCCCTGGAAAAGGAGATCTGGACAAAAATTGAAAGTTCAACTACTCCCCAAGAAATAAATGAAGAATCTTGCGTATCTGATGGCGAAAAACCATTCGAACAGGAGATCGAGGAAGAAGAGCAGCAGATCGGAGAAGAAGAACAGGAATTACAGCAGAATCTGAGTAAGAGTAACTGTGCTTATCAAAGCTTCATCGAACAATGGTTCCAGGTAAGTACTAGATTAGATTCATCTTTTAATTTTTTAGTTGATTTGCAGTTACAGCAACCAGACTCATTCACTGTCAAATATTTTCATCCATCATTTGACAAATTGCTACTGAATCTATTGTTGTCACTGCTACGCGAATGGCTTCATTGGAAGTTCAACTACACGTAGCTAATTTGTAAATTCTAATTAGTATAGAGTAGGTAGGCTTTCAGTTTTAGTTTTTGCTTTCATTTTTAGTTCTGCTTTTACCTAGAATAAGTATGCTCTCCTCCTGCGTCTTTGTACGATCTCGAGGATCAGAAAATAGGTTTCAGTTTTGCTTAGAATAAGTATGCTCTCCTCCTGCGTCTTTGTACGATCTTGAGGATCAGAAAATAGGGATGATAATGACTAATTTCAAGAATAAATTCATTTTTTTTTGCAACGTGCTTCATCACCAACATTTTTCGATATGCAAATCTTTGTGTCCATTTGTTAAAAAGAAAATTTAAAACTAACCATTTTTGTTTTTAAAGATAGGATTAATTTCATTTTCTAGACTGTTACTAATAAATAATAACATAAAATTAAAAAAAATAAAAAAAAATAAAAAAATAAAAAAATAAAATAAAAAATAAAAAATAATAACAGTGATCCACGTGATTCGGACGACCCCTCGGATTGATCGTAACAGAATTGGGTTTTCCACCTTCTTCATGCATTCGACAAAATAGCTTCAGAGCCTCTTCTCCATCCCCGCTCTGCGCACATCCTGCAATTTCCATGAAATCTCATTGGATCCGATTCCTAAAACCCGCATTTTATCAAAGAGTTCCATAGCCTTATCCCGAAACCCATTCTGAACATAACCTGCTATCATAGCGCTCCATGTGACCACATTTCTATGAGACATTCTGACGAACACTTCGCGCGCATTCTCCAAATGCCCACATTTCACATACATATTCATGAGGGCACTTTCTACAAAGGGATCCGACTCTAACCCTCTTTCTCTAATGAGTCTGTGGACTTCCCTGCCTTGCTGAAGATACCCAAGTTCAGCACAGGCTTTAAGAACACTCTTATCAGGTCGAATCCCTCGGCCCTGCATTAGATGAAAGAGGGCGATGGCTTCTTCGCAATCGCCATGTTTTGCATACCCTCCAATCATTGTAATCCATGAAGACATTGCTGGAGATTCATTGAGAAAGCGAAATGGCTGGTCATCCATATTATCCCGAGGACCTGCAACTGCCTGGATATGTGCCTCTCTTCCTCCCTCCATCCCAGATTGTGGGTGTGTATGGGATTGCCTCTGTCCTTGTTGTTACTCTCATCTGGTTCATCTCAGGAAGATGCTCCAAGATCTCATCCATTGATAGAATTCTTATGTGTTGGTGGGCGTTTACTGGATTAACTCATCTGGTTCTCGAAGGGTATTTTGTTTTCTCTCCAAACTTTTACAAGCTCGAATCTCCTTTTTACCTGGCGGAAGTTTGGAAAGGGTACAACAAGGGTGATTCAAGGTATGCAGCAAGAGATTCTGCTGTAGTTACAGTAGAAGGAATCACTGCTGTAATAGAGGGACCTGCCTGCCTTCTTGCTGTGTATGCAATAGCAGCAAGGAAGCCATACAATTACACACTCCAATTGGCAATTTGTTTGGGCCAACTTTATGGTGACATTGTATATTTTGTTACAACATTTTTGGAAGGTGACAACTTCTCTGCTGGTCGATATTACTATTGGCTTTACTTTGTGTTGGCAAACAGCTTCTGGTTGGTAATACCTTCAATATATTGCTGTAAGATGCTGGAAAAAATAAGTCACGCTTTCTTGACGGCAAAACCAAAAAAACAGCTGATTCCCGAGCCAGGGAGTTCGTCTTGAGCATCGCAGTTATTAATTTATTGCCACATTAATCTGGTTTGAATATTGATAACTACGTGATTAATTATATTTTGAAATTTGAGCCTTCCTTCGACATTACCCTAGCTCTCCAGTCTTTGGCCACCCACGCCAATTGATTTTTATTGCCACAAGCTTCACGAAATCGCACCAGTCTCAACACGTGATTTTAAAATGGATTTTTTGCGCAAACCAGGATGAATTAACAAAAACTGAGACATGGGTTTTCTCCGGAATGGGGGTAATTAGGTGACTTGCGAGAAATTTCCTGAAATTTGCAGTGGTTTAGGAGAAAATTGGGTTTCTTTCGAACCGAATTTGATAGATTGCGCCAAAATCCGATTTTCCAGATCTGATTTTCGTGGTTAAAATTCCCGCTTCAGACAGTGGGAGAAAGCGCTATAAATTAACACTTGTCCTGTATTTTCTTTCAGGTATTTCTTTTTTTGGGGATCGCCGCCTTGCTTCTCCTGTTGGAACTACCATTGATCAATATTCAGCTCATAGATCATTGCTCTCATAGATCATTGATCGGTTTCAGAAAACTGATATTACCAATTTCGGGTTCGAGGTTGCATGGCTTAGTACTGTTCCACCCTCGTTTTCATTACACATTATCTCGAAAAATCCAAACTCAAATCTACTTGAAATTCCACACAGCGCAGGCCCTGATGTTAAAAAGGATCCTGCACTTCTTACGCGCAGCCAAACTCTTATGGGCAACCAAATCCAAACTCTCTAGCACATTCAGAGGCTGCCCGAATGTTCGGTGAAAATAAGCAGCAATATAACAGACGGGTTCGTGAAATTGTGGCGCAGAGCTGGACAACACACTAAGTCATTTTGTTTGTTAGGAAAGGTTTGTAATATTGCAATACTATGAATCAAGTGATTGGTTCCAAGTTTAGTCTTAAATGCCTAAAGACTTGGTGTATGTCTGTTTTTATGTGCTGGCTTTTTGTTATTTGTCAAAGTCACAACCATGCCTATGCCTATTCATAGTGTTTATACAAGGATGATAGCTATGCACTGGAGAGTGAAGGGCAGCGTTTTTCATAGCCCATGTAATCTTCCCACTATATTTTGTTTGTTATGTATATAGTTGGCAAACTTAAAAAAAAATACAAATAAATAAAAAATAACAAAAAAATAATAAAAATAAAAACTTGTCACACTCACTACTTGTTCCCTAACAAATACAACGCTTTTTCAAATGTTTTCAATCCACTTTCCTACACATCAATAAAAACATTTTGAAAAAGTGTTGTGCAATCAATGAGTAAATTGCATGAGGACATGCAATAATTTTAGTTGGGGGGAAATAAAAGTATGTTGGACTTTTTGTGAATTTGTGGGCAAAAGTAGGATGCATATACTAACACGTGAAATGAGATTGGTGTTATGTGTAGGACAACGAGAAGCTTATGCAGAAAGCTCAACATTACGATGCAACACCTTTTTCATCCACAATTAGAGTTATTTCGGAAAATAATTAAAAAATGGACATTTTGTAAATTCTTGAAATGCGCTAATTTGTTTTTGAGTCACTTCATACAGGAATGATCGATGGAGATGGCACACGAAGATGACAATTTTTATGCAGGAATGGTGCTAAGTTTTTCAGAGTATGCAAAGTGATTTTTCCAAATCACAATGAAACATGCATCATTGGACGCTTGAAGGAACAAATTCTTCACTGCACATATCATGACATTTTCCACTACACACCTTTTGCGTCATGACTACTCACCATCCTTGTGTTGCAGCCCATCTTCCATTTCCTTATCTTTCACGACTTCATGCACGCCTATTTTTCTGAATCGCATACATCCATTTATCCTTTTCAGTTTGCCTTTTGAATAAAACTCATTCCCTTTCCATGATCACATTACCTTGATTTCCTAGCCATGTTGATCCACACTGCTTGTCCGTGAGTTCTTTCTATTTATAGTCCTACCAAATCTTTTTGTACAAACTCGCGTTGACTGATGTGGGATTCCTTAAGGCCCACCTTTCAACAAGTCTTGCCCATCGACATCAGCACCTTATCTGGGAAATAGACTAGAGTTCATTTTGAGTACCTAGAGGCTTACATGCCTTAATGGCAAGCTCTCTCGCTGGCGATCATGGGAATACATCAATGTCCCTTGATCATCAGATCTTGCAAGTGGCTCGACCTCGACACATCCATTCGCACTTCGCAAGATGTACTCCGGTACCTTGGCACTCATTGACATCAATGGTGAGTTGCCTCGCATTGGTTAACGGCATACATCAATGGCCGGTAATCCAATGATTTCTATTCATGCTCGACATCGACACATTCATTCGCATGTTTAGAATTGTACCATCGGGTTTGTAGCGGGTGAATACTATACACTTTTTCATGACTCCCTCAGCAGTTACAGCATTATGCATTCTGATCTATGAGAGTACCACAGTACCACTTTCAGCTTTTATCTTTTCCATGATTCAGCATCAGCAGTTCAGATTCCTTCATTCTCCAGGATCCAGTTACATCAGTCACATTTTCTCGATCCAGCAGCAGCAGCAGCTACATTCCTATTGCATACTTCATCATTCTTGGGTAAGTAGAGGTATGTTGTTTTCTAATCTTTAATCATGCAATTCCTTATATGCTAACTTGAATATTTTGGAAAATTCCCTCACCATGCTACATTTCCTTTCATGCGCCATGTTAAGTTGCATGCGGACATGCAACAAATTCAGTTGAGGGGGGGAGAACTACATTCACTACATATTCACTTCCATGATTCCATTTCTTCACCACTATCACTCCATTTACCATTCACCAACATTTATTTTCCAATGATACTTTGTTGCACTTTGTTTCATACGCAATATTGGCATGCTTTATTAATATTACAAAAAGGGCTTTCTTATGCACATTATGATTTCCAGTGAGTGTTTACATTATTGAAGAAAAGAGAACAGAAAATGAAATGAATGTTGTTAACACAAGAACCAACATTATTTGTATTCATGGTTGTCACACAAGAACCAACCATATTCATGGTTGTCACACAAGAACCAACCATAAGAAAATGTAAATTGTTACTAAATGTCTCTCACATATCCTGGAAACATTTAAGAGATCATCATGTAAAGCCAAAGTTCAATATGCCAAATGTTCTTAAAAGATACCCATGCATGGTTGCATGAGGACATGCAACAAGTTCAGTTGGGGAGGATGTTGGGACTTAGAAATGTCATATTTCCATCCACCTTTTTCTTCACTATTCCTTACATCTCATCATCCCATTAACCTGTTATCATGTCACTTTCATACATACATTTGGGTTTCACCTTCCTATTTTCCATTTTATTCATTTTTGTATTATAAGTGAATTCATGATTAATTATTAGAAAATGTACATATTTTTATATATATATCTCAAGAATATGTGAGTTTTGTGATGTAGGAAATATGTGAAGAATTAATATCTCCTCCACCATATCAAGGAGATAATTATGCAAGCCTTTTTCTACGGAGAAAATCATGGAGGCATATCAAGAAAATCATGGAGGCATATCTTATCCTAAGGAGAAAATCATGAAGACATATCTTATCCAAGATATGAGAGAGATTTGTGGGATCATGTTTGAGAGATTTGTGCGATGATATCTTGTAATAACAGGAAACTAGTTGAGAGTGCTTGAGAGAATATTGGATATGTAATTATGGAAAGGTTATCTTCCTCATGTATATAAGAGAGTGCTCTCTCTTCATTGGGGTGAATAATGAATAATAGAGAATGGAGATTAACTTTGATTCTTTCTTGATTTGTAATTTAGTTTTTGTAATATAATTTGACATAGTTTTATTGTCATGAGCTCATATCTGTTGTTTGCCATTCACTTCTTCACATGTTGTATTTATTTTCCTTTATGCAATTTCATGCTTTCCTAGTTAGTGTTTCAATGCTTTAATTTGATTTCAGCAATTTAGATTAGATTAGATTAGATTAGTTCCACTTCAGTCCTGCATATACAGTGCATGTGTCTCGTAAGTCTACGGACCTCGGATTGATAAATTAAATAGTTGGGTAAGTACTACAACGGAATTAAACGAACATAGTATCACCCAACAGTTAGCCAGCACGACATCATGACAAGTTTCATCCAAGTGGATTAGTTCCAAGAAATGAGCCTCTTATTCCGAGGTTTCGGGGAGTAGATCAATTGCGAGCTTGAGAGATGAAATTTCACACTGAATTGGCAAGACAGCTTCCAGACAATACACCAACTAAAAAGGTGTGAATCCAGTCGCATTTCTTACCGAAGTCCTATATGCCCATAAAGCTGAGTACAAGATTAAATGCCAATTCCATTTGTGGACTCCAATCATTTTCTGTAGCATGTGCTTGAGGGCTTTGTTGATCGCTTCAACCTGTCTGTTAGCTTGCGGATAATATGGAGTAGAACTATCGTGGGATAGTCCTAGTTTGGCAGTCAATTAAACCATAATCTGATTGCGAAAATGCGATCCATGATTTGTGACTATAGCCCGTGGGACACCGAACCTAGAGACTACATGATTGAAAAAGAAAAGAGCAGTCGTTTCACTGCTATTGTTTAATGTAGGCATCGCCTCAGCCCATTTTGTAAAATAGTCGACAATGACTATAATATACCCATGCCCCTCGGCCGAGGTGGGGTTACATGTCATAAAATCAATGCCCCATTTAACGAATGGCCCAACAACAACTACTGGATGCAGTGGTGCAGGTGGTAATCTGGTTTTGCGATCAAAAATCTAACAAGCATGGAAACTTCTAACTACAATTATGCAATCTTTGAATATAGTGGGCCAGAAGTAACCAGCTCGTAAGATCTTTTGTGTAGTAGCGTAACCAGATAGGTGCCCCCCACATGTACCTGAATGACATTCATTTAGAACTTTTTCAACCTCCTCATGCGTGAGGCACCTTCGTAGAACGATATCGACACCACGATAGTAAAGTGTATCACCAACGATCATGTAGTCTTTTGCTTGGTATCTAATACGTCGTTGTCCTGAGCGAGACGTGTTTGGCCTAAAAGTTTAGGTTTGGAGATAGATTAGTATATCTACATACCACGGATCACTTTACGATATCAAAAACAGAGTTTCATCCACAATTGATGCTTTAAATTTTAAATTGTTGGATGATGATGGAAGGTCACAAAGTAACTCCGTGAAGACGAGAAACTTCTTTGATTTGGATTTGGTGAATTCCAGCTCAAACTCTTGCAAAATGGTTATCCATTTGGAATATTTTCCGCCCAGTAATTGACGCGACAGAATGTAGGTCATAGCGTTGCAATCTAACACAATGGTAGTTTTGCGAAAGAGTATATAGTGTCAAAATCTCTATACTGCTTGAATAGCTGCTAAAGCTAGCTTTTCAACATAGGAGTATTTTCTTTTTGTATCATTTAAGTTTCTACTTAAATAATATATAGGATGTTCTATTCCATCATTTTTTTGCACTAAAACCATAGCGATGGTTGTATTTTCGGCAACGAGATACAGGTTAAAGTAATTTTGATAGTCAGGAGCATACATTAATGATGCTTTTATCAGGGAATCTTTTAAAGCATCAAAGGAAGCTTGTGCAACTTGATACCAATTGAAGGGTACTTCTTTTTTCAAAAGACATGTATAACCGTTAGCAAGTTTGGCGTAATGTGGAATGAACCTCCTCAGAGAGTTTTCCTTTCCTTGGAGTTTCTGTATCTGAATCAAATTTGAAGGTGGAGGCATGTCAAGAATTGCTTGAACCTTACATGGGTCAAGTCGAATTCCAGCCTTAAAAACTACGAAACCAAGTAATCGACCGGAACCCACACAAAACACACACTTGTACGTATTGAGTCGTATCTTGTAGTTACGACAACGTAGAAATATGGCTCTCAAATGTTGCGGATGATCAGTCTGCTTTTGCGAGTGAGTTGGTAAATCGTCGAGATATGGTTGAACGATGTGCTTGATGTCATGGAAGGCATAGTTCATTGCCCTCTGAAAAGTTTCCCCTGCGTTCTTCAAACCGAAAGGTAATTTGCGGTATGCGAATGTGCCCCATGGACATATAAATGCAGTCTTTGACTAGTCCTATGTGCAGATATTGATTTGATTGTATCCGGAAAATCCATCCATAAATGAAAAGATTTCGCATCTGGCACATTCATCAATTATCTAGTTGATGAAGGGTGTAGGATAGTTGTCCTTTGGACAAGCTTGATTTACATCTCTATAATCAACGTACACTCTAACTGTTCCTTGTTTTTTCATTAGAGGAACAATGTTTGATACCCAATCAGTGAGAGGAACAGGGTAAATAAAACTAGCATGCAAAAGTTTTTCAACTTCTGCCTTAATGGCAGTGGCTTTCTTCGGGTGTACCGGTCGAAGTCATTGTCGTACTGGTTTGACATCTAGATACATCTTCATCTCATGTTCAATGATGCTTGAGTCAATGCCTGGCATTTCTTCGTATGACCATGAAAAGACATCTCTGAATTCACAAAAGAGAGTGCAGTAAATTTCCAGTTCTGATGAAGAATACGATTTTCCAATATGAATATTCTCTACAACATTAGGTTTGGTCGAGATATTAATGGCTATAGTTTCTTCAATATTGGACAGATTTCACTCGAAATCCACTATATTTACAGTATTTGATATAAAATCAAAGATTGATGGATGTTTAAGGTCGCTTGAATAATCTTCATTGTTCTCTTGAAGGTGGGAACGATGGTGGTAATCTTCCCACGACGTCTCTCCTATCATCATAGACTGAATGATTCCTTCGTCTGTAGAATGTATATGAGACCAAGGATCATAAGAGGTACCATACTCTAGAGACCTATCTATCCAAACACTCACTGAGTGTTGATCTGGGTTGTCGCCCAGGCCTAGAAAATTGATTGCTACAAAGATTCTATGGGGCTTGGAGGCAACACCTCGCAATGATCCACACTATCAAAATGGTCAGAGTTCTTCTTAATCTTTGATGATGTAGAAGATATCATATTACAGGTTTCCACTATGGCTACTTCCACCAGATTTCTTGGAGGCGGGAGGGCAAAAGTACCCATTAAGGAAGGGTCTTTTAGGAGACCTACTTTGACATGTTGAAGTGATTGAGAATTTCCATGGATCAATGGGATGCTTCCAGTAGCTTGTGAACTGTTGGGGAAGAAGGTTAGTTGGTCAATGCTTGTAATTCCAACTTGGAAGGGAAATGCAATCTTTCTAAAATATGTTGACACAACGACGACCATAGCATAAATCTAGGGCCTTCCTAGCAAGATATTGTAGTCAAGGTTTCCATCTATGATCTCGACTTCAATTTTTACTGTCTTGCCCCCCAGTTCAATTTGCAAGTTACCTAATATACCATACGGCATGTATGTTCTTCCATCAAATGCTTTTAATGTCATTTATGATCATGACAAGGGTGGTGAGCCTAAAGTTTTCCAGCAACTCATTGACATAATACAGGTAGATGCCCCCTCATCAATGATTGTTCGATGAATAGTTTTATTGAGGGCTTTTACTTGTATAAGGAAAGTGAGTTGGGCCAATAACTGAGGTTCATATCATTTATGGTTAAAGGCCACAAGATTGGAATCTGCTGGGTCAATCCCACCTATTGTTGATAACAAAGCCTACTTTTGGGAGGGGCAATTTTGCAATACTTCAAGTGTTGACATAGCGGATGGTGATTAATCCAAATCCTCCACTATATTATAATTCTACGCTGCTTGAGTACGAGGATTAAATGTCAATTTATGTACTACTCCCTTTGGTGGCTTTATAGTTAGTTCAGGAATGATGGGCGAAACAACTTCAGGCGAAGTTGTTGTCGAACTACGGGGTTGATCTGTAGCCTTGTCATTCAACGACTGTGGATTCTCATAATCTTTATTCCTTGTCAATATCAAAGCATAATTTAGTTGTTTTGAGATGGATAGCATAAGCACTTGGGATGGGGAAGCATGATCGATAGCAACCAAATTGGTTTTTGGGCTTGGAAATGGATCAGTCAACACCACTGAGCTATTTGAATTTTTTAAAATTTTCATAACCTCAGCTTTATGTGGACAATCTTTCGTCCAATGATCGTCGTCGCATATGAAACAAGGATGACCAGGTTTCTTTTGCCCAGTAGGGTTTTCAAAATCTTTTTAAGGAGATGAATTTTCCTGTTTCTTCTTATTATTTTTCCCTTTCTTCTTGCCCCCTAGTTGCTTTGGATTTTTTCCCTTGTTAGATGACATGGCATTAATCTTCGAGGCAAAAGGTTCTTCATTTGCTTTTTGACTAGAAACTGCAAGGGCTTTTTTAGATGGAGCTTTCGTGGTTTTCGTGCTTGTGGTACCAATCACGCCATCACTGACATGAGAGTCCTTATTTGATTTAGGAGGGGGAGGAACAGAAAATTCTGGTCTAGGAGCGTTAGGAATTTTGTCATAGAGTGTTCCAAACTGAGTATAGATCAAGTCTAAATATTGTGCACGAGCAATGACTTGCTCTTCAGTGACAACTCCTCCCTTAGCTACATCCTCTATAATAGAGGGCAATAATGACTTAATAAACCATTCATCTAAAAGCTGATTAGGAACATACGTCTTTACCATTCGGTGATGACGCCGCCACTCATGAATATGATCAGATATGTGAGTCGTTGTTGTCTATTTAAAATTGGTAAGGAGTTCTGTCCCTGTTTCGTACCTTATGGGTAACTAAAAATGGGTTAAAAAGGTAGTGGCAAGGGTGCTGAAGTTATCGAATGAAGCTCTAGGAAATTCAATATACCATTTTTTTGCCGAACCAGTGAGCGTTCTCTGAAAAGGGCGAAGCCTAATCGAATCATCATTGGGTGTTAGATGAGCACCACAAATGAAAGGTCATTATGTGATTCGATGGATCTTCACCTGGATTTCCATTGAATTTAGGAATATCGGAGGGAAGTTTATGCGGAATTACTGGCCACCAAGGGGTGTAAGCAATTGGATCATTTATCAACCAACTCAAATCCAGTAATTCTAGAGTTGCCACAAAAGGAAAATATTGATTCAGGTTAGGCTAAGCATACCGAGGATAAGATAGAATCACCTAAGCAGTAGGTCTTTACATACTAGCATAGTGTATCTGATGTTGTTAACTTTGATAAGGTTGTTGGGCATAACCATTATAGTATGGCTGTTGATAACCATTTTGAAAATGCGGTTGTCCATTACCTACAAAGCCTTGTTGCTCAAGTCCTTGGTAGGTTCGTTGGAATTGTGGTTGTTGGTATTTTACTAGCCATGGTTGTTGGACCATTTGTTGTTGCCCAATACTAGAAGATTGACCAAGATGCAGAGTGATCATACCCGTTTTGGCCTGAGTCGTTCCAGGTAAGGAAGCACTAACCTGAGGTTGTGATTGAGCCGTTGAGACAAGAGGCTGTTGTATTGTAACCTAAGAGACTTGAGGTTGACATACAATAGGTAGCGCTTGTACTTGTGACACTAACCTGAGGTTGCGATTGAGCCGTTGAGACAAGAGGCTATTGTATTGTAACCTGAGAGACTTGAGGTTGACATACAATAGGTAGCGCTTGTACTTGCGACACAGTCACAATAGCAGGTGTAGTGGGAATATTCGACACAGGTTGGGTCAGTTGCATTGAATATACAATCCTTGGTTGTTGTGGTAGTATTGGTACCCAACCACTTGACATAATTCAAGTTTGACCTAAATTTT
Source organism: Pinus tabuliformis (assembly GCA_031772625.1). NCBI lineage: Eukaryota > Viridiplantae > Streptophyta > Pinopsida > Pinales > Pinaceae > Pinus > Pinus tabuliformis. The sequence continues at coordinate 1,526,093,133 of CM062816.1, forward strand.
GTTGTAAACTCTCATATGGTTATTCTCCAGGAGGGAACAATGAAAAAGCATACTGCCCTCCATATGGCGGCAGTCCAGTGTTCAAAGGATATATCAGTCTTTGAAGACTGGACTGCCCAAATTGATATTGGCATGCATGATCAATTTGCTGAGTTTCAACATAAGAAATACCAGATGGGATTCCGGATGAACCAATTGGAACAGACCATGTCATCGAAACAGTCCTTGAATGGACTCCAGCTAGTGATTGGTAACTAGCCGGGATAGATGGTATACCAACAAACATTGTAGGAACGACAGCAGCAAGCTCTGCTGTAGCTATATAAGATGATACAGTCCTAAATTTTGATGGTTGTTTAGACACATTTAGTCTATCCAAAATATTTTCTAGTGATTCGACAAGAACTTGCGATGAAGGATGATTAAAAGAACAAACTTCAGGATTAGAAGGATATAAGTGAATCCCAGTTCCAAAATGCAATGGGGTACTAGATGGAAGATCCTCTACTATCTCTTCTATTGCAATCAGTCCAGGTGGAAGGGGTAGACCGTCAGCTCCATAAAATACTTTTGGAGCTGAAGAAGGTATTGCTTTTGTAGTGACATATACCAGAGGGGTGACACCTTTTGAATTCTAGAACTCAACTTCCAGATGTTCAGATAAGTGAACTTCAGTTTCTGGGATAGCTCTATCTGGAGCTGTTTCATGTAAAGAAGTGTTTACCATTACACTAGGATCAGTTCTAATGTCCTCTTGCAACTGCGGAATTCCTTCTCTAAAGGCAGATGTACCAGAAATGATCAGAGTAACTATAGTCTTTGATGATGTCGAAACACAAGTTTCAAATAAATTAGTTGAATTTGACTCAGTTAAATGAGACCGTTTTGACCGGAATGGTTTCGTTTCTGGAGTCAAAGATGGTTGACTCGCCAGCCTCCGTGAACGACAGGGTTTTGATTGACTTTCCTCCATGATTGCGGATTACTAGATCAACTCAAAATTAAGGGGAAAAATGTTATTCCGAATTTAACAAATTTTAATGATGCTTTGACACAACTTTTCTTTTTCAATTTTTAAGAGTCGAGAAAAAGTTAAAGATGACTCTAGTCCCCTTCGATTTTTAATGAGCCTGAAGTGACAAGTGCTCAGATGGACCTTTTCTTTTAAGGAGTCGAAAAGGAATGAAAGTGACTACTCTAGAAATCTAGACAGAGGGATTACCAAACCAATCACAAAATTGTAAAATACACCTTGGTGATAAATTAAAGAGAAATTATTAAGGACTTATGTACGACAATCAATCTTCCCGAATGCTGTGTTCAGTGGATTGCAATCGATAGGGCAGCAAACATGGCTTCCTATGGATAAAGGATATTAGCCTATTGTGATCTCCCAATATATACTCGACGGTACGGGGAGCACAACTTCATACTAGCACTTGTCGTATCAATGAGGAGGAATCACCCAACCTTCGATGAAAACGATAGTTACTAGGTTTTACGATGCCGAAATACGTCTCTAGCCTAGACCTCTAGATGTGTTGCGTTAGGTTCCAAAGCATTGTTAAGTTCATTGAAATTTATTTTAGAGTTGATCTTGTTGAGAATTTTGTCTTTAAAGGTTCACCGCATGATGTAGATGTAAAATTCCTAAATATGCAATCTAAAATGATAAACAATCGTTGTTTATTTTTAGCAATGAAAATCCTAGCTACTAAGGAAATAAGGTTATGATTCTTTCAAACAGAGAGCAAAGAGCACACACTAAATGCACTTTTCCTAAATAATTTTTCGCACACAGTCTAAATGCAAATGCAAATGCATGTATTTGTTTTTCGTTCCCTTTAATGTGAGTAATGCCAAAGAAGGAAAACTAAGTATAGATCTGAAATATTTCTTCAAAGCGATTTTTCGACAATTTCTTTTCAAAATGAAAGGAAGGCTAAACGAAACTTTTTGATTTTGAATTGAAAATTGCTTTCGACACTTCAAATATTAACAATTCAAATCAAATACAATGACAAAAGTACAATCGACTATCTAGAGGAGGAAGACATTACGACACTCTTCTTTTTGACTCAAAATGACAGTTACGACACTTTTTTGCATCAAAACGACAGTTTGATTAAGCTACTTTTGACAAAGGATCGTAAATGATGGACAAATACATAAAAACATTTACTAATCCTAATCAATGGAGGCTGCATTATGTAAAGGAAGGAGGCTTTAGCAATGAGATACTGATCATAAGCAACAAAACAATTGAATAGAGCTAAAAACAAGGAGAAAACACCCAAATTTCAAAGAGAGAAATAGTATTACTCAGTCATCGCACCCGTGCTTCAAAAAAATAGGGATGCATCTCACCTACTAAACACGGGAGGTGCAATGCATACTAGCTTCCAGTGATAGACAATGCGATGGGCCAGGGAGCGAAACTGAGGTGGGTTTTTGCTCAAATTTGCAGCTGAGTTCAGTGATTTAGACCGAGCTATTATGAACAGTAAAGAACAAAGTATAAGGGTATGATCTTGGGAGGTTATTGAGCTACCAACAGGGCATATAGAATGTTTGTAAGTTAGATGTTCAAATCATAAACTAAACTAGAGATAGACTGAAGCAGCATTCATCTACTTTGTAATTACAGAGCAAGAGCAGTTCGAAGGCTATCTGGCTAACTTCAGGCTCCGTCTATAGTTTATAAAACAAACAATCAACAATAAACAAACAAACTATTTGATCCCCAGCAGAGTCGCCATTTTGTTTCTAGGAAAACTAGTGTCTTTTCGATTTGCTAGTCCCACTAATATTGGCAGCTATCCTAGAAACAAACAATCAAAGCAAATTGCGATTTCCTTTATGTATGATAGATAAGAGAGAAGCAAAGGGACCAACCTGGATCTTCCGCTTGACTCCTTTCTTGATTTATCTCTCCCTTGATAGAGCTTTCACCTCTTCTCCTACTTATCCCGCTCAATGAATACATGTAGAGACGAAGTAACAAAACACCATCAAATCATCTCGATCTATTATATCGTAAACAATGCAGAATCAGAAATACATTGACCATACAATGGCATTTACAAATAACAACATTCACAAATACACGATTGTATGGAGGAAAACTCAAAGAACTTTATTAATAGTAGAAGGGAGAATTACAACCTAGTTATCTGATCTAGCATCAAAACCCTCTTCACCTCATGAAAAGCAAGATCACCCAACAATACAATGTCTTTTCTCAAAGATAAACTATGAGTACTTCCTTACAAATTACAAAATTCCAGCCTCTAGATCTCTCAGATGAGGGATCCATTTATAGATGTCTGTAAGGGTGTGAGTCATCTCTGGGTTTTTGATTAGTGTCATTCCCCTTGTTGTTCTTGGTTCCACTTGGAGATTTCTTGGATCTCTTACTCATCCCTGGGAAAATTTAGAGAGGCAAGTGTCATATGAGAAGTTTCTGGAAGATTCCATGAGCATCCACTTAGCAAACAGTCTTTGACATTTGTCCATTATCGCTTATCACACCCCACAGAAGGCCTCTTCAGTATGCATCGCACCTGGCTAGTGTAAGAGTCAGTATGAATCGTACCTTGACAGTGGAGCAGTCAGTATGGTCCAGTTTTGGCCAATTTTGAGTGGTTTTTCAGGTGGAACTTTTGAGGAATGATGTAATCATTTGACCATGATACTTTAGGGTATGAAACAACACTTTTAGGGGTTAAATAGCCCTTGGTTTATCGACATATAAGATTGGGGTTGCAGTGCCCAAATATGTCTATAACACCTAGGCTGAAGCATACCCTACCAGAGAAACCCAACTAGCTAAGTCAAAGAAATCCATGAAGGAAAAGCAGAAGAAGCTGGTGCTGGTGCGCGCTTCCCCAAGAAAGCATACTGGCACACAGGCAAAGTAGAAGAAAGATAAGCAACCAGAGAGAGTAGTGGACCTCGAGGTGGAAGAATTCCAGGGAATAGAGGATATTGATACTAAGGAGTGGAACCCATGACAAGGGTACCTTAATATATCCCTTCAGAGAAGGGAAAAGAAAAGGTCATGAAGGACCCAGATACTGAGAAGTTTATAATATCCATGCCCCTATTACCTGAGCAACTCCCTTTTGAAGGCCCTTGGCTCGCAAGGATCCCGTTGTTAAAAATGGAGGATTGGGACCTCACAAACCACGCTAAGTTTCCACATTTGGTGACGGACAAATATATGTGGGGGTCTATTATGAAGAAACAAGTGTTACAATGTTGGAGATGGAGGAGTGGGTCTGCGGCGTCAAGCAATCTTGGTTGCTCAATATGTTGTGGGTGCCACATTATCACCACACCCCCATCAATATGATATGTGTGTGCTAGCTCCTCACATTGGTGCACGACGGATGTTTATGGCTAGGAGGGCCTATCCCCATTACAGACATGCTAATTCACAAAATCACGTAGTTGCCTTACAAAGGCACAAACCCGGCTAAGGATTTTGGCGGAAAGACTGGGGAGAAAGATCTTGCAGAGAAGATGAAGAGGGATTATGGCCTCCTCAAGAAGTCATGAGGGTATTCCATTCTTTCCATAACATACCAGGTAGTTCAATTCGCTGCCCATATTTTAGCAGGGAAGGTTATGAGAAAATGTCACACAGACAAAGTTCCGATGCCAGTAGTTTACCTTACTACACAGTGCATGAAAGGCATATAATTTAATTGGGCAAGATACCTCTATCAAGAATTCCTAGTGAACTGCCGAGAAGCCCAGGACGAAACCAAGTCATTCCACTATGCTTGGTTTTTGTTGTCAATTATACTCGTTGCATGGAAATTGCGAGAGGATAGCAAATTTATTTCACTTGAGGAAGGATTGCTAAAGGCAGCGTAATTCGCTTCCTTATGGTCTACAAAGGATGTTGCGTGGATTACATAGATAAATATATTTTGGATTCTTGTGGAAATGGATCATCATATGGCAATCAATTAGCATTAGAGGTTGTACCCACCCTTGTTCACGTAGCTGTCAGCCTACGCGGCCTTGAAGGCTAACTTCCACATAGTATATATCCAAGTGCGGAAGGATACAGAGTAGAAATGGCACTAGTTTCCCTATTTGGTGTCAGAAATGGACATGCAGGAGGTTGTAGCGTAATGGTTTGCAGAGTGGTGCGCCTGGTTAGAAGTAGATGTTGAAACAATCATGAGCGCGGGAAGTTCTACTGTGCAGAAAATAAAGGAGGTATCTAAGCAAGCTACGCATACCCTCGTAGAACAACAAAATAAGGAAGCTACAAAAAAGGATCACATTGAGCAATAATGCGCTGCTGAGGAGCACGCAAAAAAAGAACAGAACGAGTCCCAGAAAGGTGATAAGTCACCTTCACCGAAGACAGAGGAAGAAGAGCTTTCAGGACAAGGCAACAAAGGTGATGAGGGGAAGAGCACCCCATTTATTTTGAAATGATGTACCAAGGAGTGGAAGGGTGGAACACGAAAAAAGTAGAAAGATGATAAAATGCAGGTTGATCCCATGGTGTTGACAGAAAGTGATCTTGATGAGATCGAAGATATATACAACGACAAAAGTGCTATAGTAGTTTGAGCAGCAATACATGCAGACATTGGGGAGTGTCCAAAAGGATCTGCATGGGCTGCTGATCCAAACAAGTAGAATACAGGTGGGCGTTGGAAGAGTGAGCGCGGAACAAGTGAGCCTGGCACCTGGGACAAGCCAAGCAGCAGAGATAGTAAGGAACTTGGATCTCAAAGCTATACCATTTCCCGATGGGTCCATTCGCACAGAGTCCGCCAATGATCGTATTATAATTAGTACTTTCAAGGACATAGGACTGAATATAGTGGCGGTCTCCAACGAAACCCTCCACGTGCTGCATAAGGGAGTGGCAGATGAATTGAGAACTAGGGAGAAGCACACCTTCAACCTCATAAGTGAGTACAAAGTCAACAATGAACAAATTTTCATTGAAGATACTCTGGCTCTGAAGGAAAAGGAGGCACTTCAGGCGTATAGTTCATGTCTAGATTCAGTAGTAATGGAGGCATGCAATAAAGTGCTTGAGCTTCACATCCCGAATGATGCACAACCAGAAAAATTAGAAAGTTAGCTGCTGGTGTGTGTGAGGCCAGAGCAAAAGTTGGACGAGTAAATTTTGAGTTCAACATGAAGATTGCAAAGTTGCAGCCCATGACTCTGCCTGAGATCTGCGAGAAATGTGAAATTTCAATAAAGGAAGGCATGGCTACCTTGGATTCCACAATCACTGACTGTGCGACACTGCTCAAGCAAGCTATGGAGCCAGTGACCAATCTGTAGGATGATTTGATCCTATAGACATTGAACACAGAGGTAAGGGAGCTGCAACACCAATATGATGAGGTCAGGGTGACTGCGCGCTGCTTAGTGCCATCACAACGCCTTGCCAAGTCCACACTTGTGATATCCACTGCATGCTCTCCTAGTGCCCTAATCTGGAGGTTGAGTTTCTACCTGCATTCGATAGGAAGGCATTCTTTCCATCATCAATTTGTAGCTACGACAGTGGTGCTCATTGTGTCCCACTAATTTGCAGAACTCGCAGAACAGTTGTTGGGGTGTCTGCATAAACTTTTGCAGTAAATGGCAATTATCTGTTACGTATTTTCCGACCACCTGACAAATGGCGTACCATAGTGAGGGTCTTGTACTTGGTGCTTCTATAACTTCCTACCCCAGGGGCATTGCCCCCCCCCCCCCATGATATAATTTGCGAAGACAGGGTAGTGATCCGTTGTACAACACTCCGCGGTGAAGCCTATACCGTTCCTTCGTCGTCGCTTGAAGGAGGCCCAATCAACAGGCTATATTCAGGACCTATTTTCCCTCGATCTCTGAAAATATTTCCACTTCACATAGCTCTGAACATCAAGGCAATGGCATAACCCATTTTTCACATAACAAAATCTTAATCCAGGTCTTCAAAGATCTTAGATACTTACCTCATGGTCCTTTGAAGAAGTGTTGCTCTGATTCGCTGTAGCTGACTAAGGTGTCAACTACAAATTCTGTAACAAATCCCCCTATGACTTGATCAATCCAGTGGTTAACAGTTTGCATGATCTTATTTTCAAAAGCTTCCAATATCCGCACTAGTTCCAGAGTCCACATTATTGGACCGTTAAGTCTCCACCTTCCTTGGTCGTCTGCCAATTTAGCTATCTACTCGTATAACTCGACTGGGATGGTGTAGAAGAAAATTTATGTATTTTTGTGTAAAAATATCTATCCAACCACTATTGTTTTGACAGGCATGGTTTCCTATTTTCCTGCACCATGAATTTATGGATCTTCGTATCCAACCACATCTCAATTTCCTTTTTGGTAAGATTCCAGTGATGCGACATCACACATCTCTTTATGCAGATCATGGTCCCAGAAATGGAACCATTTGTTGGCTTAGTGGGTCTTGACCTAGGTTCACAGTTAGTTGTGCCAAACAAAACCCTAAAATACTGGCCATTTTGGCATCAACCTGCATAGTACGGATTGAAATCTCACCTTAAGTAATATGAGTTTGACGCTGGAACTAAGTTTCTGCATCCAGAGATCAGTGTGATGTTATTTTTATGTCCTAGATCTACCTTCACGCATATCTCTAAGCCCTTAGGTATTGGCATTGTAGTTTCCTTCAAATGGCCTCTAGACCTCTGCGAAGGTCTATGATAGACTTTCGTAGACCTTTAACAGATAAGCTATCTAATTACGCGCGTCCTAGGCTAGCATTGGATCAAAATCCACACAAGTTTTCTTAAGTGCTTACTAAATGTATCAGAAAGCATTATAACCTTCACGTAAATAGTTAACATCCATTGCATTCTATTAGTAAGACTTATCCAATAGATTCATGTTAGGCATGGAATCCCCCCAAGGCATGTTTTGGGGCTTAAAGCCCAAGTTTTGACCAAATCCTTTTGTAAAAGCTCCGCAAATTGTGGATGTGAAGCATGAAATCATAATAGAGCCATAGGATTGTCCGCCCTAGTTTTTGTAATGTAATGTCGGCTGGATAGACCTACCCATGGTCCATAGACCATGGGATTTTATAAATAAAGCGAGGCTCTAAGTGTATAGAATAACGAAAAGAATGGAAGGATGAGAAGTCTAAGTGATCAAGTTGAAGTGTAAAGTGTGTCTTTGCGTCATAGGGTAGGAGAAGGCTCTACAGATGAGTGCACAGAGGCCTAGTAGTCTGTAGCTAAGTGCGCGGACCCCTGTAGCTAAGTACGCAGGGCAGGTTGAGTCTATAACCATTGAAAGAATCAATAAAGAGAAGTTTACCATATTTCCACGTATATTTCATATTTTAATGTATGTTTGGGTATAATTTGCAGGTATACTATTTAATTGCTGCACAAACTCATATGAATATTTTGTGTAAATAAATATAACGTAAGACATCCAAGTAATTAGCTGGTATAAGTAAGATCTCAAGTAATAGCACAAAGCATTGCTCTAGCAGCACGGAATCTTTGCAGTCCCTGGTTAGGGCTACGCGAAGGCAACATATTAGGGCGTGAGGAACAGGGAAGTGCATGAAGTGATCTATGCACAGGGATGAACAGGTGGACTAGTTGAACCTCCCAGACATCTCAAGGGTGCAGAAACCTGGTTCCAACACCCTCCCATACTACTTCGGGTGAGACCTCAGTCCGCACTCCACGGACTGTTGCCGAAAGGGCTAGTAGTATAGGGATTTGTTTGGCTAATTAACTCCAAACCTGGGTTAGGCCCTAACAAGCCAACAAATGGTTCCGTTGCCGGGACTGGAATCTGCATAGAGATGTCTGATGTCGGATCACTAGAATCCAACAAAGAAATGAATTGAAGATTAGTTGGACAAGAAGATTCATGAGTTCGTGGCACAGGAAAACATGAATCCGTGACTATCAAAGGACGAGTGGTTAGACTGCTACTTATATACAGATATCTACGAAATTTTCTTCACATCCTTCCCCAATAAGTTATATGAGTGGATAACGAAGCTAGTAGATAGCCAAGGAAGGTGTAAACTCGATAGAACTATTGTGTGGACTCTAGAATTGGTGCGCAGACTGGAAGCATCAGAAAATAAGATCACGCACTGTCGATCATTGGCTCAATCGAATCATAGGAGGATTCATCACCAAATTTGTGGTAAATACTTCAGTGAGTTATAGCGAGGCAAAACGATGCTTCCTCAAAGGACTGTGAGGTAAGTACGTTAAATCTTTGAACGCTTGGATTAAAATGCTAATGTGTGAAATATGGGTTATGTGAATAAATTGATGTTTGAGGCTATGTGAAGTGGGAGTGTTACACTAAAAAATGTCACCATGACTATTTACAGTTAGTATGGCTCTATCAACAGTCATGCTATCCTCTTAGGCAAGTCTTATGCCTCTGCTCTCCATGTCAAACTCCAAAAAGAGAGAAAGTCTTTATAAATGTATTTATCTCTGGGTACGCAGGTTCTCTCAACCTTACCTGCGGGTACGCACCCAATGTTCACAAAAGCTGCGTACTTGTACGCTCTGTATGTAAAGGGGTAGGGGCGTCCCCCTGTAAAGGTCAAAATGCGCAAGTTTCATCTTTAAAAAGTTACTTGTGGTCATTTCTAGAGCATTCTAGAAGGTTGTTCGATGTGTATTGAGCGCCTCCAGATGGTTCATGTACCCCTACCAAAGAGGAACTTATCCCATCAATAAGGGAGCTATCCCACCCAAAGAGGGGATTATCCCATTGATGGTGGACCTGAATAACTTCCTCTAGAGCACTATAAATACAGGCATTGGGCCAGAAGGAGGAGAGGTTGAAAGCTAAACATTTCTAAGGGTAGATGCTGCAGGAATTAAGACTCCCATTTAGAAGCTTGTGAGGAGAGATTGCCATCTTTACTTGTTCTATTTGGAAGTGGGTGAGCTTTGTCAAAGTAAAGGAGAACTCTTGATGGACCCTGGGAGGGACTTGCACAACACCAAGGCTCAGGTTGTAATTGTTCCTTTTGTTTCCTATTAATGCAAATGAGTCCATTCTTCTCAATAACTTGTTGTTTATGAGTTGTTTCGTATACTCCTTGGTCTATATGTTAAATATGTTTTATCTTATGAGATTATCAAGTGCTATTTAATCGTTTGATTGTTAGTGGATGCAGGTTTCAAAGTGAAGGAGGAGCTCATCCGGATCAACGAGGCTGGACTGCTACAACAGTGTTGGACTACAGGTAGGATCTAAACACTTGATTTCTTATATAGTAAATGCATGTTTAGAGAAGGATCGCTCTTGTTTGTCTTGTTTGTCACTAGAGAGTCTTAGGCTCCTAGGGAGGTTGGTTGTGTCTGCACTATCGACTCTTTCCACCTGACAAAATGGCGACTCCGCTGGGGAATCCATTAATGTGAATGTTTTTTCCTTTGTATGAACTTTTGATCTGAGAAAAGTTATTTGTTTTCTGATTTTTGGCTGTCTGACTGTGTGTTTGGGTGGGCTAGCTTAGGGTTAAATTAGTTTTTAGTTTTTCTTTGTTTTGCTCGAAGTACGCAGCCTCTGAGTGTAGCACAGTGCGTACCTGTACGCACTGTCGCTTTGTGCACAGAGCGTACCCGCACTTGTGCAAACAGGTCGCCTGCGTACCCCTGTCAAAACTAAGAAAATTTTATTTTCCTTCTTTTTTGCCTTTTGCTTTTTGTTTTTAATTTGTTTTTCTGCCCAGATCCATTAGTTTACTATCAGAAATCTTCACCTAAGCTTGTTTCACTAGCATTTCTGCTCTAAGCTTTCATCAATTGGGTGTTTTGAGTCTCTTTTTTGAGAAATTCTTGATTTGATTTCCTTTGGTCATTACTTGGAGGTTTCTCTCAGTCCTTTCACAATTTTGCATCTTTTTGCTTTCGTTTTTGAGTGTTAAATTGTGTATGAGTGTTAATCGCCTTTGAGTGTTTTTATTTTTTGATCTTTGGAACTCTCACCCAATTTTCTCGACTTCCACTTGATTGGTTCTTAGATTACATTAGAATCATCTTGTGTCTGAGAATTCTCTTGCATAGATCACATTTGCATAATTAGAATTCTCATTTTCAGAATATGAATGAAAAATGTGCATAGATTACATTTGCATACTTTTCAAGTGAATTGTGCATCGATTACAATTGCATAGTTTACATTCTGGAAAATTAATTGTAGATTTAGATCAGTTTTCTTTGATTTGAATTTACACAAAAATAAAAATAAAAAAAAATGGTTTGGAATTGATTTGCATTAGTTTTTCTTGATAAAAATAGTGCATTAGAGAATTTGTTATATTTTCTCTTAGTGATCAATTTTTTGCATGGTTGGAAGTGAATGGAAACTCTCTCCTTACTTTAATTAGGATTCATCGAATTGAAAAGATCACATTATCATATTCGATTGCATTCAGTTGAGTCGGGTCATAACACCATTGGTTTCATATCCATTTACCCATTTGAGTAATAACAGCCTTAATAACACAACGCTTAATTAAAATTCATCTAGTAATTTTTACATTTCTAGGGCTCTGAAACACCAACATAGCTTAGGCTAGTGTCTTGGAGTAGGAGAGTAATTAACTCTCCAAGACAGCAAAACCAAACAAGTAGCTCATCTTGTGGTAGGATAAATCCAACTGTTACATTTATGCTCTGGGAAAGCTCCTCTTAAAGGAGAAGCACGAGACCGTGTCCGAACCAGTGAGGGGATCAATCCTCCTTCATTGGGAAAGACGCCAGATACGCACGTACTACAAACGGTAAACCTCGGATTATTATCGAGGAGCCTGGGGTCACTTGTCGGTAAACCTTGGATTATTGTCAAGGAGCCGGCAAGGGGATTGAGCTTGTTACTCTGCCCTTGCGTGCTATCGGGTCGTAGACTGTTCCCCCAGGTATATTTGTTGCTGTTGGTAACCTTAGTGACCATTTTCTTTAGGGTTCTACCCAAGGTGACGGTGGAGGGAAGATCCCACTGTACCTGGAGCGGACGTCGGCTAGAATCACTTGGATTTTCTGGGGGGTTCACTTCACTCGAGACGGTTAAAGTGGAGGAACTTGGTCCAGTCTATTCATTAAGAAGGTTGCCGGGGTAACTATTCCACCCGCCACTTCTGTACTGAATTTTGCGATGTTGGATTTCATCCCCAACTAGTGTTTTCAGTCCGGAAGGTTACTATTTGTGTGTGGTTTGACTCCTAGATTTGATAGCGCGTGTTAATTTGTTTGTTTTTACTTTTAGAGACCATAGGTGTGAATTGTGAATTTTAATTGTTAGGTGTGAATTGTTAATTTTAGTTTTAAATTGTTAATAAAATTCACTGAAGTTGGATATAATGGCAAATGTTCCGGAATTTATCAACCTAGGAACCCCTCCTAACGAGAATCCTAGTACTTTTCCTTACTTTGGAAATGTTGGTCCTCCTTATATGGCTACTTTGTCATTACCTGGATTTACAATAGGTTTACCGATATGGTTATTTTCAACTTCGTTGGCCCAAAATACTCCAATTGTTCCATCTCAACCGGATGCTTCACCTCAACAGAGTTCACCATCTCAACATCACCAACCTTCTGTTGACCCTTTACCTTCTTCGCCTAATTTTTCTTCCTCCATTTCTTCCTCTTCGCTTGGTAAAAGCCTTGATGCTAGTAACCAGGAGGCTAAGAAGAAGAAGAAAGGGAAGAAGAAGAAGAAGAAGAAGAGGCAAGATAAGAAAGAAGTCAACCAACCAACCACGACTATAAGTGTTAGTTGTGTTGAGGAAAACTCCGACATGCATCGTAAACCCAAATACCCTTGCAGGCTTTGTAAGGGTGACCACTTCCTTGTCAATTGTCCTGGTATTCCAAAGGTCTTGGAAGTATGGTCAGAAAATTCTCATCAACTTTCCATCGATCCATCAACCAGTGATAGTCAGGTTCCTGGGAAAAAAGGTAAAGTTAGGTTTCCTTGTAAGTTATGCAAAGGGAGTCATCAAACTCACATTTTCCCTCACATGGATGAAGCCTCAAAACTATTGGAAAACCTTACTGTTCCACAGCAAGAATTTCCAACTGGTTACCGTAAACTTTCTCCCAACCTACCGTCAACTGACGGAGTGATTGATCAAATTTCAAGTACGGTCAATCACACTCGTGAAACTCATGTCACTCAGGTTGATGATCCATTAGTTGATCAAGTGGTCAATTCAACTTCACATTCGGTCGATCACACTCTCCCTTTCGAGAGTAAATTTTATACCACTGATGTTCTTCTTGTTACATCAGATTCTTCTATGCCGGGGGGCATTTCACCTGTTTCTACAGAACCCCCTCCAAGTATTGAGGTCTTTTCCTTTGATTGGAATAGACTGACAGAACCTCGTCTTCCTTCCTCCATCCCTTTCCAAATCATTGTCAAGGCTGGTGGTAGGGACATACACCGTACTCAGGTAGATGAAGGTGCTTCTATTAGTATTTTATCCTCAACTGTTTGGAAAGCTTTGGGTTCCCCTCAGCTTGCGCCTATTACGCAGAATCTGAAAGCTTTTAACAGAACCATTAGTGAACCTTTAGGGATCCTTCCTAAGTTTTCTATTACCTTGGAAGGTAAAACTGTTTGCATTGATCTTATGGTAGTTCGAGGTCCCTTGGATTTCAATTTAGTCCTTGGGCGAGACTATGTTTATGCAATGAAAGCTGTCGTATCGACACTCTTTCGCGTGATGTCTTTCCCTCACAATGGCAGTATTGTGACAGTAGACCAGCTTTCGTTCCGTAGTCTTGTTTCAACTACCCATAATATGACACCCCTAAATGTTCCTGATTCTAAAGTGGTATCTACCCTGCCACGGGTTAATTATGTGGCAACTGGTCCCATGTTTTCAGTTACCGATGCAAGTGAGCCTTCCACTGTTTGCTCATCTTCCTTTGATTTAGATCCGGTAATTGACATGGAAAACTCTATGGGATTACTTGAACATGATGTTCTTATCCCTTTTGAGTCCCTTGACATGTATTCCTTCCGGAGAACTATTCTTCCTTCTGATGAAGATCTCTTGGAAGCCATGATCAAGGTGTGTCCATTGACATGTCTTTCTTCCAGTTGGAAGCCATGATCAGTGAACGAGGATAGTTTGTTCCTCTCTCAACCTCGTTAAAAAATGAAATTGGATGTTACGAGGAAAGTTCCTTTTACTGTGTCGACCTCATTAAAAAATGAATCAGTGAGAACGAGGAAAGTTCCTTTTACTGTGTCGACCTCGTTAAAAAATGAATCAGTAAGTATGAGGAAAGTTCCTTTTACTGTGTCGACCTCGTTAAAAAATGAATCAGTGAGAACGAGGATAGTTTTTTCTTGTATCAACCTCGTTAAAAAATGAAACAAAGAGTGTGAGGAAAGTTCCTTTTACTGTGTCAACCTCGTTAAAAAATGAATCAGTGTGTCACGAGGATAGTTTTTTCCTGTATCAACCTCGTTAAAAAATGAAACAGGCTAGCATGAGGATAGTTCTTTTATTGAGTCAACCTCATTAAAAAATGAATCAGGTAGATTTTAGGTTATAGAGGTAGATATGAGCATAGTTCCTTATCTTGTGTCAAGCTCATTTTCAAACATGAAACAAGGGGTATGAGGATAGTTCCTATTACTGAGTCAACCTCGTTAAAAAATGAATCAGGTTTGAGGATAGTTCCTGTTACTGAGTCAACCTCGTTAAAAAATGAATCAGGTTTGAGGATAGTTCCTGTTACTGAGTCAACCTCGTTAAAAAATGAATCAGGTATGAGGATAGTTCCTATTACTGAGTCAACCTCGTTAAAAAATGAATCAGGTATGAGGATAGTTCCTGTTACTGAGTCAACCTCGTTAAAAAATGAATCAGGTTTGAGGATAGTTCCTGTTACTGAGTCAACCTCGTTAAAAAATGAATCAGGTTTGAGGATAGTTCCTGTTACTGAGTCAACCTCGTTAAAAAATGAATCAGGTATGAGGATAGTTCTTTTCTTGTGTCAACCTCATTAAAAAATGAAACAACTCCCTTTTCGAGTTAAATATTGAAAGTAAAGCTTCATTCCATCCACCTCATTGAATGCAATGAAGCCTCGGGGGCATGTACCTCGCTTTGCGTCATTATGCTGGGGGCATGTGAACTTTTTGAGCATAGTTCCTTGTCTTGTGTCAAGCTCGTTAAAAAATGAAACAAGGGTAGGTTAAGTAGGTAGATTGTAGAGAGTAGTCATGAGCATAGTTCCTTGTCTTGTGTCAAGCTCATTAAAAAATGAATCAAGGATTTTATGAGCATAGTTCCTTGTCTTGTGCCAAGCTCGTTAAAAAATGAATCAAGGTTTTTAGAGTAAAGTTTTTTGTTAGGTAGATTGTAGAGAGTAGTTATGAGCATAGTTCCTTATCTTGTGTCAAGCTCGTTTAAAAAATGAAACAAGGGTTTTGAGGATAGTTCTTTTCCTGTGTTAACCTCACTAAAAAATGAAACAACTCCCACAAGTATTTCCAAGATCTTGAAAGTAAAGCTTCATTCCATCCACCTCATTGAATGCAATGAAGCTTGGGGGGCATGTACCTCGATTTGCATCATTATGCTGGGGGCATGTGAACTGTAACAAGCATAGTTTTTCGTTTCAAGCTTGCGTAAACATGAAACCGAATCCGAGCATAGTTCTTTTCCTGTGTCAAGCTCGTTAAAAAATGAAACAAATCCTCCTCTACTTGGGTCGAGAATTTGACTAGATCTCATAAATGTTAAGTTGTATATTTAGGTTAGTTATTTTAGTTTTTGCATCTTTTCTTACAGTTTTAGGTCGAGTCTTTCAAATGATCTCGTAACTCAACCTTCATTTCATCCAACTGGTTGAATGAAATGAAGCTGGGGGGCATGCGCTCTAGCAGTTACGCTTAGGGGTCATCAAGCACAGTTTTCTCTCTGTTTCAAGCTTGTGTAAAAATGAAACTACTTTGAAGCATAGTTTTTCTCTGTTTCAAGCTATTGTAAAAATGAAACCTATCTCGAGTCAGTTTCAGTTATTTTAAAGACTCGTTAAACTCATGAAAATCTCGAGATTATTTTGCTATCTTTCATTCTTGTAAAACAAATGAAAATGCCGAGTTCTTTCCGTCTTTTCCTGCTCGTAAATTAAATTGAAAGTCGGCCATATGAGTACATTTTTATCATTTTTTCGAACTCATTAAAACTTACGAAAAAGTGAAACCTTGGAGTTCTCTTTTAAGCCTTTTTCAGACTCCTAAAACATGAAAAGATTGCCGAGCATTTCTTTTACACTCATTAAAACGGAATTAAAAGACGGTCCTCTTATAGCTCTTTTCTCACCGTAAAAACAGGAAAGGATTGCCGGGTTTTTGTCGTTTCAAACTCGATACTGGAAATAAAACCACGTGTCCTTGATCGCTTTTTACTTTTCAGGTCAGAGGCACTAATCATGAAAGTACTCCTTGGTCGCAAGACTAAGCGGTTCTCTCAGGTATTATTTTATACTTTTTCGGGCTTGGGAGACACAAATTTACGAAAAAGTTCACCTTGGAGTCTCCTTAAGTTTTTTCAGACTCTCTAAAATTGAAAAACGCCGAGTTTCTCCTATACTGGACTCGTTAAAATTTCACAGTAAAGGACCTGTTCGATTACAAACAGGAACGGACCACTCCTTCTTAGGGTCCGGATCTAAACTAAGTTGGACTCATCCGAAGGATGAGCTTATAATCAAGCATATGTTATCCTCCTCAAGCTTGTTAAAAATAAAGAGGTACTTGCCAAAAATGGTGGGGGAAAAGAGAGAAGAATGAGCCTATTTGTTATCTTTTGTCTCAGAAGAAACCTTATTACCACTCTTGAACACGACACTTTTCATTCACCTGGGTTGGGAAGTCCTTTGCTTCACAGTTGATCAAACCACATTGACAGTCTTCAGCCGGGTTCCGGGGATTAACTTTGAGTCATTTGTTACCAAACCATCTGTTGTGTCGTTATGTGTTCAAGAGGTCTGCAAATAAAACTTTCATCTGCAAAATACTTGTCATCCATTTTGACCATCCCTGAGTCAGTCCTTACAGCAATATTTCTTCAGCTTGAACTATGATTTTGTGTTGCAGGCTTGCCTGCAACGGGTTGATTTCTATCGACATCAGCACATTATCTAGAAAGATGACTTAGAAATCATCAGTACCTTGAAGTCTGCATGCATCAATGGCAGGTTTCTCGCCTTTGACGTCAGTTTACATCATTGAATTTCGATCGAAGGATTCCGTGAAATGTTCGACATCAACTCATTCATTCACATCTCATGGATTGTACTGGGTACTTTGAGAACCATTGACATTACTGGTGGTCTCTCTCACACTTGTTAACAGTTTACATCATCGACTGGTAATCAAGTGGTTTCTACCATGTTCGACATCAACTCATTTATTCGCATGGCTAGAATCGTACCAATTCGGGAAGTAGAAATGAAGACCCTGGATCTAGTTCCCACCATCCAGGCTGCGAGGAGTTTTGTATTCATTATATAGTAGACCAATTATAAACAGATGGCTGCGTCCATACTGTGTCTACGCAAGTCTATGATTATGATGTACTGCAAGATCATTCCTGTATCAGAGTAGTTAGTCTGTTAGTTAAAGTTTTGATCTGAGTATGGGAATGCCTACCTCAGCGATGATATAATCTTATACATGTATTTTGTGTTGAAAATTGCAGGTTCTGACCGGGCTCTCCACGAGATAATCCTTGAAATGATAAAGCGCTTCACCCTTCCTAGATAATACAAAACTCTAATCTATTACAGGCTTCGCACTTTAGGGGGCAATCTGTTACACTAAAAAATGTCACCATGACTATTTACAGTTAGTAGGGCTCTATCAACAGTCATGCTATCCTCTTAGGCAAGTCTTATGCCTCTGCTCTCCATGTCAAACTCCAAAAAGAGAGAAAGTCTTTATAAATGTATTTATCTCTGGGTACGCAGGTTCTCTCAACCTTACCTGCGGGTACGCACCCAATGTTCACAAAAGCTGCGTACTTGTACGCTCTGTATGTAAAGGGGCAGGTGCGTCCCCCTGTAAAGGTCAAAATGCGCAAGTTTCATCTTTAAAAAGTTACTTGTGGTCATTTCTAGAGCATTCTAGAAGGTTGTTCGACGTGTATTGAGCGCCTCCAGATGGTTCATGTACCCCTACCAAAGAGGAACTTATCCCATCAATAAGGGAGCTATCCCACCCAAAGAGGGGATTCTCCCATTGATGGTGGACCTGAATAACTTCCTCTAGAGCACTATAAATACAGGCATTGGGCCAGAAGGAGGAGAGGTTGAAAGCTAAACATTTCTAAGGGTAGATGCTGCAGGAATTAGGACTCCCATTTAGAAGCTTGTGAGGAGAGATTTCCATCTTTACTTGTTCTATTTGGAAGTGGGTGAGCTTTGTCAAAGTAAAGGAGAACTCTTGATGGACCCTGGGAGGGACTTGCACAACACCAAGGCTCAGGTTGTAATTGTTCCTTTTGTTTCCTATTAATGCAAATGAGTCCATTCTTCTCAATAACTTGTTGTTTATGAGTTGTTTCGTATACTCCTTGGTCTATATGTTAAATATGTTTTATCTTATGAGATTATCAAGTGCTATTTAATCGTTTGATTGTTAGTGGATGCAGGTTTCGAAGTGAAGGAGGAGCTCATCCGGATCAGCGAGGCTGGACTGCTACAACAGCGTTGGACTACAGGTAGGATCTAAACACTTGATTTCTTATATAGTAAATGCATGTTTAGAGAAGGATCGCTCTTGTTTGTCTTGTTTGTCACTAGAGAGTCTTAGGCTCCTAGGGAGGTTGGTTATGTCCGCACTATCGACTCTTTCCGCCTGACAGGGAGAATCTACAGAAACGAAGGTAGCACAGAACTAGAAAATAGCCCCTTGATTTCACCTCCATGATGGGGCAAAGAAGAGCCCGCGAAGGTCTCACCAAGAAGTGTGATAAATATGATAAGGCAGAGAATTCCATGCATACCACCCCCACCCACACCACCACCAATTTCACCATCTTCACCCCCGTCTTTCACCCATACCACCTCCACCACCATCACAAATCAGTATGGAAAGCGCGATAAAACTACCAGTGTTCAAGTGAGTAGGGAATGAAGATCTAGACTAGTTTTGGTTCGTGATAAAAGCTATATGTGAAGCACAGGGAGTCACAGATGACAATATAAAGAAGGCAACATTGGTCAATGCTCTACAAGATGGTGCGTTGACCTGGTACATTAAGCATTCCAATGCAAATCCAAATGCGGGGATCACGGATATCCAAGTTGTGCTAAGAAAAGAATTTAGCATGCCAAAATCAGAGGCACAGTTGATTATTAGGTTCAAGGAAATCACAATGCTACTAGGTGAGACCCCCTGGGAGTTGGATCAAAGACTAAAGTGCATCATTCATGAAGCTAACATGACATTAATAGATGGGCAACACCGTGAATGGTTTGTAGCATCATTAGCGCCACATCTATAAAATGTGCTGTCACAACAGAGGCTAACTACTCAAGCCGAGGCCTTGGAGGTTGCAATGAGATTGCAAGAGACCCCGATAAAAGATCCCAACCTAGGAGATCAATAGATTCACATGCAGTTGAAAAGATTGTGCCTTGAGATGTAGAGTTTGAAACAAGACAGGACAACTCGCCCAAAGATGTGCGATGAGGTATGGTGCATAAAATGCAAGGGCCAGGGGCACGACAAGGACCATTGCCTGGTGTTCACAAATTACCTTGCAGGAGGAGGGCCAATGCCATTAAGACCGGAGGCACAAGCAGGACCGAGCACGGCTCCTGCCCTATGGTGCGTGATTTGTCAGATAGGAGGAAAGCATGCTACAAATAACTACCATCTATTACAAAATTATACACAGAATTCACAGTGGTTGTTTTGTAATTTCTGTAGGTTAGTGGGACATGATGAGTGCACCTGTAAAATTTATGAGCTGATGATGGATCAAACTCCTACCTACAAAGTTCAGGCTGAAACATGGCCCCTCGATTAAAATTCAGGAATGGCGTGCACCAGATTTCAGGGGCACGGATGAGGACGAGGTGGAGGGGGACTAGGAAGAGGTCGCAGACAACTGATATGTTACAATTGCTGAGGGTGAGGGCATTATGCCCGCAATTGTATGAATCCAACGTGACCATCATGCTTGTATTTTACATTGTTTGATCATTAGGTGGAGGATTGTCGCACACTGATAGCGAGGTTGCACGATAAAGGAGCACTCCAACCTCCCCCGCCTCAAAACCTTCAAATTATGAGGTCTGAGCCGCGCGAGGAAGACCCTAATGTAAATATCATGCTCCAAAGTGGAATTACAACATGGGATGACAAAGGAAAGCAGCCTGAAGAAAGTACTTGGGTTCGCAAGGCTCAAACGAAGGAACCAGAGTTCGATTTGGAGCATGCTAAGGAGACCTTCATGGAAGCTAAGAGGAGCTTTGCTGATGCCTCCACTTCAGGAAGTAAAGAAAGACTAGAGCTAGAAATGGACCCATCGATGCTCACTACGTTCTTAGAGACATGCATGAAGCTGCTGCACGACAGCGAGGCTATAAAGGGGCTACAAGAACTCATAACTAGATGCGTTGGGACCATGCTAGGAGAACCGTGCATAGTCCGGAAGCTCGGGAAGCACACAACGTGAACAGGAAGGGATATGAGATTGACCACACAGATTGGGGAATATGAGATGGACCGAGTGATTCTGGATCTAGGATCGGATGTGAACGTCCTGCTAAAGTAGACATGGGAGAACATGGGCAGTGCTACGCTGCAATGGTCTCCTATCCAATTGCGAATGGTGAACTAGCAAAAGATCCTACCTATGGGGAGATTGCAGGGAATCACAGTAGATGTCGAAGGAGCAAGCGTGCTAGCATATTTTGAAGTGAAGAGATTGTTGATGGTAACAATCCCTACCCTACACTATTGGGAATAGATTGGGCCACTGACATGAATGGAGTGATAAATATGAAGAAGCACAAGATGATTTTTGAGAAAAATTCTTTGTACGTAGTGGTACCTTTAGACCCTCTAGAAGGATCACGCTGCATGGAGCTAGTGCCCAACTACAACAACGATGGTGATCTGGACCGCATATACAAGATAACCATGCGAGAGCAAGACTGGGTAAATCCAACCACGGATGGTCGAATCTCATGGGAGCGCGAAATCTCCTGCACATCAGATTCTGATGAGGAGATAGAACGATGGCAGAACTGGTTACACGAGGTAACCACGCTCAACTGTAACATGATGACGAGAGCGATGCATTGCGTAGCAATAGAGGTAAGAGATCTACCTACATATGACGGGTTAAGTGAGGTGGATGACTTCTTGAACATATTTGAAAGAGAAGTGATAGAACAACAATGCTTCAATGCTCTAAAATGGGTACTGCGAGCTACGCCCGCAAGGTGGTGGGGTACGCACCAAAAGAGTTTTGAGGATTGGCGCGACTACAGAAGAATGATGCGCATGTGGTTTGGGAAGCATAAGAGACAATTAACATATAAGATTGTCGGATGAAATGATCTGCGCGCCCACCTATCCAGGTGGATACAAGCATATGGTACGAAACTTGCATGAATGCACACAATCCTCACGGTAGGAAACACAATCAGTAAGCAGGTGCGGGCAAGGCAATGGCACGAACGACCCCTCCGGTTGGGACCACGGAGTATGGAAAGACCAAGTGCGCAAAAGGATATCCATGTAGAAGCCTTTAACAAAGCACGCGAAGCACTGAACAAGGTTCACAATGTGAAACAGACTGACTGGGACCTGTGCGTACCAACAATTCTATGGGCTTATAGGACTGCGTGCAAGAACCTGACCGCGTAGGAACCACCAAGGTTAGAGTATAAAGCGAATGCTGTAAGCCCTATAGTACATGAAAAGATTAGACCATGCATGATAGCATTAGTAGAAACGATGGTTCACGGAACCTTGGAAGAAGAAATCCAACAGGGAAAGTTTAGGCTCCAATGACTTGAGAAAGAAAGGGTGAAATTAAGGAAGAAAAGCACTCTGGTAGATGCGGATTATAAGAAGCTAGAGGACAAGATAAAGGAAGATTTTCTCAGAAAAAAAACAGGGTGATAAGACAGGATGTGCACGATCACACTGACAAGTTTGAGGACTGTCACCACAAATTGATCAGTCTAATGCCTTGGTTTGGACCGTACATTACTAAGCGAATCAACCAGGGTAGTGCATTGAAGATGATAAAGTGCGTTATGCTGCCGTAACAATAAAAGGTGGGTATTTTCTAGAAAAAGTGATGGATGACAAGATGAAACTCTATACAGGTGGTGCGACCACCTCACGACCCGAGGGAAGTATAGTCTTAGCGCTCCAAGTAGTTGAAAGGAGGCGCGAGACTATAAACTATTCTGCCTGGGAGCTAAGCGATGTTGCAGCTGTACGCAGAAGCAAAGAGTCATAAGGTCCGTGACTGTGCATGGAGGGCTATGCTACTGCGTGGGTTGGCCATAAAGTGACTGTTGAAGTCACTATTCATGATGGGATGCTTGACTTGAGACTAAATGGAGCGGGCGACAGGAATTTAAGACGCGATTTAAGGGAAATATTTGGGAAAATTTTCCTCCAAGGGAGCATTAATGAATCGGATTTGGGGGGAACGGTCGAATTCAAATTCAAAAAGTGTTATGAATTACAAAGGGCTACCTAGCAAAAAACACTTGGTCATTTGCAAATTGAGCTATTGATCAGAGCCCTGTTTATTTTGTGTCAAGCGTTGATTGAGCCCCTGAGTTCGCGAGTGATAGATTTCTAGACAGACATGATGGCAACAACTGAAGAAGTTATGGAAATAATAGAAATGACCGTCGAAGAGGCCACGCAGGCCCTAACAATGGGGGATTCCTCAAAAGGCACTAGGATTGTGGCAAAAATCCCAAAATCACCCCACATGCCAAGACCAAAGAAGGATAAACAAGTAATGGTTCCCGTATGTGTGTCCCCGTGGAACCTACTGCGCACCAAGCCATCGATGGAGGAGAAGGGGAAGGCCATTACCATAGAAATCGATGAGGAAGAACTTCCCTGGAGGACCTTATCATCGAAGAAGATGAGGAAGATGGCATGGAGGAGGAAACTGAGCTTGCACACCCTCTAACAAAGTTGCTCGCCTAAGTCCCCTCGTGGAAAGGGAAGGCTAAATTGCCCAAGGACCTTGACGAGACCAAGAGCTCACTCCAGACTCTGCTCCTCCCAGACAACATTGTTTTTGAGGGCATGCACCTAGGATGGGTGCCGAGCTTAAAATTTGAAGATTGGGACCTCGTTGACCAAGAGAATTTCCCTCATCTTGAGACCACGCACCTCATGAAACCAAAGAAAAAAACTGTAGCGGGTGTTATAGAATTAGAGTCGCAAAAGTGGTTGCATGGAGTGGAAAAGGCAAGGCTACTTAACCTACTCTACATGTCGCATTTCCATCGTGCCTCAGTAACAATTTTCGTCATCAAGTAGATGCTCTGCCTGGTGCATGGTGGGTGTTTATGGCTAGAGGAGCCCATCCCCATCACAGAAGACTTGATTCATCACATTACCCCGCTGTTGCACAAAGGAGAGGACCCCGCAGACATTTCGGAGGGAAAGAGTAGTGACTTGGCCATTGTGGAGGCCATGACGAAGAAGTACAATCTGGAAAAGAAGAAAAGGGGCTACGCCATATCTAGTATCAATGACAAAGTAGTGAAAGTGGCAACCCAAATAATGGTTGGTAAGGTTATGCGCAAGTGCCGTGCGGACGAGGTACCCATGTCGATGGTAGCACTGGCTGAACAGTGCATGGAGGGGGTCCAGTTTAACTAGTCTGAGTTCCTCTGCAAGGAATTCTTCGAGAATTTCCGTGAAGCTCAGGAACAAGGCAAAACATTCCCTATGCATGGCTTCTGCTGTCCATAGTGCTCGTGGTAGGGGAAATGCTGGAATATAGTCAATTCCCCACAATTGACAGGGATCTGCCGAAGGCAACAAAGTATGCTTTGCTCTGGGCCAGCATAGATGCAAATAGGATCCATGATAGTAAGATATTCTCCATGTTCATGGAGATGAACCTCAGAATGGGGATCAACCGCAAGTCGCAATTGTCACCCACTATCTACAACAGCCTACAGAGTTTTGCACAGTTGAAAGCAGACATCCACAACATATACATTAGAGTGCACAAGGACCTGACCAAGCAATGGAGAGAGCTACCCTTTGTAGCCATGGACGATGTAATATTCAATGTACTGGAGACATGGTCGCCAGAGTGGCATGCTCCAGACATCGCGGAAATAGAGAAGTTGGCGGCGTAGAGGAGGAAAGAGGAGGCCAAACTACGCATGGCAGAGTTGGTGGAGAAACGAAGGAAGGAGGTAGCGATAGCAGAAGCACAGAAGGTGTGAGACTCTGCACATACAAAAAATGAATAGGAAAAGGCCGTAGTAGCAGCAACAATGCAGGAGGCAGACGCGAAGGCACGCGAGGGCCAAACATCGCCTTCGCATGGGCAAGAAGTAGAGGAAGAAGAGGGAGTTGCAGATCCATAAACAACGTCAACACAGTTGAAGCGCCAACACCCGGCTGAGCGGATAGTGCCACGCAAGAAGGTCAAGGCATTGAAGTTGTCTATTGACCCGATCACTCTAACCGAGGGTGATCTGCACGACATGAGAGAGACACTGTGCGATGTCACCTTCGAGGCCCTCCAAAATTTTATGCAGGAGAACCATATTATGTTGGGGTCCCGTAGAACGCAACTGCAGGAGTTGTAGGTGCGCACTACTTAGGCTGGTACCCTTTCGACCAACCTCGTAGTTGAAACAACGGCAACAGAACAGATGCTGCGCGCTCAGGTGACGAATATCATAGTGCTGCCAGAAGGGGCACTAGTGACACCAATTGAGGCCGACAGGCCTATGATTAGCGCGTTGAAGGGTCTCGAGATCAACATGGATGCACTCCTGTGGGAGACCTTATACGTTCTGTAGGATGGGATAACTGCAGAACTGCGGGCTAGGGAGAGCCGCGCATTGCAAGTCCTCAATGAGCAGAAAATCAACATGGAATAGTTGAGCTTGCAGTGCGATGAAGTGGTGTCGCAAAATCGACAACTGTTATAGGTACTAGATGAAGCTTGTCAAAGCATCCCGGAGCTGGCCATCCCAACAGACACACCAGCAGAGGTGCGCATTGACAGGCTAGCAGTAGGGGTGCATGAGGTGTGGGAGGAAATGATGAAGGTTCAGTTGGAGTGGAACCTTGAGATCGCCGAGTCGTGGTTAAAGGCGTAATCATCCACCCCTCCGAAAGTCAGAGAACAGTGTGCCAACGGTATTATAGCAGGACTAGACGAGATCGACAGTGCGGTGTGAGACTGCACCAGCATGTTGGAAGATTCATTTGAGGTCCTCATGAAGCTACAAGAGGACTCCAACATACAGCACTTATAGACAGAGGCGTGGGAACTCCAATAGCAGTATGACAACGTCAAAGGAATTGCGCAGATGATGGCCCTCACTCAGAGGCTCGCGCGGATGCAACAAGCCAAAGTGCTAAAAGAATAGGTGGATGTGGCATGACAAAAAGGAAGCAGTCTTGAAGGTGTGCGTTCAGCCTTGGATATACGAGGCCTTCACCATCACACCAGAAATTGAAGGCAAGCTCGCACAAATGTAGGCGACACAGGCACAAATGAAGGAAAGTAGTTTTGACACCATGGTCTCGGAACAACGCATCCAGGAGATCCAGCAAGCAGCAGCTCAGTGCACTGTCGACCTTGCAGTAGTACAAGTAGATTTGGAAGGACTCCGCGCAAAGATCTCCGCGCCGACAAGAGTGACTCGAGGGCAGGTCACAATGTTTGTGTTGGGGGCCTGTTGGGCATGGAATCCCCCCAAGGCATGTTTTGGGGCTTAAAGCCCAACTTTTGAAAAAATCCTTTTGTAAAAGCTCCGCGAATTGCAGGTGCGGAGCGTGGAATCATAATAGAGTCACAGGGTTTTCCATTGTAATATTAGCTATGGCTAATTGGAATATTCAATTTTGTTCAATTTTTTTTTTTTGCCTTCTATAGTTATTTGTAAATAAAAAAGTGAGGAAGGGGGACATAACTCACTTTAGAATAAAAAGTCACTTCTTAGTTAGCACAACGTTGTGACTTAAAGGGGAGCCAAGGGGGCCAAAGGGGAACGCAGAAATGGAGCCCACGCAGACACATGGAGAGACTGCACAGGAGGGAAGAACACGTGGCAAGAGAAGAAGCACGCAGGAGGAGGTGAGCCTAGGGATTTTGAGAGGCAGAGGCTATAAAATAGAGAGGAGCCTCCTCATTTTGGATGATTCAGTTATATGCATTTTGAGCTAGTTGTTTCGACTCCTGAGCACGCTGGCTGTTTAGCTGGTTTGTAGCACTATTTAGTGCATTGAGTGTCTCCGTTCAGAGATCTCACCCTTAGCCCCTGGGGACTTCGAGTGCCTGCTTGGGCAAGGTATTTCCATCAGTATTTCAACAGTAGTTTTATCAACATTTTGGCAGCATTTTCATTAGCATTCTGGAGGACTGCGTAGCACTTGGAGAGGGATGCAGTTCCTTTTGGTTATAGTGCTAGATTGGGGTTTTGCAGGTGCAGTTATGCTGGGAGATTGAGTAGGGGTCCAACTCTTGTCTCATTGGACGATTTTTGGCAGGGTTTCAGGCAGTGTTTCAGGCAGAGTTTAGAGGGGTTTTCTTCAGTGGTAGCGCAGGGCATTGAGGAACTGTGCAGAACCCCAAGAGGGTGTTTTTCGGGGGTTTTCCATTCCAGGAAATCTTTCTAGGTTTTTCTGGGTTTCTTGAGTAGAAACCAAATCCAGAGTTTCAGCTTTTTCTGAGGAGGGGAGCATCCACAAATCCTCATTTGTTTACTAGCAGCGACAGCAGCATAGCAACAACATCCACGGAGAGAGGCCATTCTTGTCATTCTGAGAGTATTTCTTCACTTGCCTTGTGCAAGTTGAGGTGCCATCTGTCTAGTCACCTCTTGTACTCATTTTATTGCTCAGTATAATAAAATGGCTTAGCATTTCTCACTACATTTCTTGTGTATCTGCTTATATTTCCGGTTTACATTATTATATGTTGTTCCACTGTTATTTTATCACTTCTAGGTTATTATATCATTTGTACATATTTGGTTGGAGTTTTTGCTAGGGTTTGAGGAATATTCTGGGTTAGGAATATTACAGTGGTATCAGAGCATAGATCTGGCTCAGCTTGTGGAGCTAGCAATCTATGACACCAGGGGAAAAACCCTACATTTGTTACAGAGGTAGGAGGTACAGAGACACTGGACGTAGGTTGGAGAATACCTATGGGGAGGGAGATTGTGTTCCTGTGGTGGACGTAGAACAGGTGGAGCCTGTGGTAGACGTAGAATAGAGAGAGCCAGCAGTGGACACAGAACAGATGGCCGACGAGGATGAGAAGATATTTGCAGATATGCTCCTCAAATCAGTGTAGGATCTTTCAAGGTAGATTGAGGTGATGGGGCAGAGATTCATGGAAGTAGAGGCTAGACAGCGTGAGAGCCCACGAGTTTTTCAGATTGGTGAGGGATCAGGTGCATCCCATCACTTGCTAGAGCAGTGTTATACTGTGCAGCAGGTGCCCTCACATGCCCCTACATGCTCTACCATGCCCACTTTTTTAGGAGCAGACACAGGGGCCATAGCCCAGTAGGAGGCAGAGCCTAGACATATGGGCGATTATTTCACAAAGTACCAGGCCTATGGGCAAGAGTTCAGGGAAGCCCTCCCATTCAGAGATTTTTTTCAGCTCCAGCAGGATAGAAAACCCCGTGACCATCACAAAGGGTACCGACATTACCATGATGGCGACACCCACTGTGCAATGAGTAGATTCCAGTTGCCCATGTTTGATGGCTCATCAAACAATTCGGAAAAGTCTTGGGTGGAGAAGCTGGACATTTATTTCCAGCTTAACCAGATGTCAGAGGTAGAGGCATTCAAGGTGGCAATATTGCATTTGGATGGTGAGGCCTAGGATTGGTGGTTTCATGGGATGGTTACACTGGGGAACTCCATAGTGATGATGTATGCTGAGTTTACCAGGAGACTAATGGAGCGATTTGATCGGATAGATATAGAGCAGCATTTCGTTGAGTTGATGAGGCTCAAACAGACAGGGAGCCCAGAGACCTACATTGCATATTTCTTGAGGGTCTCTGTGATGGTTCTAGATATATCCACGACACGAAGGATCTATATGTATGTTGATGGGTTAGCAGAGCCACTTCAGGGTCTAGTAAATCCGCTAGACTGACCACCCTTCAAGATGCTATCAGCAGGACCCGAGACCTATAGGGTGTCTTACCCAGGACCCGGACACCTTACCCCCAAAGACAGACTTTCTAGTCTATGGGGAAGGATGTGAGGATTCCACCTCCAAAGGGGAATCTAGGATGAGTGCATATTGACGATGATGTCAAGAGGGATCTGAAGAAGAAGCGGTTGTGCTTCACATGTCAGGAGCCATGGGCATTGGGGCATAGATGTGCTGCTAGCAAGGCACATTTCATTAAGGTCTTCTCTGAGAGCAGTGGAGAAGAGGATGATGAGGAGGATGTGGAGGTAGGAGATAGCCATGCCAGACAGGGACCTTTGCCACCTCCACCACCAGCAGCAGGTGGTGCGTCTTTTGCACCCACCGGAGGGGCCCTTGCAGTGTTGCGAGGAGTTCCCAAGTATCTGACGCTACGCGTACGAGGGACAGTATGTGGCCAGCGCATATCAATTTTGGTTGACAGTGGGGCAACCCACAACTTCATCGATGCACAGATGGTTGAGTGGAGAGGTATTCAAACAGAGAGCTTCGATGGGTTTTCAGTATTAGTCCTAGGAGACTAGACCATGATGTGTGCTTGTTATGTCCCAGAGCTTTCAGTGACGATGGGCACCTACACATTGACTGACCACCTTTTCGTGGTCGATATTCCGGACACCAATGTGATACTGGGTGTTCAGTGGTTTATCACTTTAGGGAAGGTCATGACAGATTGGAAGACCCTAGAGATGGAGTGGGATGATGAGAAGACAAGGAGGCATGAGAAGATACTGGGATAACACACATATCCACCTCAAACTGTTTCAGCTCATCGGATGGAGGCAGTCTCTCGGAAGGGAGACATAGAGTGGGTAGTGGAACTGCATGCATCAGAGGCAGGGACTACAGGGCAGACGGTACATCCAGAGATATAGTCCATCCTTGATCGATATGCCATAGTGTTTGGAGAGATTCCACTAGGATAGCCACCAAATCGGGGGTTTGAGCACACTATCGAGCTTGAGTAGGGCATCCAGGCAGTGATCACCACCCCCTATAGGCATCCCAAGGCCTATCGGGATGAGATAGAGTGGGCCATTCAGGAGTTACTGGCTCTTGGGCACATCCGACTGAGCACAAGTCCTTTTTCTTCTTCTGTGGTGTTGGTGAAGAAGAAGGACGGTACATTGAGGATGTGCATTGACTACAGGGCCCTGAAAAAGAGGACATTGAAGAACAGGTACCCCATACCTAGGATTGATGAGTTGGTGGATGAGTTGAGAGGAGCACGGTTCTTCTCAAAGATTGATTTGAGATCAGGGTACCATCAGATTCGTGTGAGGGAGCAGGACATTCCCAAGACCGCCTTCAGATGTCATTATGGGCACTTTGAGTTTTTGGTGATTCCCTTTAGGCTAACCAATGCCCCAGCTACATTCCAGTCTTGCATGAATCACATCTTCCGTAGTCACTTGAGGAATTTTGTGTTGGTGTTCTTTGATGATATACTCATTTACAGCAAGACATGGGAGGAGCATCTCCAGCATATTGAGACAGTATTACACATCTTGGAGGAGCAACAGTTCTATGCCAAGCTCTCCAAATGTGAGTTCGGCTTGACAGAGATGTTATACTTGGGACACATCATTGGAGTGGATGGAGTGAGGGTCCACGAGGAGAAGATTAGGGCCATCAGAGATTGGCCGGAGCCGAGAAACGTGACGAAACTTCAAGGATTCATTGGCATTTGTACTTACTACTAGAAGTTCGTCAAAGGTTTCTCACAGCTGGCTACACCCCTGACAGATTTGATGAGGAAGGGGGCATTCAGTTTGTCGAATACAACATAGTGAGCCTTTGACAGGCTCAAGGAGGTTATGAGAAACTACCCAGTGCTTGCATTGCCAGATTTTATGCAGCCATTTGTTTTGGAGTGTGATGCATCGGGAGAGGTGATCGGTGCAGTATTGATGCAGGGAGGTCACGCTATAGCCTTTGATAGCCAGAAGCTCCTTCCGCACGAGAGGTTGTATTCTATCTATGACAAGGAGATGCTGGCCATCATGCATGCATTGGCTGAATACTGACAGTATTTGGTGGGGAATAGGTTTAGGGTGAGGACTGATCACAATAGCCTCAAGTTCTTTTTGGAGCAGAAGCAGTTGTAGGAGAGGCAACATAAGTGGATCAGTAAGATCCAAGAATATGACTTTGAAATTGAGTATGTCAAGGGTAAGAACAACATGGTAGCAGATGCCCTTTCACGTAGACTAGCCACGTTGTCTCTTATGAGCTTGGATACATACTGGAGGGCTCGACTCTTAGTAGAGTACTCCAAAGATAGGTTTTCATGTGAGATTCTGGATGGACAGGTGGCAGATGACAGGTTCAGGGTGATTGATGAGATCATCTATTACAGGGATTGGATCTTATTGACTGAGGGGTCTCAACTCAAGAAGAAGATGCTCCAGGAATCACATGATTCACCATTGGCAAGCCATCAGGGGTTTACCAAAACCTACAGGGCCATTAGAGAGAGGTTCTCCTGGAAAAGCCTCAAGGAGGACGTACTTCGGCATATCAGGGAGTGTGATGTTTGCTAGCGGAACAAGGGAGAGATGAGCCATCCCGCGGGTTTATTGCAGCCTCTACCCATTATGGAGGGGAAATGGGAGAGCATTTCGATGGACTTTATCACAGGATTTCCCACGGTATAGGGCAAGGATTGTATCTTTTTCGTCATTGACCGACTAACAAAGTACGCGCATTTCTTTGCCATATCCGCATACTACACAGTAGCACAGGTGGCTGAGCTATTCTTTAGAGAGATCTTCAGGCTACATGGTCTTCCTAAGACCATCGTCAGTGATAGGGATAGTCGTTTGATGGGCGGGTTTTGGTAGGAGCTTTTCCGGTTGGTGGGGACGGAGTTGAAACCGAGTACCAGTTATCACCCACAGACAGATGGACAGAAAGAGATAGTTAACAAGTGGCTAGAGGGCTACTTGAGTAACTATGTCAGTGGGAAGTAGTGGGCATGGTTGAGGTGGCTACATCTAGGGGAGTACTGCTACAATACTTCACATCACATTTCCATTGGTATGTCACCATTCTATGCCTTATATGGGTATCATCTTTTATCTTTTACTGACGTGATGTTTGGTGATAGCAAGGCTCCCAGAGCCAAGATTTGGATCCAAGAGAGTCAGGATATTCTACGAGCTCTTAAGGATAACATGGCTACAACACAGAATCAATAGAAGTTGTATGCCGACAGGGGTCAGGTGGAGAGACAGTTCGAGGTAGGAGACATGGTCTACCTACGATTACAGCCATACTGGCAGTTGTCACTAAAGAAAAAGGGGGATGAGAAGCTCAAGCCCTGCTTTTATGGGCCGTACAGGGTTAGACAGGTTGCATATGAGTTGGAGCTGCCCCAAGGCAGCAAGATTCATAAAGTTTTTCATGTATCATGCCTAAAAAAGGC
Source organism: Pinus tabuliformis (assembly GCA_031772625.1). Lineage (NCBI taxonomy): Eukaryota > Viridiplantae > Streptophyta > Pinopsida > Pinales > Pinaceae > Pinus > Pinus tabuliformis. Next base: position 1,526,125,034 of record CM062816.1, read on the forward strand.
ATTGGGGTAGGAGGTGACAATGACAGATGAGCTCCCACCCATGGATGACGAGGGGCATTTGGTATTGCAGCTGAAGGCTATAATTGATACTAGGGAGAGGCAACTGCAGAGCAGGACGGTTAGGGAATTCTTGGTGAGGTGGAAGAATTTTCCGGATGAGGATGCCACTTGGGAGAGTGAGAGGATATTACAACATCCATCTCTTTAGTTGCTTGAGGACAAGCAACATTTTGTCGGGGGAGACTGTAATATTCCTAATTAGCTATGGCTAATTGGAATATTAGATTTTGTTCAATTTTTATTTTATTTTTTTTTTGCCTTCTATAGTTATTTGTAATAAAAAAGTGAGGAAGGGGGACATAACTCACTTTATAATAAAAAGTCACTTCCTAGGTAGCACAACATTGTGACTTAAAGGGGAGCCAAGGGGGCCAAAGGGGGACGCAGAAATGGAGCCCACGTAGACACATGGAGAGACTGCACAGGAGGGAAGAACACGTGGCAAGAGGAGAAGCACGCAGGAGGAGGTGAGCCTAGGGATTGTGAGAGATAGAGGCTATAAAATAGAGAGGAGCCCCCTCATTTTGGATGATTCAGTTATATGCATTTTGAGCTAGTCGTTTCAACTTCTGAGCATGATGGCTGTTTAGCTGGTCTGCAACACTGTTTAGTGCATTGAGTGTCTCCATTTGGAGATCTCACCCTTAGCCCGGGGGACTTCGAGTGCCTACTCAGGCAAGGTATTTCCATCGGTATTTCAGCAATAGTTTTATCAACATTTCGGCAGCAGTTTCATCAGCATTTTAGAGGATTGCGTAGCACTTGGAGAGGGACACAGTTCTTTTTGGTTGTAGTGCTGGATTGCGGTTTTGCAGGTGGAGTTATGCTGGGAGATTGAGCAGGGGTCCAGCTCTTGTCTCATTGGAGGATTTTTGGTAGGGTTTCAGGCATAGTTTAGAGGGGTTTTCTTCAGTGGCAGCACAGGGCATTGAGGAACTACGCAGAACCCCACGAGGGTGTTTTTCAGGGGTCAGCCATTCCAAGAAAGCTTTATGGGTTTTTCTGGGTTTCTTGAGTAGAACCCGAACCCAGAGTTTCAACTTTTTTTGAGGAGGGGAGAAGCCCCAAATCATCATTTGTTTACTAGCAGCAGCAATAGCATAACAGTAGCATCTATGCAGAGAGGCCATTCTTGTCATTCTGAGAGTATTTCTTCACTTGCCTTATGAAAGTCGAGGTGCCATCTATCTAATCACCTCTTGTACTCATTTTATTGCTCAGTATAATAAAATGGCTTAGCATTTCTCGCTGCATTTATTGTGTATCTGCTTATATTTCCGGTTTACATTATTATATGCTATTCCACTGTTATTTTATCACTTATGGGTTATTATATCATTTGCACATATTTGGTTGGAGTTTTTGCTAGGGTTTGAGGAATATTCTGGGTTAGGAATATTACATCCACCCTAGTTTTTGTAATGTAATGTCGGCTGGATAGACCTACCCATGGTCCGCGGACCATGGGATTGTATAAATAAAGTGAGGCTCTAAGTGTATAGAATAACGAAAAGAATGGAAGGATGAGAAGTCTAAGTGATCGAGTCGAAGTGTAAAGTGTGTCTTTGGCTTGTAGGGTAGGAGAAGGCTCTGCAACTGAGTGCGCAAAGGCCTAGTAGTTTGCAGCTGAGTGCACGGACCCTTGCATCTAAGTGCGTAGGGTAGGTCAAGTCTGTAACCGTTGGAAGAATCAATAAAGAGAAGTTTACCACATTTCTGTGTATCTTTCATGTTTTAATGTATGATTGGGTATAATTTGTAGGTATATTGTTTAATTGCTGTGCGAACTCATATGAATGTCTTGTGTAAATAAATATAACGTAAGACATCCATGTAATTAACTGGTATAAGTAAGATCTCAAGTAATAGCACAGAGCGCCACTCTAGCAATGCGAAAGCTCCCGCAACCCCTAGTTTGTGCTACGCGAAAGCAACATATCAAGGCATGAGGAACAGGGAAGTGCGTGAAGTGACCTGTGTGCAAGGATGAACAGGTGGACCAGTCGAACCTCTCAGACATGTCAAGGATGCGGAAAATTGGTTCCAGCACCCTCCCGCACTACTTCGGGTGAGACCTCAGTCCACACTCTATGGACTGTTTTCGAAAGGACCATTAGTACATGGATTTGTTTGGCTAATTAACTCCGAACCTGGGTGAGGCCCCAACAAACCAACAATTCACACATCAATACATCATTATTTCATAAAGACATTATTTCATCACAACATAAACAACAGAAGGAAACAGATAAAAAATATGAATTTCTCCAACAATCTTCTTTATTTATCTTTAGTACACTGTTACGGACTCAAAACTTCCCTACGAACTCAGCTGCTGATGAGCCTCATCATTGGGTAATTATATGGGCATTAATTCACCTCCTAGCTTAGTTAAACCAACTATTCTCACAACTTATTGCATACTTTTGATTATATTTTGTTTATGAGTTGAGTTAGAGTTGGATATTTTGCTTTATGGTCTAATGTGCATTTAATGCAGGATTAAAGTATAAAAATAAGGAATTTTAGCAAAGACCTTGGTCAAAACTCAAATGGGACAAGGGGAGGAATTATAGGAGGGAAATTCTGCTCATTTACTACCCCTCCATTCGAATATTCCTCCATTAGCTCGGAGTGCAACCATCCAAATCATGAGGACTAGAAGGCAACCAAGAAAGTGGAAGTCAAAGCACCGGTTTATCTCTAGTTTGGGAGCTGAGCCTCCCTAATTTTATGGAAGTCATTGGAGACTTCAGAAGTATAAGTAGAGAGGCCTAGGACCTCAATATGATTTGGATTTTTGATTGTAAAACTCTACATTATTTTCGAGCTGCAAGGCTTGTGACAGTTTTTGATGTAATCCATTGTTTTTTATAATAAGAATGAGTTTTGTTTTGAGCCAGCACTGAGTTAACTCAGAGGGCTGAAGCTCTTGGGTTAGGGCCCAAACCTAGCAGCTAAGGCTTCTCTTTATTGTACATGTATGCCAGCGTAGATTCATGGTTTAATTGATCATTTGCTTAAGTAGCCACATTTCCATTAACAACAAGGTAGAGTAGATTGGTTGTGTTTCAGATTTCTAGTTATTGCATGAGATTTGGAGTTTGTTGTCTTGATTCAGTACTTGGTCCATTTCATTGTTATTTTCTTCAATCACTCTCTTTCTATAATATATCTCACTCACATTCTCATTTCCTTCAGCACAAAATGCTCAAGCGGGAGCCAATAACTCACATCTTAGTCATATTATACGTAGATCTCTTTACCATCTGATCCACAACAAACCTAGCCAATCACCGTTAACTACATGTGTATTCATTTCAACATTTGACTTTATTCCCCCAAAATCTCCACTATCGATCTGTCTAGCTTGATCTAACGGCTATCGCGTCCTCTTAATACTTTATGCACCCCAAATCTCCACCGTTGATCTATCTAGCTTGATCCAACAACTATCGCACATTCTTGTGTGGATTATTGCACGATTGATATCTGCCCGAGAGCATGCGAGAAAAGTGGTTTTCCCATGCCACGTGTCACCCAGTTAGGCTAATCGAGTAAAATTTTAGAATACAACTTATAGCTTTTAGGGAACACGATAAACTGCTTACCACCTATGAAAACTCGCTCCCTCATTCCGCACGTTTTCTTTACCCTTCAATTGCCTCATGACTTGACATGATAATATCCACCATCGATCTGCCTTGCTTGATCTGATGGCTATTGTGTCACTTGATCGCCAACTAGCTCGATCGATATCCACCATTGATCAACCCTACATGATCCAACGGCTATCGCGTAATCGCGCGTGAATTCTTGCACAACCGATATTTGCTTGAGAGCACGCGAGAAAAGTGGTTTCCCCATGCTACATGTCATTCACTTAGACTAATCGTGCAAAATTTTAGAATTCCACTTACAACTTTGAAGGCACGTGAGAAACTACTTACCACCTACAAAACCCGCTCTATTATTCTACATGTTTTTTTACCCTTCAGCCGACACATGACTTGATCTGGTCTGTCCATATATTGACTAAACCTCTTGTGATAAGATCTCTACCATTCATCTTCCAATTAGTCATGTTTTTCCATCTCTTGACTTAACCTCCCGCAATAAGATCTTCGCCATTCATCTTCCATTAGTCCTATTTCTCCATCTATTCATGTACTCTCTTGCGATAAGATCTCCACCATTCATCTTTCATTTTTACTGTTCGCTGATCGATCCAACGGTTCCTCAAAGTGAGTACATAGAAAAGGTGTTGAAAAGGTTTAATATGTAGAATGCAAAACCAGTTAGTATACATTTGGCTAGCCATTTCAAATTAAGTAAGGAGGAGTGTCCCAAGACTCAGGAAGAAATGGCTCATATGTCTAAAGTTCCATATGCATAAGTAGTTGGAATTTTAATTTATGCAATGGTCTGCACAAGGCCTGATATTGCACATGCAGTGGGAGTTGTAAGCAGGTACATGAACAATCCAAGAAAAGAACATTGGATGGTGGCGAAGTGGATTCTCAGGTATTTGAGAGGTACCACAAATCAAGCATTATGCTTTGGTGGTTCAAACATTGCTCTATAGGGATATGTTGATGTAGATATCGCGGGTGATAGAGATAACAGGAGAAGCACAATAGGGTATGTGTTTACTGTAGGTGGAACAGCTGCCAGTTGGGTCTCAAAATTGCAAAGTGTTGTTTCACTCTCAATAAGAGAAGCAGAGTATGTTTCTGCTATAGAGGCTAGTAAAGAAATGAATTTGTTACAAAGGTTTCTCGATGAATTGGGTAAGAAGCAGGAGTTGGGAAAGTTATACAGTGACAACCAAAGTGCCATACATCTTGCAAAGAACTCTGCATTTCATTCGAAGACTAAACATATACAACTCAAGTACCATTTCATATGGTTAGCATTGGAAGATGGATAGTTGAAGCAGGAAAAGATACACACTAGTCATAATCCTGAAGATATGTTAACAAAAGTTGTAACCAGGGAGAAACTGAGAATTTGCTCAGTTTCAATTGGTCTTCAAGTATGATGAAGAAGATGAGAAATATCCAGGTCCAAAGTGGATTCATTGTCCAGCAAATGAAGCAGCGATGGAGTTGCTATAATCAATCTCCAAGTGGGAGATTGTTGGTTGTGGAGCCTGATTATCTTTTGTATTCAGAGGTATCGCTGCATTGGACCCCGAAGCTAAGAATATATGTAAAATTGCCTTGCAAGATGTTGTAATTTTGTAGTCAATCTAGGCCGTTCATTAGGTGGAGATCTGATGGTAGAAGTTATGTTTAATATAGAGTTTTTTGCCCTAGAAGGCAACCCCTCGCTATATATGAGGGAATTGTATTGTGTCTATATATATTTGTATTCTGAGTGAGGAAGAGAGAGGAGATTGAGAGCAAAGAGGGAATTACAATGGATTTGTTGTAGGTTGTATCTCTTCAGTTTGCTGGATAATATAAAAAGAAGGACTGGTTGTTTCTTCGTGGACGTAGCCCAAACTGGGTGAACCACGTATATCTGTGTCTCTCTTGTTTTATGTTATTTTGGTGTTTATATTTCTGCAACATTTTGTGTGTTCCATTGCTCTATAATATATAATTTTCTAACAGTTTCTTGGGGTTAGCTGGATACTACCGAAGGTTCATAAAGGACTTCAGCAAGTTTACCTCTCCTTTATTTGGGTTATTGGCCAAAGATTCTGAGTTTATATGGTCAAAAAAGTTGTCAAGAGGCCTTAAACATTTTAAAGGGTAAGTTGACCACTGCACCAATTCTTTGAGGCCCAAACTAGGCCCTCCCTTTTCATATTCATGCTGATGCTTCACACAAAGCCATAGGAGCAGCCTTAGGTCAGGTAGACGAGAAATTTCACTATGCCATCTATTTTATCAGTAAGAACCTGTCAAAGGTTGAGCTAAATTATACTATGACCGAAAAGGAACTCCTGGCTGTTGTGAATTCATTAAAAAAATTTAGGAATTACATTACAGGCTATCAAACATTTTTGCATACTGACCATGCTGCAATCAAATATTTAATGAACAAACCAGATGTGAATGTTAGAATTATAAGATGGTTGCTTTTATTACAACAGTTTGATCTAACTATTGCTGATAAGCCTGGTAAGGAAAATGTTGTTGCAAAATTTCTATCTAGGATGAATTGCCTGTAGGTGAAGAAGGAATGGTGAATGACCAGTTACCAGATGAGAATTTGTTTGCTATTTCAGTTCTCTCCCCATGGTTTGCTGATATAGCAAACTATTTCGTATCAACACAATTCCCACCAAACTTTCCCTCCAAAGAAAAGAGCAATATAGTCAGGAAAAGTGACCCCTTCACCTAGATTAGGGGCAATCTTTTCAAACTTGGACCAAATCAAATCTTGAAAAGGTGTGTAAGGGAGGAGGAAGTTTTTGACATCCTTCTGACCTGTCATGATGGGCCTTGTGGAGGTCACTTTACAGCAAAGAGGAAAAAATTCAAAGTGTTACAAGAAGGCTATTATTGGCCCACTCTTCATTAGGATGTGAAGAAGTACATTAGTCATTGTGATCGGTGCCAAAGGATGGGAAAGCCTACTCCAAGAGATGAAATTCCCCTACAACCTCAAGTGACTTTCGAGCCATTTGACAAGTGGGGCATGGACTACATTGGGCCTATCAACCCTCCTTGAAAGCAAAAATAGTACATTATTGTGTGCATTGATTATTTGACTAAGTGGGATGAAACAGAGGTGATTAAGGAAACAACATAAGAGAAGGTGGTTTAGTTCCTAAGGGAGAATGTATTCTACAAATTTGGGTACCCTGGAGAGCTAGTCACAGACCAAGGTAGCCAGTTTACCTCCAACATGATTGAAGAACTGCTCAGCCATCACAAAATAAAGCATAGGACCTTCACTCCTTATCATCCACAAGCTAATGGGAAAGTGGAGGTGACCAACAGGGCATTGGAGAGCATCTTAACCAAGGTGGCGAGCAATAACAGGAAGGATTGGGTAGAAAGACTAGTTGATGCCACTTGGGCATATAATACAACATGGGAGACCACCACTGGATTTACACCCTTTGAGTTGGTCTATGGGAAAGTGGCTTTGTTGTCTACTGAGTTTGAATATAAAACGTTGAGGATGGTAGCCCAACTATATTTGGATCTCAGTCATGCACATAAAGAAATATTGTTCCATTTGAATGGCTTGGATGAATTTAGAATGCAGGCCTTCCTACATACAGAGATAGTTTAGCTTCAGAGGAAGATCTAGCATGATAAACATATTAAGGAGAAGTAATTTCAAGAGGGCGATTGGGCATTGCTATATGGTTTTAGGTATAAAGACTTCAAGGGTAAGCTAAGCACAAGATGGCTCAAACCTTATGTGGTGGAAAAATTCCATGATAATGTTTCAGTGCAAATCAGAACTATAGATGAAGAAGCCATTCCATTGCTTGTTAATGGACACTGATTGAAAATGTACAAGAGGCCTTTATCAAAACAAGAGTTCATTGAAAATATCAATAAGATAGTGATGATGGTGGAGCAAGTTCCTGCTCCTCCATCATTAGGTCATTGAAAAAAAAAAAAAAAAAGGAATCAGGTGAAAACCTCCTTGAGGTTCCTAAGTCCCATATTTGGGTTGAAAACCTTGTGAGGTGGCCCAATGATGATTTTTTTTTTTTGAAAAAAGAATTAGAATATCCCTGGGTGAAAACCTTCCCTGAGGTGCCCAGGGAAAACATCTATTGTGAAAACCTCTCTGAGGTAGCCTAAGTGTTTTAAAAAAAAAGAAAAGAATAAAAAGAAGAGAAAAAATACATAATTTTTATTTGCAGGTGGGTGAGAAAGACAATCAAGGAGCAAAGAGAAGATCCAAATGGAACCCTACCTCACATATATTCATCTCCTCCACTCCTTACCATGCATCCCTCCATCAATTCCATTGTTTTTTTCACTTCATTGCTTCAATTTAGGTAAAGACTGTGTTTTCTACAAGATCCCATGAAAACCTACAGGAAGCAATCTGAGGGTGAATGGTAGGTTGGTTATGTCTTGTAGCAACCTATCTCACAGAATATCAATCATCAGCTATAGGTCTTCACTAAGATGATCTAGATAACAAACAATAGACAACATACAACATGTAGCAGACAGTAGAGGAGGAAGAAGAATGACCATGCAGCAAATAAACAACGCAACACCTCTGATCTTCGACAACTGCAACATGGCATCGAGACCATAGGTAAGTATCTCGCTCACTCACTCATATGCATAATTTGATCAAAATTTTTAAAGGTTATGAGGTAATTGGTTTATAAGTGAAAAGGTGGCCAGTTAACTTGGCCACCTTCGTTCAGTCATCACATACAAAACCGGGTGTCCTCTCACACGTGGTTACAGTCAACTCAAAGACAGAGGAGGAGTAGGACAAGAAGTGGTTAACTACGGATCTATGAGGTGGGAGCTGATTACGAGGAGTGGGAAACAAAAAATTGTTTGCATGCATTCATGCATTCCACCTCCTCGAAACTCCCTCACTCAAGTCGCTCTTATAACTCTGGCCACCCACCGGAAGTAAGGATCCATCGTTCTGCAAAACAATTTCTACATGAGCATGCAAAGAAATAGTCTACATGAGTAGTCCATAGGATACACAGAGGTAGTCTACAGGATAGGAAGAGAGGGGTTCAAGAGGGAATATCACGAGAAGTGTCCACTGCCACCATTCTAAAGAGGTAGGATCTAAAAATCCATCCCCATTTACAAGAAAATGAACTAGAAATGCTCTAAAAGCTAGTGGATATAACAACTGTGGAAGGTGAAGTACATACACAGGAAACTTTGTTTCTCCTAAATTTAAAAGTCTTGTGTCAAACCTCTCATTTCCTCCTCAAGCCTAACAAGCAAGATGACAAGAGGGTTTAATAGGAGAGAAGCCACAAACACTGTGAGGATACAACAACACCCCCAATTGCTTCAAATATTTATGAGACACCAATGGATGGAGCTTTTTCGAAAAATTCATAGGGTATGATGATGAGGTGGCTTAAGAATTTTCTCATTCCCTCACTCCACATAGAAAAATCCATGCCACTATTATAGTTAGAGGCCTCACTATAGTTCTCACCCCAGAGCTCATCAGTAGGGTGTACACACTTCCCCTAGGAATTCCATGGAGAAAAGAAGACAAAGAAGATAGTCAGGTGGCAAAAAGGAAATTATTTTTAGAAGGTGAAGAACACACAAAGGATAAAAATGGAGTAAAGAGGGATAGTCTACCATACCCATGGAGTGAGGTAGGTTAACAACTCATCAAACATATCTCATGTGAGGGTAGTACAATGTTGTTTATGGCTACCATTTTAGAATGCTTGAAGAATTAAGATTTGGGGTAGAAACACCAGTTCACCAAAGACTCAGCATACCCTATTTCTTGATGCAATCACTCATAGACTCCAACAACAAAGTAAAGGAAGGGAAGTCCAAACAATTGGCTCATCATGGGTTGATCAGGATCCTCATTGAGGATGCCCTCCAAAACCTCACCCCAGAGCTCATCAGTAGGGTGTCCACACTTCCCCTAGGAATTCCATGGAGAAAAGAAGACAAAGCAGATAGTCAGGTAGGTTACCAACTCATCAAATATATCTTATGTGAGGTTAGTACAATGTTGTTTATGGCTACCATTTTAGAATGCTTGAAGAATTAAGATTTGGGGTAGAAACACCAGTTCACCAAAGACTCAGCATACCCTGTTTCTTAATGCAATAACTCATAGACTCCAACAACAAAATAAAGGAAGGGAAGTCCAAACAATTGGCTCATCATGGGTTGATCAGGATCCTCATTGAGGATGCCCTCCAAAACCTCAGGATCCCTATAACATGGTCAGTCTTTAGAGACTTACTAGCAAAGGATGACATCAAAACCCTCACCTATGATGTTAGTTCTTCTGTCAGAGAGGAGGAGGAAAAACAAGAATAAGAAGATACAAAGATAAATGGGGATGAGATGGATAAAGAAGAAACTAATACAGAGGAACATGATGAAGCAGAAGAAGAAGAAATAGAAGAGAAGGATGATGATGATGAAACAGAGGAGTAAACAAAGGAAGAAACTAATGGAGCTGAGAAAGAACAACAAGAGGAAGAAAATAAGAAAAACAGAGAGGAAGAAGGCATTGAAACGGAATGGGAACAACATGAGGATGAGTCACCTAGGGTGTCTCCAGAGGCCTCTAAGAGGAAGGTAGAAGCTACCTTCACTGCTCTCAGCACCCCAGTCAAGAAAAAAGGGAAAATAAGGAGGAAAACCCCTCTATATTTTAGAACAAGAAATAGCACAAGAATCAAATAAGAGAAGCTCAAGGAAATGGGCAAATAACTAAGTGGCTTAAGGGATAGAGAAGCAATAATGAGAGATCAAATCAAGAAGGAAAATGCATCACTGAGAGGACAAATTCAAAAAAGGGAAAACCAACTAGCATGTATGGCCAATCTCTCCTTGGAGGCCATCCAGTGTAGGATGCTAGCTAAATCCTATGCTCTTTACCTCAGAGGACAATGGCTGCAATTTCAAATTAAAACACTAGCAAAAAGGGGCACCATGCCATTTCAGGACTATAGGCAGTTTGATGATCTTTGTGATCAAAGTACACTAGAGGATAGGGCCAAAATGGATGAGTTTTACTTGCACAACATGGCCCTCACAAACATGAATGTTTGGGATCCTAATGCCGAGTTAGGAGATATACAATTAATGGCTTTGGCATCATGGATGAACCATGAGGAGTCAAGGGCTGCAGAGATGCAAAGAATATTGTCCAGAGAGAAAAATGAACCTCTTTTCATCAGAGCTAAACAATCAAATCCCATGGCCCTAATTAGTAACCATAATCTAATTTCAAATGATCCTCATCTGGCACCTAGATATCATGCTTCTCAAGAGCAAGAAATTTCACATTTTGAGGATATGTTTAGGATGCTAGGAGATGATAGTATACATTCTTGCTTAAGGAGATGGAACACACTGCCACACAGCTTGAAGATTAGAGAATATGACTCCCCTAAAAGGCTAAGAGAGGCACTCAACATGACACTTATGTATAAGCAATCAATGCAAAGGTTGAAGGTCAATTGGATAGGCCTAAAACTCAGTCCACCACTACTCCTAGGGATGCTAGAAGGGAGAAGAGAAGAAGAGGAAAAGGGGCAGTGGGAAGAAGTAGAAAGGAAGGCAGGATTCTATGAACAAGAAGAATATACCACAACAGAGGCATGGGATGTCAAAGAGGCTACCAGAGCCATGCAGGACATGGACATTGACTAAGTCGCTCAGAGGATGAGCAACACTTTCAGTGGGGGGGTGATGATGAGCCTCATCATTGGGTAATTATATGGGCCTTAATTCACCTTCTAGCTTATTCAAAAAAACTATTCTCACAAATTATTGCTTACTTTTGATTATATTTTGTTTATGAGATGAGTTAGAGTTGGATATTTTTCTTTGTGGTCTAATGTGCATTTAATGCAGCATTAAAGGATAAAAATAAGGAATTTTAGAAAAGACCTTGGTCAAAACTCGAATGGGACAAGGGAGAGGAATTAAAGGAGGGAAATCCTCCTCATTTACTACCCCTCCATTCGAATATTCCTCCATCAGCGCGAAGTGCAACCAACCAAATCATGAGGACTAGAAGGCAGCTGAGCAAGTGGAAGTCAAAGCACCATTTTATCTCTAGTTTGGGAGCTGAGCCTCCCTAATTTTAAGGAAGTCATTGGAGACTTCAGAAGTATAAGTAGAGAGGCCTAGGATGTCAATAGGATTTGTACTTTTGATTGTAAAACTCTACTTTATTTTTGAGCTGCAAGACTTGTGACAGTTTTTGATGTAATCCCTTGTTTTTTGTAATAAGAATGAGTTTTGTTTTGAGCTAGCACTGAGTTAACTTAGAGGTTTGAAAATCTTGGGTTAGGGCCCAAACCTAGCAGCTAAGGATCCTATTTATTGTACATGTATGCTAGTGTAGATTCATGGTTTAATTGATCATTTTCTTAAGTAGTGACATTTCCATTAACAAGAAGGTAGAGTAAATTGGTTGTGTTTCAGATTTCTAGTTATCACATGAGCTTTGGAGTTTGTTGTCTTGATTTAGTACTTGGTTCATTTCATCACTGTCGTCTTCAATCACTCTCTTTCTATAATAGATCTCACTCACATTCTCATTTCCTTCAGCACGAAATGCTTAAGCGGGAGCCAATAACTCGCGTCTTAATCATATTATACATAGATCTCTTTACCGTCCGATCCACAATAAACCTAACCAATCACCATTAACCGCATGCGTATTCATTTCAATGTTTGACTTTATGCGCCCCAAATCTCCACCGTCGATCTGTCTAGCTTGATCCAATGGCTATCATGTCCTCTCAATACTTTATGCGCCCCAAATCTCCACCGTTGATCTATCTAGCTTGATCCAACGGCTATTGCGCAATCTCGTGCGGATTCTTACATGGTCGATATCCACCAGGAGCACGGAAGAAAAGTGGTTTTCTCGTGCTACATGTCACCCAGTTAGGCTAATCACATAAAATTTTAGAATACATCTTACAACTTTGAGGGCACATGATAAACTGCTTACCACCTACGAAAACCAACTCCCTCATTCCACACGTTTCTTTACCCTTCTGTCACCTTGTGACTTAATGTGATAATCTCCACCATCAATCTGCCTTGCTTGATTTGATGGCTATCGCGTCACCCGATCACCAACTAGCTTGGATGATCTCCATCATTGATCAACCTCACATGATCCGACGACTATCACAATCTCACGTGAATTCTTACACGACCGATATCCTCCCGAGAGCAAGCGAGAAAAGTGGTTTCCCCATGCTATGTGTCATTCAATTAGGCTATTTGCACAAAATTTTAAAATTCCACTTACAGCTTTGAAGGCGTGCGAGAAACTGCTTACCACCAATGGAACCCACTCTATCATTCTGCATTTTTTTCTACCTTTCAGCCGACACATGACTAGATCCGGTCCATCCATCTATTGGCTAGACCTCTCACGATAAGATGTTTGCCATTCATCCTCCAATTAGTCATGTTCTTCCATCTCTTGAATTAACCTCACGCAATAAGATCTCCACCATTAATCTCTTGTTAGTCCTATTCTTCCATCTATTCACGTACTCTCCTGCGATAAGATCTCCACTGCCCATCTTCCATTTTTACTGTTTGCTAATCGATCCAACGGTTCCTGTGCAACTCTGCTTCATTACATCCTCCTTTCATTAATTTCGATATTCGCTTGCTCTTCTGCTTGACTCCTTACATGCTTGACTTCACCAAAACACAAAAAACATGAAAATAGACTTAGTTTAGTTTCCTTGCTTACACATTAGTTTGGTTTGATGCTCTTTACTTCTGTAACTTAGATAGCAGCATTAGGTTAGTGTTGATTTAGAAATTCTGCTTAGTTTAGCTGTTTAAATGGTTAATTAAGATATGGTGTGATCTAGCATTACATGTTGTTTTCTTCATTATTGTAGTAGAGTAGCTCTCTTAGAATAGATTTTCTCTTCTTCCATCAAAGAATCAAGCTTCTTCTGACTCTATAGAACTATGGATTGGAACCCTGGGGTCTCTTGCCAGCTAAACAAGTGACAACAGGTAGGACCTTCAATTCTACTTGTGCATATAGCACTAAGTTTGTATGAACCTCGGGTTGATAAGTAAAGTTGGTAGCTCAGGAGTTGTAGCATCCTTGTTGCAATACTAGCTCTCACTAGCTGCAGGGGTTTGCGCACTTAGCTATGGACACTACTCTAGGCCTCTGCGCACTCAACTATAGAACCTTTTCCTCCTCTAAGACTTACTTCTCTGCGCTAACTCCCTAAGGCTCCATTCGTTGTACCCATAGACAAAGACATAGATCTGCCTTAGACTCTCTAAGACACACCTATTTATACAATTCCATGGTCCATTGGCCAAGGGTAGATCTCAAAACTGACTCAATCCTTACATAACGAGGGTAAAAACCCTTTTTGACTCCTATCTACCTACACACCCCACATCCTTAATTCTCATAGACTTTACATATTTTTGTCAAAATTTACATCAAAACTTGGGTTTCTAACCCAAAACTGACCTAGGGGACCCCATCCCAATAGGCCCCTATCACAAAGATCATGACTCACCCTCGAGTCACTCGACTGGCATGTTGATCTTACTACGAAGATCCCATAGCTCCACCTGGACAAATGCTACCTAAGTAGCAATTTGTGTAGCTTCCTACTTCACTTGTTTGACGATTTGCTCTGTAGCTGGTCCTTCGTTAGCCAGCTTGATATTTTGTTGTGTGAGCTTCTTCCAACCAAGGACCCAACCTGGATTTAAGTACTGCCTCTTTTTTCTGAGTGGCTTCCACTTGTGCAAGGAGTTGCTTCCCCTCCTGCAACTTGGCGTGGCGCTGTACTGTAGCAATGGAGTGTGTTGTCACCCTAACCTCGTCATACATCTTTTGGAGCTCGTGGATCTCTATACTCAAGATCTGTAGGTTGGGGTCTTCCTGTAGGGTCATCAGTAACTGCATTTCTTGTTCAAACAAAGCTGTGTATTCAACAACTGTGGCATCGACACTAGCCAACCCTTCCTTGATGGTGGCTCCGCATTGTTCCCTGACCTTGGGTGGAGTCGAAGGCTATGACTTGAGCTGTAGCTCCATGTTTTTCATGTTGAGCTCAAATTTAACTCTTCCCACCTCTACTTTTGCATCTCGGATGTCTGCAAAGAGTTTCTGGATCTTGGCTTATGTTTGTGCATCCTTAGGTATGTGCAACTCCAACAATGTTATGCACGCGTCTGCAACTGCGACCGCTAGCTGGGAAGTCTGCACCTAGATAGTATCCCTTTCCTTCAGGGCCTACGTCATCTCGGTAAACATTTGTTCATTGTTCACCTAGTACTTTCTTATTAAACTAAGAGCACACTTATCCCAAGCTATCAGTTCATCTGTCACTCCTATCTGCAGCACATGAATAAGTTCATTGGGGAGTGCTGCAATATTGAGGCTGATGTTCTTCAGGGTACTTGGGATGATCTTGTCATCAGTCGATTTCGCACTCAGGGACCTTTATGGCAAAGATACTATTCTAAAGTCCACTATCCTTACCAGTTTTGCAGCCTCACTTATCCTCAGTTCCAGGATTGTCTGTGTGGCACTCACTTGACCTACGCCCACCTGTATTCTGCTAGTTTGCATTTGTAGCTTGCACAGATCCTTGTGGACATTTCCCAACAACTGCATGTATTGTTGCTTGAATTTTTGCAACAGTTCAGTTGTAGTGTCATGCACCTTGTCACTAATCTCGTTGAGATCGCCCTCTATCAAGGTGATGGGATCCTGTTGTGCTTTAGCCGACTTCGTCTTTTTGCAGGAATCCACTTGCTACTGTTGTTCTCTATGCTTCCTTATCCTAAATTGGGTGCTCTACCCCTCATCGCCACCACCACCCTGCTTAGATTGTTCTTCCTCCTCAGTTCCAAGTGAAGGGGATTGGCCGCTTTGTTCAGAGTCGTATTGTTCTTGTTTAGCCTGTTCCTTTTCAGCGCGCTCCTTTTCCATTTGAGCCTTCTCTTCAGCTTCATTCTTCCACTGCACAACCAACTTCTGTGCTGCCTATTTCGCTGCCTACTTTCGCTTCTTTTTAGCAGAGCTCCCCGCACCTTTGCTGGTGCCTACATCTAAGTCAGATGGGTTGTGCCAATCTATTGGCCAATGCTTGATCACTTCCTGTATGGCATCATTGGTGACCAAATATGGAAAATCGAACCACTTCTACTGCGGGTCCTTCCGAGCCCAAATGTAGACACAGTGGAAATCTACCTTTAACTCAGCATACATGGACAACTTCTCATACAAGGTTTGGTACAACCTTGGGCACTAGTTGATGGCCATTCAGAATTTCTCTTCCATCAATAACCAAAAAATCTTTGTTTTTGTAACCTGCACAGGGTCCTTGGTGGCCCAAAGGGAGGAAAATTGTGTGGCCTCAGGCAATCTTGCCTTGAATGGAGGAAACTGTTTGTCCTTCAGTAGATCCCACATGACCAATACAATGGAGAGCAAAAACCATGCATTGTGGAAGGGCTTGCTATCATCTTGGGACTCGTGACAATTTGCAAGAAATTCACTGCATAAATACCATGACCAGTTAAACTGCACACCCTCCGCACATTGTGCAACCAACGATATCACAGGCGTGGGAACCTCGTCTGCTCGACACTTCCTCATAAATTTTCTAGCCAATATTTCAGTGGAAATCTGCACCGTTGGATCATTGATGGACATGATGGAATAGCTGCAGGGCTTCTTGATAAGCTCAAAATTCTTCTTCATTTTCTCTGCCAAGTCTCTCTCACCTGTCGTTTCGCTAACTCCTTGACCAGATTCAAACCCTCATGCGGTAGGTGCATCATCCTATGGATGAGCATATCTGTGATAGGTATAGGCACGCTAATCCACAACAACCCATCATGCACTAGAGAAAGTAGTTTCCACACATAGGTGGTGTTAATATTAGTGCGGTGGTAGTAGGGCACCCATAACAAGTTCAACAACCTAGATTGTTCTACTCTACAGATCTATTCAACTGTCTACAACTCAGTGACACCTGAGTCTCAGTAATACATGCACCTCATATAATTTTCCATCTCAAGGTGAGGGAACCGCTCATGGTCAGCCAAGTCCCAATCCTCCATTTTTGACAGGGGAACCCACGCAAGGTGCGGTCCTTCAAGCATTATCTTCTCTGGCAATAGGGGCATGTGAATGAGAAATTTGTCTGAGTCTGGGTCCTTGGGGACCTTCACCTTCCCTCTTTGCCGAGGGATATATTTAGGCAATTTGGTGATGGGCTCCACTCGCTCAGCGTCTATATCCTTAGTGCACTATTTAGCTTCCAAATCCACAACCTTCTTAGGCTGCTTTTCCTTCTTCCGCTTTTGAGCAATCACACGTTTCCTGGGAAACTCACGCACTAGCACTGACCTCTTCTTCTTGTCTTTATTCATCTTCTGGGTTTCTCACATAGGTGTAGGCTTCAGCCTAGGTGGCCTCGGTGCCATAGGCACAAGAGCTAGAGCTTCCATGCTCACCACCTCTAGAGAAGCTCCTTCAGATGTAATGTCTCCCCCAGTGGTCATGGTTTCAGTAGGGCTCAGATCCAACATGGTTTCCAGGATAAATTTATGATTTAACTCGAGCAAATTGGAAAACGGAGGACCCACGACCAAATACTCAAAGAACGAGCAGCTCATAAGTAATAGACAACTCGGCTCAAAAACTCTAAGTGTTCAAAGTGTTCATTGTTGGAGAGGAACACGTAATTTATAGGGGATTTTGAATTCAAATCCGACAGTTCCCCCCAAAATTCGATCATTAATGATGTTTTGGTGGCAGATCTTCAAATATTTTAGCCTTAAATGTCAATCGGTCGCTCCTCTTAACCATCTCCTAGTTGTCAAATCATGAACATTGACTCTAATTGTAACTTTCTGGCTATGTTGTGCGGTATCTTCTTTCATAGCACAACTCCCTTCACACAGCTTCTGATACTGTAACATCACCTTTTTGCACGCAGTCTTCTTACCGCGTAGTCCTTTAATCTGGGCAATGTAGTTTATAGTCCCGTGCTCTCTTATATCTGCTTGGAGCACTAAGACTGTCCTGCCATCATATAGTCCTTTAGCCAAATCTCCTGTATATGGCTTCAATCAGCTTCCATTCACCCATCATGGAAAAGGTTTTCCATTCAGCTTCACGAGATGAACTGTGCCTCCATCTATGATTTCTTAGATGACATATGGCCCCAGCCAGTGCATCTGAAACTTGCTTGGAAACTTAGCGAACTTACTATCATATAATAAAGCCAAGGCATTTACCTTAAACTTGTGCAACTTGATGTGTTGATCCTGCCATGCTTTTTCACGATCCTTCTGTACTTGTTGATGGAATCCAACTAACAATCTGTCTTCTTCGAGCTCCATTAGCTGCATGAGCTGCTCTTCCAGGGCTCTATGATCCATCGTCCCTGTGAAAGATGCTATGCATAGACTAGGCACGATATATTCCATAGGAATCAAATCTTCTACGCCATAGACCAATCTAAAAGGTGTCTAACCTGTTAGTTTTTTGCAAGTAGTCCTATACGCCCATAACACTAGAGGTACGTGTATGTCCCAATCATTCTGTTGTGTGTTGCAAATCTTTATTAGTGCGTTCTCCAAGATCTTATTAAAGACCTCAACTATCCCATTAGACTTAGGATGATATGGTGTGCTCTTCTGATGATAAACTCGTAACTATTTAGTCAACATGCTGATTGTTTCATTGAGGAAGTGCGTACCATAATCACTCATCAATAATTTTTGGCAGCCGAATCTGGTTAACATGTACTCAAACAAGAACTTTGTTTTTGTGGCCCCTGAACAATTCTTCACAGGCTATGCCTCTACTCATTTGGTTAGATACTCTATCGTGGTGATGATATAGCACACACATGTTTTCTTGCCTAGGGTCTGGATTGGTCCTACAAAGTCAATTGCCCATTTCTCAAATGGTTGCAATGACACCTGAGGGTTCAGTGGCAGCTCATCCCTTCACGATGTTCTACCCATTCTTTGACATGCATCACACACCCTACAATATGATTTTGCATCCTTACGTAATGTAGGCCACCACAAACCTACGCACAAAATATTTTGCATTGTCACTTCTCCTACATATTGTCCTCCCGCAACTCCTCCATGAGCTTTAGCGAGGATGCTATTTCATTCAAAATCGGGCACATACCATCGGAGTATCTTGTCTGAACACATATTATATAAATGTCCTGCAATTACTGAGAACTCTGTCATGCACACTACTAACTCTTTCTATTGACTAGTGTATCCTTCTAGAGCTATCCCTGTAGTCAAAAAGTGGATAATATCTACGAAATGGTTATCTGCTATGTGCACCATGAAGAGCTACGTGTTAGGCAACCCATCCTCCAAATTAGTAGGCTCCTCCCTTGTTTCAATTCACGACAAATGGTTAGGTCCTGCATTCAACCTTCCTATCTTCACAACTACCTCAAAGTCATATTCTTGAAATAAAAACAACCATCTGCATATCTTTCCCCCAACACAGGCTTATTGACCAGGTATTTCAAGGTGGAATGATCTGTCTACATCTTGAAATGTCTGCCCAATAGATAGTGCTTGAACTTCTAAAGCGTGTACACCATAGCCAATCCTTTGCACTCTATTGTTGAGTAATTATTCTTAGCCTTTGATAATTTCCTACTCACAAAGGCTATAGGGTGATCCATCTCTCCTTCATCAGCTTGTGCCAGCACTGCTCCCAACAAAATACATGAGGCCTCAACGTGCACATGGAATTCCTTCTTCCAATTTGGGAAGACCAAGCTTGACACGGTGACCATATTTTCCTTAAATACATCGAAACTGTGCTGACATTCTTCATCCCAATAGAATGTAGAGTCCTTCTTCAATAGCTTCTCCATAGGCAGTAATCTGAGCATAAGCCTTGATGAATTTCCGATAATATCCTATGCCCCAGCGTGGCGCGCAACTATTTGACACTCCTCAGGGCCTCCAAATTTAGTATCACCATGATATTGGTAGGGTCCAACATTAGCCCTTGCTTACATACCACATGTCCCAGTAAAATTTTGAAAGGGACACAGAACAAACACTTCTTTAGGTTTAGTGTGATCTGGTATCTTCGACACGTATCCAACAGTAAGAGTAGACTAGCTACATGATGCTTTACTAACCCAAACATTGTCGAGTCATCAAAATACACCTCCAAGAACTTGTGAATAAACTCCTTGAACACCACGATGACTATGCGAGAGAATATCGCTTGCGCATTCTTGAGTCCAAATGGCATCACTGTATACTGGAAAAAACCCCATTCTGTTGCAAAGGTTTTTTTCTCCTATCTTCTGGTGCGATCTTAATCTGATGGTACCCAAAGAATCCATCAGCGAATGAGTAGGCCTCCTACCCTACAACATTACCCATTACCTCATCAATAAATGGTGTTGGAAAAGGATCATGGATGCAGGTGTCATAAGGTCTACGTAAATCCGTATTTCTCCCTTTTGTTTCTTTTCTTGGACCACCATTGGGCTCACCCAATCAAATTCCACCACAGGTTCAATAATGCTTGCCTCAAGTATCTTGGCCAACTCCAAGCGTACCTTTTCCTTGTATTTTGGATTAAGGCGATATGGCCTCTGCCTAATAGGCTTCGCGTCCAGCTTCAAGGTAATTTTCATCATACCCAAGTCACCTATGATGCCTTTTAAGTTTGAAATTTTTGTAGGAAAAAGATCCTGGTACTCACAGAGTAACTCAGAAACTTTATCCACTATGGAATCATCCCAATAATCTTTAATCTTTGCAAATTTTGGTTCGGCTTCAGTACCAATGTTCACTTGCCTGGTTTTCAGTGGCGTCGTGATGTTCGGATTTTTTATCTGTGGAACTTCGACCTCGCGGTGGCCTTTGGTCTCCGGGATATTAATATTTCTTGGATCTTCATCCTCCCCCTCAACAATCACATTATAGCATTCCAGCACATGGATTAGCTGGGTGCTCCAATCTGGTTGAACCAACTCCAAAGGATCTTGTGGAATTTTTAAGATTTCCACCTTAACCTCCTGCATAGCTTCATCAATGATTTTAAACCCATCCTCAAAACTGAAGGTCATCAGAAATCCTTCCCTTAATATATCCCACTCTGTGGTGCCATGGTGGAGCTCTATTTCTAGGTACCAATTCATGGGGGTTATATCCAGAGTATGACAAAATAAGTGCACCCACTCTAGTTGGAACTCTGTTATGTAAACTTTAGTCCATTTCGCCAAATGATCATGCGGGTCATTTCTCCCATCAAATTTTTTAGTTAATCGCACTTTAGGACAACCAAATCGCAACCTCATCATTATCTTGTACTCGTGCCATTTATCAAAGATGTCCTTGTGTGTACCCTAGCATCATATAGGCATAATGTGTAGTGCCAAATATAGCACTTGGAAGCGATGATCCTTAGGGACTTCTCTTTCAAAGGAATCCAAAAACTTTTCTACGTCAGTAAATCATCGTAATAGGGTAAATTTCTTACCCCTAATGATACACAATGCAACGATTTAGTCATCATGTTACCGTGCAACGTAGATACTTCATGCAGCCTATTCTGCTAGTGCTCCAACTCCTCATTTAAATCCGAGGTACAGGAGCTTTTGCGGTCCCATGAAATCCTTCCATTAGCTGTTAGATTAATCCAATCTTGGTCTTACGTTGTAATTTTATAGATTTGATCCAAATCATCATCACTTTCTTCATAGTTGTGGATTAGTTCAGTATAGCACGGTCCTTCTTCATGGTCCAATGGTATTACAACGGAGCGATTTCCTTTCAAATGACATTGTCCACTTTTTCAATTTGATGACCCCATTCATATCAATAGCCTAATAAATTCCAAGGAGTGTGGGGTATGGATTATTTTTGTGAACAATTTCTATCACCTCAAAATCAGCCAGCATGCTCGCACCTTCTATATCTACTTTAACTCCATGCTTTCGTCCCATAGGGATAATCTTCTAATGGTTCACCATCCTCAGTTGAATTGGAGACCATTGTAGTGTAGGTCTCCCTATTCTCTCCCATGCCTGTTTAGGAAAAATGTTCACGTCACACCCTAGATTCAAAATAACCTGGTCCATCTCATAATCTCCTATTTGCACGGTGAGCCTCAATTCGCACCCTATTTTTGCCTTATGTTTACCAATATTTTTGACTACATAGTGTCCCTCAGGAGCATTTTCTTTACCATCACACTTGTTTATCAATTCCTATAATCCATTCACAACCTTACTACCATGCATAAGTTTCATACAGGTTTCTAGAAACATGGTGAGTATAGAGGGATCAATCTCTATGGGCACGCATGTTTTCGGTAGTTTTTCCTAACTTCCTGAGGTAGATGCCCCAGAGAAGCTTTTCTTCGCCTCCATAACCATTTCCTTTGCGCGTTCTAGATCGAAGCCAACTTCCTTTTTTGGGGCCTTGTGGACCTATCCATTCTCTTCAAGCTATTTTCGCTTGTCTTCCCCAGTCATTACTCTGCTTCTAAGCACTATATTCACATTTGGATCCTCCTCGTGGGGCTCAGCCATCATCATCTGTAAGTTCTGTGTAGGGCACTGAGGTTGTGCCTTATTCTCCTGCATATTGGCTATCAACACAGGGAATTCTTCTATCTTATGGTTAAACTGAGTGTAGTACATGGGTGCATCTGAGTTAATACTCCTACATGTAGTGCCCTGGTGTCCAACAATTATAGAAAATAACCTATCCACGACCTCTACCAGGTCCTCCTCCTCCTCTCCTCATCCGCGAGCCTAATATCCTCTACACGCTCCCCCAACACCCTGATCCAGAGGCCGAGTTTCTTCCTACATTTGATGGATAGGCGTTCTTTCCATCATCAATTTGTAGCTACGATAGTGGCACTCATTGTGGCCTGTCGATTTATAGAACTCGTAGAACAGTTGTTAGGGTGTCTGCACAAAATTTTGTAACAAATGGAAATTATATGTTACTTGTTTTCTGGCCACTTGACAAATGGTGCACCATATTGTGGGTCCCGTACTTGGTGCTGCTGGAGCTTCCTACCTTAGGGGCATTGGTCCCCCCCCTCCCCCATGATATAATTTGTGAAAACAGGGAAATGATCTTTATCATGCCCCTAGCTCTTACACTTGAGGCACAAAACTTCCTTGTGCACCTCCAGCCTAGCCTCTTTTTCTTTTTTCAAGCTCTGCAATTCCAAATAGAGGTTTTGCAATTGCAAGTGAATTTTTTGAACCCCAAAAGACACATCTTGAATAGGTGTTTCATGCAATCTCATCACGATTTCCAGGGCTTCCATTCGAGTTCCTATCTTCTGTTGTGATAAAATGATCCTCAGGTGGGGTAGGAGCAAGGATATAAACCACTCATGATGTTGACTATCTGTGAGGTGCATATTAGCTTCAGGGATCATGCACTCTAATATTTGATCCAACTCCCAGGGCATTTCACTAGCCTTCATTGTGATTTCCTTGAATCCAACTACTGATTGCGTGTCAGACTTAGGCTTATTGAATTCCTTTTTCAAAGTGGCCTTAATGTCTGCTAACAATGCAAAAGGATTATCAGTGAAGTACTTGACATACCATGTCAGCGTGAGATCCTACAGAGTGGTAACCAACTGCACCTTCTTCATATTATCATCTGTAACTTGTTGTGTTTTTCACACAGCCTCCGCAACAAACTAAAATTGATCCACATCCTCACTCCCTATACCCTTGAAAACTGGAAACTTCATCATATTCAACATGTTGAATGGCGGCAGAGGTGGTGGTGGTGTGGGAGAATTTGTGTGTTGTGGAGGTGAAGGTGGAGGTGGAGTGGATGGATAATGCATTCTCGGAAAACCCTATTTTATCAGATGTACATCACTCTACAGTGAATCTTATATCATTCCTTCATTGTTGCTCGAAGGAGGCCCAATCAATGGGCTATATTCAGGACCTGTTTTCCCTCGATCTCTGAAAAGATTTCCACTTCATGTAGCTCTGAACATCAAGGCAATGGCATAACCCATTTTTCACATAACAACATCTTAATCCAGGTATTCAAAGATCTTAGGTACTTACCTCACAGTCCTTTGAAGAAGCGTCACTCTACTTTGCTGTAGCTGACTGAGGTGTAAACCGTGAATTTTGTCACAAATCCCCCTATGACTCGATCAAGCCAGTGGTCAACAGTGCGCATGATCTTATCTTCAGAAGCTTCCAATCTCCACACTAGTTCCGAAATCCACAGTATTGGACCGTCAAGTATCCACCTTCCCTAGTCGTCTGCCAATTTAGCTATCCACTCGTATAACTCGATCGGGAAGATGCAGAAGAAAATTTCATGTATTTCTGTGTACAAATATCTATCCAACCACTATTCTTTTGATAGGCGTAGATTCCTTTTTTCCTGCACCGCGAATTCGTGGATCTTCCTATCCAACCACTTGTCAATTTTCTTTTTGGTTGGATTCTAATGATCCGACATCACACATCTCTTTATGCATATCCCAGTCTCGGCAACGGAACCATTTTTTGGCATAGTGGGTCCTAACCCATGTTCAGAGTTAGTTGTTCCAAACAAAACCCCACACTACTGGCCCTTTCGGCATCAACCCGCATAGCACAGACTGGAGTAGTATGGGGGGATGTTGGAACCAAGTTTCCGCATCGAGAGATCAGTGTGATGTCATTTTTATGTCCTAGATCTACCTCCACATAGATCTATAAGCCCTTAGGGCTTGGTGTTGTAGTTTCCTTCAAATGGCCTCTAGACCTCCACGAAGGTCTATGATCAACTTTTGCAGACCTTTAACAGATAGGTTATCTAATTACACACATCATAGGCTAACATTAGATCGGAATCCACACAAGTTTGTTTAAGTGCTTACTAAACTTATCAGGAAGAATTAAAACCTTCGTGTAAATACTTAACATGCATTGAATTCTATTAATAATACTTATCCAATAGATATCAATACATCATTATTTCATAAAGACATTATTTCATCATAAACAATAGAAGGAAACATTTAAAACATATGAATTTCTCCAACAGTCTTCTTTATTGATCTTCAGTACAAGGTTACATACTCAAAACTTCCCTATGCACTCAGCTACAAGGGTTTGCACACTCAGCTGTGGAAACTACTCTAGGCCTCTATGCGCTCAACTGTAGAGCCTTTTCCTCCTATAAGACTTACTTCTATACACTAACTCCCTAGGACTCCATTTGTCGTACCCATAGACAAAGACATAGATATGACTTAGAATCTCTAAGACACACCTATTTATAAAATCCCATGGTCCACAGACCAAGGGTAGATCTCAAAAACAACTCAATCTTTACATAACGAGGGTAAAAACCCTTTTTGACTCCTATCTACCTACACGCTCCGCATCCACAATTCGTGGAGACTTTACATTTTTTTGTCAAAATTTACATCAAAACTTGGGTTTTTAACCCAAAACTGACCAAGGGGACCCCACCCCAACAAAAGGGGCTTAGCCCCTTGTTTTGGGTAAGTTTTGAGTCGGTTTTGAGATTCACCCATGGTCCACAGACCATGGCATTATATGTTTAGTCTATAAACATGTGTGTCTTAGGAAGTCTAAGAAAGTAGTAGAGAAGAACATGACAGAGAAAAGATAGAGAATTGGGTCGATTGAAGATTCTGGGATAGGAGCTAGGGCAGGAAGGCTCAGCAAGCTCCACAACTAAGTGCGCGTAGTCCTAGGTAGAGTCTATAGTTGAATGCATGGACCCCTGCAGCTGTGTGCGCAGGGTAGTTTGAGTCTGTAACCTTGAATTGAAGATCAATAAAGACAATTTTCCGAAGAATTCCTGAGTATTCTATTTATCTTTGTTAATGTTATATACTGCTGATGAATGATTTGTTTATGAGATATTGATTGAATGTTATGGGATTCTCTTTAATAAGTCTTAATAATGTACACAATGCACATTTAAATACTTTCGCAAAGACTCTGGTGATTTCTCTTATGTTTACTAATGACTTAAGTAAATCTACACAAACACTAATTTAGGATTGCTCTCTAAAGAGCGTAAGTAGGAAAATTGATTGTTAGAGGTCCGCAAGGACTAATCATAGACGTTTATGAAGGTCTGAAGGTTGTTTTAACAGAGTTGTAGCAACGTGCCCTAAGAGTTTGTCGATCTGAGTGAAGACAGATCTAAGGCACTGAAAGACATCACACTAGTCTCTGGATGCAAAAACTTGGTTCTTGTAGCCCCCCATACTGCTTTGGGAGAGACTGCAGCCTGCGCTACACAAGTTGTTGTCGAAAGGGCTAGTAGTGTAGGTTTTTGTTGGTTGGCGCAGCTAACTCTAAACTTGGGTCACAACCCCCTAAGCCAACAATTCTCTCAGAAAGAGGGAGAAGATTATAATGACATATTTTCTCTAGTAGCTCGATATACAACCATTCGCTCTATATTTTCCCTTGCTGCAAGTCAGGGATTGACTCTTGATTAGATGGATGTAAAGACTACCTTCCTCCATGGCATGTTACAGGAAGAGGTATATGTTGAACAACCACAAGGATTTGAAGTGGGTAGGTTGAAAAAGGAAATGTATGGTTTGAATCAAGCTCCTTGAGCATGGTATGCGCATATTGGCAGCTACTTAATAAAGTTGGGATTTACAAGAAGCAGTGTTGATCCCAACCTCTACTTCAAGGTAATCTAAGGTATGCCATTGATTCTAGTTTTGTATGTTGACGATATATTTTTGATAGGTAGTGAGCCTCTGATGATGAAATGTAAGAGGAAGCTAGCCTCTAAGTTTGAAATGAAAGACCTTGGTCTTAGGCACTACTTTTTGGGCCTTGAAGTGTGGAAAAAGTTTGGTGAATTCTTCTCTCGGAAGGGAAATACATTGTAAAGTTACTGGAAATATTTGGAATGAATAAATGTAAATTCATGGTCACTCCTATGGAAATAAATTTCAAGAAATTATGTGGATGTGTTGCAAGACTAGACTTAGAGAATCCATCTTAGTTTAGGCAACTAATTGGGGCTCTGATGTTCCTTATGAAAACTCTTCCAGATATATGCTATGTAGTAAACACTCTGAGTCAATTTATGACTGAGCCCCACCACTCACATTGGATAGCTTCTAGACACATATTGAGATATTTACATGGGTCAATTACACTTGGCCTGAGATATTCAGCAGGAAATGTTCAACTTCATGGATACGCCGATGTTGATTGGGCTGGAAATACTTTCGACAGGAAAAGTACATTTGGATGTTGTTTTAGCCTGGGATCTGCCATGATATCCTAGATGATTAGGAAACAAAATTCTGTAGCATTGAGCACAATCGAAGTAGAATATATTTTCGCTATCATGGCTAGTTGCAAGGCAGTATAGTTAAGAAATCTATTTGGAGAGTTGTTTGAGCAAGTCCTAGACACCACAGTAATATACTGTGACAATAAGAGTGGGATCCATTTGGAAGAAAATCTCATGTTCCATGAAAAGTCCATGCATATTGAAATTTGATATCACTTCATTCGTGATATGGTGCAGAGAGGAGTTGTCAAGCTCCATCACATATCAACATATGATCAAATTGCAGATATTCTCACCAAGGCATTACCAAAGAGAAAGTTCTCATTCTTCAGAGAACAACTTGGACTAATGGATGTAGCCCCTATGGATAAGGGGAAATGCTAATTGAGGACACTAAGTATACTCTTCCCACCCTCCCTGAGCTCCCAGAGTGAGGAATTGAGATAAAGGGCTCCTGGGTTTAAGGGAACTCTGGACAATAGGGCGGTACCCTATCTATTACCTAGAGTTGAAGAATGGTGCTCCCCTATCTTTATAGGGTCGGAGAATATTTCTCCCCTCTTGGTCTTTTCAGAGTATACCCCAGTTGGCATCATATTAGCAAGCATGTCAACTTGATGGGAATATCGCTCCTCATTTTGGCCAATGAGTTGGGAGTGTACTTGGGGTATACAACCCAAGTCGATTATGATGCAAGTGTTCTACCATCATGGGAAGATCAGTAGGAAATATGATGGGTTGAGATAAATTGATATGATTTCGGGTAGAGAGTAAGCTCCTCGATGATATTCCAGAGTTGAGGGTGTACTCCCCTGTGAGGGGATTTATCCTATTGCTCAATATGGGTGGAATATATTGCTCCCCAATATGGTTCTAGCTTGAGATGTTCTCCCCGATGATATACTCTCCGATGATGATTGATGATGATATTCTAGGTAGCAACCCGATAAAAAATATTTTAGACAGCAACCTAATGGATATAGGGTGGTAGACTAATATCTCCTATGGTAACAAATTCTTCTTCTTTTAGATCATATAAAGTTTCATAAATTAGAGTTGACCAAAGTTAGTTAAGAATTACAACAACTTGACAAGATGATGCAAAGATATGGATAAGTAGAATTATCCCTAGTTGAGAGGGAGTGTTAATTTTTTCAACTCTGGTAAAATTCCACATTGATTAGCTTCAATGACCAAGATGATGCTTGCATTAAATTCCTCTTTTTGAGAGGACTGAAATGGACCTAAAGATCACTTAATTCGGTCAAGCGGAAGTTAAGTTTTGAATTATTTTATTAATTCATTCATTATGGAATGGGTCGACCCTATCCACTTGGTTAACTTCTTGGGTCATTCTTAACCCCAAGTAAACCCTCAAGACTGTCACACGGAATAAGTCGATCTTGCGGAGAAGATAGACCTTCCTAGAATCTAAAGAAGACCTAATGACAAGCAAACCAATCACACACTATCTTTCTCTAAATATGCTTTTATAAACAAAGGCAAACAAGTGTTTTAGGCCTACCTTAGGTCCAAAGCAAGTTTGTGGAAGCCTTCACTCCTTTGATCCAAATGAGCTCCCTTGTCGCGAATCTGCAAACACAAACAAGCAAAAAAATTAAATAGCACCTGAAAAGCCAATATCATAAAACATATTTAACATGAAAGTCAAGGAATTCATGAAACAAATGACATGAGACAATTTGTTGAGAAAAATGAGTTTGATTATATTAATTCAAATCAAGAAGAACTTTACAACCTGTGCCTTGACGCTGTACAAGCTCCTCCCAGGGTCCAGCAAGAAGTCTCCTCTACTTTGACAAGTTTCACTCTCTTCCCAATGAAGCCAAAAAGGTATGTGATCTCTCCTCTCAAGCTCAACTAGGAAGTCTTAATTTCACCCACATTTACCCTCAAAAATGTTCAGCTTCTAACCTCCCTAGCAACCAACCCAATGCCTGAATTTATAGTGCAATGGAGGGAAGTTACTAGGTCCTCCTTCAAAGGGATAAAGCCCTCCTTCAAAGGGATAGCTCCTCTCATCAAGGGATTAGCTCCTTCTCTTTTGGGATGCATGAACCACCTAAGAGTGGCCAATCCACGTCAAAATTCCTTCTAGAATCATCTAGAATTAACCCAAAGTGAGTTTTTTAGAATAAACTTGCGCCTTTTTGACTTTCACAGGGGTCCGCACCCACTCCTTTAGGGACAGAGCGGGCAGGTCCGCAATTTTTGTAAACAGAAGGTGCGGGACCACAGGAAATAGTGAGAGAAAGTGCGGAACCAAAGCTTTATTGATTTTCAATGTCTTTCTCTCATTTTCAAAGCTTGACTTGAAGAGCTGAAGTCTAAGACTTGCTTAGGAGGATAGCACAAGTGATGATAGACCCATACTGACTGCAAATAATCATGGTGACGATATTTTTGTGTAGCAGATTGCCCCCTAAAGTGTGAAGTCTGTAGTAGATGAGGATTTCATTTATCATTTAGGAAGAGTGAAGTACTTTATCATTTCGAGGATCATCTTGTGGAGAGCCCAATTGGAACCTGTAAAAACATTCAATGCAAGATATATATATGAGATCATATCATCGCTGAGGTAGGCATTCCCATACTCAGATCAAAACTGACTTAGAAAACTAACTACTACTCTGATACAGGAATGATCTTGTAATACATCACAAGTATAGACTCATGTAGACACAGTATGGGCGCAGCCATCTGTTTATGAACAATCCATTATATAATGAATACAAAATTCCTCGCAGCCTGGATTGTGGAAACTAGATCCAGGGTCTTCATTTCTAGTTCCCGAAACAGTATGATTCTATCCATGCGAATGAATGTGTTGGAGTTGAACATGGTAGAAACCACTTGATTACCAGTCAATGATGTAAACTATTAACAAGTGTGAGAGAAACCACCAGTGATGTCAATGGCTCTCAAAGTACCCAGTACAATCCATGAGATGTGAATAAATGTGTTGATGTCGAACATGTCACGGAATCCTTTGATCGAAGGTCAATGATGCAACCTTTCGTCAACGGCGAGAAACCTGCCATTGAGGCATGCAGATCCCAAGGTACTGAAGATTTCTAGATCATCTTTCTAGATAATGAGCTGAAGTCGATAGAAAGTGATCCGTCGTAGGCAACCCCACAACACGAAATCATAGGTCAAGTTGAAGAAATTTAGTTGCCAGGACTGACTCAGGGATGGTCAAGATGGATGACAGATATTTTGCAGATGAATGGCTTATTGGCAGTGACCTCTTGAACACATAACGACACGAAAGATGGCTTGGTGACAATTGACCCAAAGTTAATACCCAGAAACCGGCTGAAGACTTTCAATGTGTTTTGATCAACTGTTAGGCAAAGGATTTCCCAGCCCAGGTGAATAAAAGTGTCGTGTTCAAGATTGGTTACAAAGTATGACAAACAGGCTCATTTTTCTCTCTTTTCCCCCACCATTTCTGGCAAGTACCTCTTTATTTTTGACAACCTTGAGGAGCATAACATTTGCTTGATTATAAGCTCATCCTTCAGATGAGTCCAACTTAGTTTAAATTCGAACCCTAAGAAGGAGTGGTTCGTTCTTGTTTGTAATTGAACAGGTCCTTTACTGTGAAATTTTAACGAGTCCAGTATAGGAGAAACTCGGCGTTTTTCAATTTTAGAGAGTCTGAAAAAACTTAAGAAAACTCCAAGGTTGACCTTTTTTGTAAATTTGTGTCTCTCAAGCCCGAAAAAGTATAAAATAATACTTGAGAGAACCGCTTGATCTTTACGACTAAGGAGTACTTTTCATAATTAGTGCCCTTGATCCGAAAAAGTAAAAAAGCGATCAACAACACGTCGTTTTATAACCAATATCGAATTTGAAATGACAAAAATCCGGCAATCTTTTCATGTTTTTCGGTCAGAAAAGAGTTGTAAGTGGACCGTCTTTTAGTTCCGTTTTAATGAGTTTAAAAGAAAAACTCGGCAATCTTTTCATGTTTCAGGAGTCAGAAAAGAGCTTAAAGGTGACTCTAAATGTTTTTTCGTTGAAAATGATAGATTTCGCCTGAATAATCCGTTATCCTGAACAAAAATGCAAACATTACTCATACCTGTTTGAAATGGATAAAAATGTCGCAAAAAGTACCTTTCCAAAGTGAAACATAAACAAATTTGCAATTTATTTACTCAAAAAACTTATAAAAAGGGCTTTCGTCAATTCATTTTTACCGTTTGAGTTTTGGGTGAGAAAATAGTGCTTTTGTTCAAAAAACTTTCCGTGAAGATTGCGGAAAATCCAACCATCGGAATCGAACGCCGTCTTCTCCAGGTAATCCACATCATCCTACTCTTCATTTTTAACCATTTCATTTCTTGTTTTAGGTTTTTATTTCATTTTTTGGAGGGTTTTTAGGCTTAAAACCCGCGCGCGGGGGCCCGCAGGCGTAACACTGCCAGCCTGCAGACCCCGACTTTTTCTCAATGGGGAAAAGTCAGGGTCCGCACCTTCCATGTAGGCAAGGTGCAGACCCACGCACTGTGTCTAGCCCAGAGGGTGCGGTCCCCGCCGCAAGGGTTTTAACCCATAAATTCTCAAATTTGGCCCAAACAAATTAATTTCTAGCATTCTAATTTGTCTTTTTACTTGATGCAGAGAGTACATCATGCTACATTGGCATGAACGAGAGCATGAGGACGTGGATCTAGCCGCGTTGAATCACCACCCTTCGATCGATGCATTTAAGGCCTACGACTTGTACAAATTCTAGGCCATACCTGGCATGAGGGCCTAGGTGGATTTCTTACAGTGGCTGGTTGACAGATGGAGCATACAGGACCAGTGCTTCTTCATTGGTGGCCACCAGCTTGAAATCGAGCTGACAGACATATATTTCTTGACCGGTTTGCCTAAGAGAGGCAAAGGCTTGACTTTATTCGGGACTAGGCCAGGTGGCCAGTCTGTCGATAGCCTCCGGCTTGAGTTCTGCAACAGCCAAGCTAGAGACAAAGGGATAGACATAAAAACCATATCCCTTCCTGAACTCATGGTGATCGCCTTTACTGTCACCAGACTTTGCGGGAGTGCCGCATTACATATTGCCACCGGATCCCAGATGTGTATGGCAGTTGACTGCTTTCGAGGCACCATCTTCAACTGGTGCGATGCTGTGTTGGCCAATGTGAAAGGCCAACTGACCAGAGCCAAGAACGGACAATTAAAGACCTTTGGTTATGGGGCTTTGGTTGTGAGCTTTGGTCTGGAGAGGGTTCCCATGTTGATCTCGCATCACCTTACTGTTGGAGCTGGGCTTCCTTGAGAGCCCAAATTGATGCGATGGGTCGCAGTTATGGCCCGTCATCCAGACGAGGGGAAAGAGGTTGTTCGATTCAAACCTGAGTATTTCCAATGTTTGGAAAACCAGGTTTTTTATATTCAGGACTTCCCTTACGTTGGGGTAGATTTTCGTGGTGACCCAGACATGGCTCTTCCACCAGGAGAGCAATGGGATGACTCAGGTAAAATCATTTTCAACAATTTTCCTATTTTAATTTTTTTATTATTTTTTCATCGTCCCAAAACTGATAGTAAAAGTTTCAAATGCAGATGTGGGTCCACAACGACCAACCGCTCTCCAGCCTTACGAGAGGAAACAACCAATTGCAGCCGCGCCAGCCCCACAGGACGAATCAGCAGAGGTTTTGGCCGAGTTGGAGGGTCATCTAGAGCGCTTGATAGGAGATATTCTAGAGACCACCATAGATGACATTCCTCGTCGACTTCAGCGCTATGTGATTGGGGTCCCAGGACCTTTTAGGAGGTTCCTTTGCAAGGTGGCCAGTGCAGTGGTTACTTATCGAGATCATCACCAGTGATAGGATGATTGCCTATTGTGGGCACATATGACATTTTGTTTTTTGTACTTATCATTTTTTCCGATCATAAGGTGTTTTTCAACCTATGATCGAGGACGATGTATTTTTTGACACACTCCTATATATATCACTATTACCGGCTTATCTTGTAAATCATGTTATGGAATGGTTTTAAATTTACATGTATGATTATTGCAAATGTCTACTTAACATTCAAGAAGCAATTTCATCTGCTAATGTATTTAAAGATCTTGGAATATGCTGATATTCAATATAATCAAATTCACGTTCCAAGAGACGCACTCTCAAAAATAATCTCAATAACACTGGATTTCTAATGGCATACACTCTATTAAGTTGTAATACAACGAGTTCAGAATCTAACCTCACTATCAAACTCCGAATCCCAAATGAAATAGATTAAGATAATAACTCAATCACTGCACTATACTCAGCAATGTTGTTCGTTGTTTGACCGAGGCTTACCCCATGCATAGATACTAACTCGTCAGAGGGAGAATAGATAACCCAAGCTGCGGAAGAAATGTTCCGTGTATTACGACAAGCACCATCAGTGAAACCAATGTATGTTTGGAGAGGCATCGACATCTGCAATATCAAGAGTAAGACCAAGATAAGCGGGAATAATGACGAAAAACACTCTCTAAGCTAAGCACACTTTTTAAACTAAAACACACCAGCTAGAAAGAAAAAACTATCCTAACTAAAAATCTCCACACCCATTCTTTAAGCATAATACCTCTTCAGCTAAAGACCGTTTCTGGGTTTACCCAAAGAATCCCCATCAAAGTCTACCAATTCATAGGCCCCTTTTGCTAGCTTTCGCTTGACAACATAAGGACCATGCTACATAGGAACGAATTTTCCAGCACCTAATTTATCATTAGCTTGATCATAAACTAAGACTAGATCTCCTTCCGAAAAATTTCGAGGGGTCACATTTCGATCATGCTGAGCTTTCATACATTTTGCGTGAGTCTCGATTGCCAATGCAGCATCACGTCGATTCTCATCTAATTGAGCCAAGTATAACAAACGTTTTTCCTCTTCGGAAGTGGCTGGAAGTAACTTGATGGCCATTTGCAATGACGGGATTTCGTATTCAATGGGTAACACAGCTTCCAGACCATAAACTAGTTGGAAAGGAGTGAACCCTGTTGATGTTTTTACTGAGCTACGATATGCCCAAAGCGCTGAAAATAGCATGTTATGACAATTCGACTGATGAATCCCAATGATTCGTCATATCATGATGACTAAAAATTTGTTGATGGATTCAACCAGACCATTAGCTTGTGGATAATAAGGAGTTGAACTATCGTGACACAAACCAAGCTGGCCTGTAAGTTCGGTCATCATAACGTTTCGAAAATGACGCCCATGATCAGTGATTATCGCTTGTGGGACACCAAACCTAGCAATTATTTGATTGAACACGAAAATTGCAGCTGTCTTGCCGTCTGCCTCAAATGTAGGCATCGCCTCGGCCCACTTGGTAAAATAATCTACCGCAAGGATGATATATGCATGCCCCCTGTCCGAGTGAGGGTTACATGTAATAAAATCGATACCCCATTTGGAAAAAGGACCAACGGCAATTATAGGGTGGAGAGGAGCAGGTGGGGCGTGCATCTTTCGATCAAAAATTTGGTAGTTGTGGCATTTTCGGACCGCGGTAATACAATCTTTAAACAAAGACGGCCAGAAGTAGCCAGCGCGCAATATCTTTTGGGCTGTGGCATACCCAGACATATGACCGCCACATGCTCTAGAGTGATAGTCATTTATGACCCTTTCAGCTTCCTTGTGAGTTAAACAACGTCGAAAAATAGAGTCTGCCCCACGGCGATAAAGAGTATCTCCAATAATCCTGAATTGTTGGGACTGGAATCGTATTTTCCGACGTTCCGACCTTGAAATTTTTGGCCGAAAGGATTGGGTCTGGAGATAAACGATGATATCCCCATACCATGGATCTAAAGTGTTGATTAGAAACAAGGATTCGTCTGCAATGGGCTCCTCCGCCACAGTTTCCGTATCAGCACGCGGGAAATCACACATTAACTCCGCAAAAACTAATGATTTCTTAGACTTAGATTTCTCAAATTCCAAGTCGAACTCCTGCAGGATAACAATCCATTTAGAGTACTTGCCCCCTAGCAATTGCTTGGTCAAAATGTAGATCATAGGGTTTCAATCCGAAATTACTGTAGTTTTACGTAGTAAAATGTAGTGACAAAAACATTGGACAGCTTGAACAGCTGCCAATACCAATTTCTCCACATGTGAGTATTTTAGCTCAGTTGGATTTAAGGTTCGACTAAGGTAATATATCACATGTTTAGTTCCGAATTCATCTTCCTGAACTAAGACCATTCCAATGGTGGAATGAGAGGTGGCGAGATACAATAAGTAATCCTGGTTGTAGTTGGGAGGATGCAATAACGGTGCATGGGTCAACGCGTGTTTTAGTGCATCAAAAGATTTCTGAGCTATCTCATCCCAATATAATGGAGTATTATGTTTCAACAACCGGGTAAAACCCTTTGTAACTTCGGCGTAGTTAGGAATGAATCGTCGTAAAAAGCTTGCTTTCCCTTGCAAACTTTGGAGTTGGCGAAGACTCGAAGGAGGAGGCAATTTGACAATGGCTTCGACCTTCGAGGGATCGACGCGAATTTCGGCTTTCGAAACAAAAAACCCCAACAACCGACCCGTTTCTATACAGAAAACACATTTGTGTGGATTCAACCGAATCCGATAATGCCTACACCTCATAAAGATTGCTCGTAAATGGACAAGGTGATCAGCTCGATATAATGAATGAGCAGGCAAGTCATCGAGATAGGGTTGCACAATGTGCTTGATGTCATGAAACGCATAAGACATCACCCTTTGAAAAGTTGCTCCGGCATTCTTGAGCCCAAAAGGTAATTTGCAATAAGAAAATGCCCTCCATGGACAAATGAAAGCCGTTTTTGGTTGATCGGTAGGTAGAATATTGATTTGATTGTATCCGGAAAAACCATCCATGAAGGAGAATATTTCGGCACAATCAGCAATGATTTGATCGATATAGGGAGTTGGGTAATTGTCCTTTGGACAGGCTCGATTAATGTCCCTATAATCGATACATATTCTTATTGTCCCTTGCTTTTTGTTAACCGGAACAATATTCGATACCCAATCCGTTAACGGGATCGGATAAATGAAACCTGCTTTGAGTAATTTTTCAACTTCTGCTTTAATTGCAACAGCTTTTCTTGGGTGAATCTGACGCAAACGTTTCCGGATGGGTTTAGCGTCTGGGTAAGTCTTTATTTCATGAACAACAATCGTGGGATCAATCCCTGGCATTTCCTCATAAGACCAGGCAAACACGTCGCAGAATTCTTGAAATAGGGCCTTATATATTTGAATTTCGTCATCTGTACACGAGGCACCTATATGAATGTTCTCAACAATTCCAGGCTTAACCGAAATGTCAATAGGAATAGTTCGAGAGATGTTTTCCAAATTTAACTCTGAATCAGGATGTTTCATTGGATTCTAAGGTTCCTTGACATATTCAGTCGTAAAAATTGATGAAAAATCATTTTCAAAACGACCATTCTCGAGTAAAAACGAAGATCTGTGATGGAGATCTTCCCATGGTAAATCATCTACACATAGGATTTCATAAATTTGCTCATAGAGTGAACAAGTTTAGAAAATGTGATTGAATCCGAGCTTGATGTGAAAAGTGATTCTTCATGGACCACATTCATTAAGTCAATTTCGGTTGAATATGGGTCGGTAAATGATTGCACGGCCTCATACGCAATTTCATATGGACTCAAAGGCATGACATCACCCAATGAGTCTATCTCAGATTCAAAAGGAACGATCCAAGGATTATCATAAACAATGGTGTCTGACGTAATCATATGAATGGTTGCAAATGAAGACGATGCGTTGATCGGAGGAAAAGGAAAAGTTCCCAGTAAACCGACATCTTTAACTAGTCGTACTCCAACATCCTTATACGGGATAGTCGTTTTGCTGACATGCTGAATACTTTTAGAAGAGGCTGGGTCGGATGAAATGTAAGCTAGCTGGTCTATCGTTACGATCTTTCCATTATGAGGAAACTTTATAACTTGAAAGACCGATGAAACGACAACTGTCATAGCGTAAGACCAACTTCGACCCAAGAGAAGGTTGTAATCTAAAGGAGCATCAACCACCTCCACATCTAGACTAATGGTTTTTCCTTCAACCCCTATAGGCAAATCCTGTAGAATTCCAAAGGGATGAAACCCACAGCCATCAAAGGCCTTTAGAATCGTCGGGGATTGATTTAGCGTAGGAGAACCAAGTGATCTCCAACACTGTATCGACATAATACAAGTTGAGGCTCCCTCATCAATCACAGTCTGATGAATAGGCCTGTTTTTTACTATCACTGAAATCTGGAAGGCCATTTGATGAGGTAAGCGCGGTGTACTATTTTCTAGATCGAAAATTATTAGGTTCGAGTCCTGAACGTCTACAGCTCCTATAGCTGACAAAAGTAATTTATGCTGTGCTGGACATGATTGCAGCACTTCCAAAGCCGACATTGCTGAGGGTGAAACAACTAAATCCTCAACAATGTTATAGTTCTGAGCCGCTCTCGCATGTGGATTGAAAGCTGACTTTCTAAGTGTACCCTTGGCGGGCGGTTTGATTACCAAGTCTGGATTAAGTTTCTCGATCTGTAGTGGATCGGAACCAGGAGCTGAGGTTGATGGATTAGAATGAGAAGATTCTACTTCTTTACCATCAACAAGACTTTTACTACCATAATCATGTGACCGAGTCGCAATCCTAACATGGGACATCATCAGTATGGGTTCTTCATTGGCACTCGAGGAAGAACCTATCATCTTACTGTCTTGAGCTGGAAAAGGATCCTTCAAAACAGCAGGCATTTGGGAACCTTTGACAATCTTCGCAACCTCTGCACGATGAGGGCAGTCTCTTGTAAAATGTTCATCGTCACAAATGAGACAAGGATAACGAGGTTTGCGTTTTTCATCATTGGATTCCGATTTTTCAGGTTTCTCCTTTGAATTTTTGTTTGTTTTATTCTTCTTCTTCCCTTTCTTCTTCCCACCGGATTTTGATTTGGCTGTAGATGACTCTACAATGTGAATATCGGCGGAAATCTCCGTGGAAGAATCTCCTGTCGGGGAATCAGGCAAGGTTATGATAGGAGAAGAATTCTTGGAAGACTTCTTCTTACTTTTAGTGTTAACTGTACCAATCATACCATCAGCGGCATGAGATCCCGAAGGAGCTGCAGCGATTTGATTTTGCTTGGGAAGATTGGGGATTTTCTCGTGTAACGTACTTGACTGAGTATAGACCAAGTCAAGGTACTGTGCTTGAGCAATTACTTGCTCCTCAGTAACAACTTCGGCTTTAGCTACATCTTCAGTGATCTTTGGCAACAAAGACTTTACAAACCATTCAGCCAAGATCTGATCCGGAATAAAAACCTTCACTAAACGTCATCGATTTCTCCATTCATGAATATGATCTGAAATGTAAGTGGACGTCGATTGTTTTAATGAAGTTAACAATTTCGTGCCATTGTCATATCGGACTGGCAACTGAAAATGAGTTAAAAACGAGGTAGTTAATTGACTAAAATTATAAAAAGTGCCTCGCGGTAACTCAATGTACCACTTGGCCGCAAGACCAATTAGAGTGCGCTGGAAAAGTCTTAGATGGATTGAATCATCTGAAATGGAGTTAGACGCACACCATAGGTGATAAGTCATCACATGGTTCGACGGGTCCTCTCCTGATTTGCCTTCGAACTTAGGAATATCACTAGGCAAATTATTCGGCATTGGCGGCCAAAACAGAAGATAATTAATGGGATCATTCGTTAGGCGCGACAAGTTAGGCAAGTCCAAAGTTGCGATAAACGGTAACTGACGATTAGGGTCCTTAAAACTCTGGGTCATGAGACCAGCCCCAGGAGGAGGATATCTAGGATAACTAGGAATAGGAATTGCATTTGGGATATTGTATCCTCCCGGAAAACCAGGATTAACCGGACCATACTGGGGTTGTTGAGGTTGTTGATATGTGTACCCAGGGTATGGTTGATACTGATAGACTGGCTGCTGTACAGCAGGACCGAAGTGGTACTGTCCCTAGTACGGTTGATAAGTAAATTGTGGTTGACTTGTGACAACTGTACTTGAACTAGGTTGTCCTACAGGCATCTGAACCGAAGTTTGAATCACAGATCCAGACAGTGATAAAGATGTCTGAGGAGTAGATACAGGAATAGTAGAAACCGGAGTTGTCAATTCGGGGTCCGTAGGCTGGCAATGTTACACCTGCGGGCCCCCGCGCGCGGGTTTTAAGCCTAAAAACCCTCCAAAAAATGAAATAAAAGCCTGAAACAAGAAATGAAACAGTTAAAAATGAAGAGTAGGATGATGTGGATTACCTGGAGAAGACGGTGTTCGATTCCGACGGTTGTATTTTCCGCAATCTTCACGGAAAGTTTTCAGAACAAAAGCACTATTTTCTCACCCAAAACTAAAACGGTAAAAATGAATTGACGAAAGCCCTTTTTATAAGTTTTTTGAGTAAATAAATTGCAAATTTGTTTATGTTTCACTTTGGAAAGGTATTTTTGCAACATTTTTATCCATTTCAAACAGGTATGAGTAATGTTTGCGTTTTTGTTCAGGATAACGGATTATTCAAGCGAAATCTATCATTTTCGACGAAAAAACATTTAGAGTCACCTTTAAGCTCTTTTCTGACTCCTGAAACATGAAAAGATTGCCGAGTTTTTCTTTTAAACTCGTTAAAACGGACTAAAAGATGGTCCACTTACAACTCTTTTCTGACCGTAAAAATATGAAAAGATTGCCGGATTTTTGTCGTTTCGAATTCAATATTGGTTATAAAATGACGTGTCGTTGATCACTTTTTTACTTTTTCGGATCAAGGGCACTAATTACGAAAAGTACTCCTTGGTCGTAAAGATCAAGCGGTTCTCTCAAGTATTATTTTATACTTTTTCGGGCTTGGGAGACACAAATTTACGAAAAAGGTCAACCCTGGAATTTTCTTACATTTTTTCAGACTCTCTAAAATTGAAAAACGCCAAGTTTCTCCTATATTGGACTCGTTAAAATTTCACAGTAAAGGACCTGTTCAATTACAACAGGAACGAACCACTCCTTCTTAGGGTTCGAATTTAAACTAAGTTGGACTCATCCGAAGGATGAGCTTATAATCAAGAAAATGTTATCCTCCTCAAGCTTGTCAAAAATAAAGAGGTACTTGCCAGAAATGGTGGGAGAAAAGAGAGAAAAATGAGCCTATTTGTCATACTTTGTAACCATTCTTGAACACGACACTTTTATTCACCTGGGTTGGGAAATCCTTTGCCTAACAGTTGATCAAACCACATTGAAAGTCTTCAGCCAGTTTCTGGGTATTAACTTTGGGTCAATTGTCACCAAGCCATCTGTCGTGTCGTTATGTGTTCAAGAGGTCACTGCCAATAAGCCATTCATCTGCAAAATATCTGTCATCCATCTTGACCATCCCTGAGTCAGTCCTTGCAACTAAATTGCTTCAACTTGATCTATGATTTCGTGTTGTGGGCTTGCCTGCGACGGATCGCTTTCTATCGACTTCAGCTCATTATCTAGAAAGATGATCTAGAGATCGTCAGTACCTTGGGATCTGCATGCCTCAATGGCAGATTTCTCGCCTTTGACGATAAGTTGCATCATTGACCTTTGATCAAAGGATTCCATGACATGTTCGACATCAACACATTTATTCACATCTCATGGATTGTACTGGGTACTTTGAGAGCCATTGACATCACTGGTGGTTTCTCTCACACTTGTTAACAGTTTACATCATTGATTGGTAATCAAGTGGTTTCTACCATGTTCGAATCCAACACATTCATTTGCATGGATAGAATCATACTGTTTCGGGAAGTAGAAATGAAGACCCTGGATCTAGTTTCCACAATCCAAGCTGCGAGGAATTTTGTATTCATTATATAATGGACTATTCATAAACAGATGGCTGTGCCCATACTGTGTCCACATGAGTCTATACTTGTGATGTATTACAAGATCATTCCTGTATCAGAGCAGTAGTTAGTTTTCTAAGTCAGTTTTGATCTGAGTATGGGAATGCCTACCTCAGCGATGATATGATCTCATATATATATCTTGCATTGAATGTTTTTACAGATTCCAACTGGGCTCTCCACAAGATGATCCTCGAAATGATAAAGTACTTCACTCTTCCTAAATGATAAATGAAATCCTCATCTACTACAGACTTCGCACTTTAGGGGGAAATCTGTTACATAAAAATATCGTCACCATGATTATTTGCAGTCAGTATGGGTCTATCATCACTTGTACTGTCCTCCTAAGCAAGTCTCAGACTTCAGCTCTTCAAGTCAAGCTTTGAAAATGAGAGAAAGACATTGAAATTCAATAAAGCTCTAGTTCCTCACTTTCTCTCACTATTGCCTGCGCTCCCGCACCTTCTGTTTAAAAAAACTGCAGACCTACCCGCTCTGTCCCTAAAGGTGTGGGTGCGGACCCCTGTGAAAGTCAAAAAGGCGCAAGTTTATTCTAAAAAACTCACTTTGGGTTAACTCTAGATGATTCTAGAAGGAATTTTGACGTGGATTGGCCGCTCTTAGGTGGTTCATGCATCCCAAAAGAGAAGGAGCTAATCCCTTGATGAGAGGAGCTATCCCTTTGAAGGAGGGCTTTATCCCTTTGAAGGAGGACCTAGTAACTTCCCTCCATTGCACTATAAATTCAGGCATTGGTTGGTTGCTAGGGAGGTTAGAAGTTGAACATTTTTTAGGGTAAATGCTGGTGAAATTAATACTTCCTAGTTGAGCTTGAGAGGAGAGATCACATACCTTTTTGGCTTCATTGGGAAGAGAGTGAAACTTGTCAAAGTAGAGGAGACTTCTTGCTGGACCCTGGGAGGAGCTTGTACAACGTCAAGGCACAGGTTGTAAAGTTCTTCTTGATTTGAATTAATACAATCAAACTCATTTTTCTCAACAAATTGTCTCATGTCATTTGTTTCATGAATTCCTTGACTTTCATGTTAAATATGTTTTATGATATTGGCTTTTCAGGTGCTATTTAATTTGTTTGCTTGTTTGTGTTTGCAGATTCGCGACCAGGGAGCTCATTTGGATCGAAGAAGCGAAGGCTTCCACAAACTTGCGTTGGACTAAGGTAGGCCTAAAACACTTGTTTGCCTTTGTTTATAAAAGCATATTTAGAGAAAGATAGTGTGTGATTGGTTTGCTTGTCATTAGGTCTTCTTTAGATTCTAGGAAGGTCTATCTTGTCCACAAGATCGACTTATTCCGTGTGACAAAATGGCGACTTTGCTGGATAAAAATGTTGCAAAAATACCTTTCCAAAGTGAAACATAAACAAATTTGCAATTTATTTACTCAAAAATCTTATAAAAAGGGCTTTTGTCAATTCATTTTTACCGTTTGAGTTTTGGGTGAGAAAATAGTGCTTTTGTTCAAAAAACTTTCCGTGAAGATTGCGGAAAATCCAACCGTCGGAATCGAACGTCGTCATCTCCAGGTAATCCACATCATCCTACTCTTCATTTTTAACCATTTCATTTCTTGTTTTAGTCTTTTATTTCATTTTTTGGAGGGTTTTTAAGCTTAAAACCCGCGCGCGCAGGGCCTGCAGGTGTAACACTGCCAGCTCGCGGACCCCAACTTTTTCTCAGTGGAGTCGCCATTTTGTCACACGGAATAAGTTGATCTTGCGGAGAAGATAGACCTTCCTAGAATCTAAAGAAGACCTAATGACAAGCAAACCAATCACACACTATCTTTCTCTAAATATGCTTTTATAAACAAAGGGAAACAAGTGTTTTAGGCCTACCTTAGGTCCAACGCAAGTTTGTGGAAGCCTTCGCTCCTTTGATCCAAATGAGCTCCCTTGTCGCGAATCTACAAACACAAACAAGCAAACAAATTAAATAGCACCTGAAAAGCCAATATCATAAAACATATTTAACATGAAAGTCAAGGAATTCATGAAACAAATGACATGAGACAATTTGTTGAGAAAAATGAGTTTGATTGTATTAATTCAAATCAAGAAGAACTTTACAACCTGTGCCTTGACGCTGTACAAGCTCCTCCCAGGGTCTAGCAAGAAGTCTCCTCTACTTTGACAAGTTTCACTCTCTTCCCAATGAAGCCAAAAAGGTATGTG
Organism: Pinus tabuliformis; assembly: GCA_031772625.1. Lineage (NCBI taxonomy): Eukaryota > Viridiplantae > Streptophyta > Pinopsida > Pinales > Pinaceae > Pinus > Pinus tabuliformis. Next base: position 1,526,168,321 of record CM062816.1, read on the forward strand.
ATCTCTCCTCTCAAGCTCAACTAGGAAGTCTTAATTTCACCAGCATTTACCCTCAAAAATGTTCAGCTTCTAACCTCCCTAGCAACCAACCCAATGCCTGAATTTATAGTGCAATGGAGGGAAGTTACTAGGTCCTCCCTCAAAGGGATAAAGTCCTCCTTCAAAGGGATAGCTCCTCTCATCAAGGGATTAGCTCCTTCTCTTTTGGGATGCATGAACCACCTAAGAGCGGCCAATCCACGTCAAAATTCCTTCTAGAATCATCTAGAATTAACCCAAAGTGAGATTTTTAGAATAAACTTGCGCCTTTTTGACTTTCACAAGGGTCCGCACCCACTCCTTTAGGGACAGAGTGGGCAGGTCTGCAGTTTTTGTAAACAGAAGGTGCAGGACCGCAGGAAATAGTGAGAGAAAGTGCGGAACCAAAGCTTTATTGATTTTCAATGTCTTTCTCTCATTTTCAAAGCTTGACTTGAAGAGCTGAAGTCTGAGACTTGCTTATGAGGACAGTACAAGTGATGATAGACCCATACTGACTAAAAATAATCATGGTGACAATATTTTTGTGTAACAAAGACATCCTATAAAAGGAAGCGACCTCAAGCTCAATTGGACACACACTCAAGTTATGTTTTTGTTCTTCTACATTTTCTTGTCTCGCATAGGTTCATTGACTGAAGTCTTCATTGGTTCCAAGATCACAGGAAGAAGGTTCACTCTGAGTTAGGGTATTTTTCATCTCGGTCGCTGGCACTAATCTGAAGCTTTTCATCCATAGTTACTGGAACAGAGTGGGAAAGAGAGCAACTTTGGCTCTCTAGTCACTAGGAGGCAGTTTAGAGGGAGAAACTTTGCCTTCAGAAGGTTCCAGTCCCCGGACGCTCGCTTTGGGTAGACTAGGGAGTGACTTTGCCTTGTTAGTCACTTGGATAACAGTGAAAGAGTGTAAGTTTTCTTTGATTGGTCACTCGAACAACACAACAAGAGAGCGAATTTGGGTATTTGTTGTTCAGATCCATAGTCGCAAGCACAAAGACCTCATGGGAGCGACTTTGCCGTTAAAATCACCTGCATACTATCTTCGTGAGTGCGACCCTGAATTTTTCAGTCATACACAGACAATGTTGATTCTAGCAACCTAGTTCAGATCTGGGGTTTTGGTATCTTGGCATCAACTATCTGTGGATCTAGGTTTCTCTATTGCAGATAGGTAGATCTCAGTTTCTCTGATGTTATGACAGATCTGTAGATCTATATATCCGTTTATTATTACCTATTGTTGATTATATTTATTGGTCTCATTGTACTCATTATTGTAATTTTTTATGACGATCTACTAAAGAAGAGGAAGATTTGAAAGGGTTTCCTCCTTGTGGGGTTTTTCCCTGGTCTTGGACCAATATGATGTCTCTTGTGGTTGTGTGTTGTTGTCTTGTCTATCACTTCTTATATTGTTCATTCTTTAGTTACATTTATGATTGATTATATTGATAATAGTTGGATGCATTGTTAATGAAAAGGAAAAATTGGGCTAAAGTAACTGATACAGAATTGAACAATTACAAAATTTAACACTTGATCGCAAGGGCAAGCTTCGCGACCTTTTATGCTGGTGTTTCATCCTCATAGACCTACACATCTAGAATTGTGCTGCAAGTCCCAGTAGTGTCCTTCTCGAGTTGTTTTCGTTGTTTCCTTGCTTCCTCCCTATCCTTGGCCAATTTCTCTATTTCTTTCTTTATCGATGTTTTTTCTGACTCTACCTTTGATTTTAATAGCAACATATGCTGCTCTAGTTCCTGCAATTATGCCGTGACACCTTGGTGAAATACATGCAACACATGGAGGGGTAGTGCAACGACATTCATTTGGACACTATGCCATGCTTTGGCTCACTCTTTGTCTGTTGTTGCTTCAAACTTTAGTGCCCCAATTAGCACTTGTAACATCCCAACTCTGAAAGTTGTTTCTAGTCTTTTTTAGCTACAACAGCTGAGTTACCTGCTCTTGTTGCCTCACTTCTTGTGGAAACACCTTTAGCTCTGTGATTCCCTAATCCTCCTCAGCTAAGATCACTTTGCATTGATCATCATTCTTGTCCCAGGATTTTGTGTTGATCTCCTGGATCTTTTCCACTATCTCTTTGATGTCCCTATCAGTGAGGATGAGCGGTATTGCCCCCTTAGTCTTATCTTCCTTCTGCCTCTTTCTTGGTTGCATTTTCACCACAAAGGGTGAATCTTATGATACCCTTGCATCGTTGGGTGTTCTTCGTGTTCTTGACCTCACCCTGTTTCTTTTGTCTCTACATCATTATCCTTCCCACTTGTACTCGCATCCTGCAAGGTACCCTTCTCTGTTCCAACTGCTCCAACTACTCCACTGGGTGGAGTCATCCATTCCTCCGTCAATCCAACACTACTGTTAGGAGATCATTTTCTGTTACCGGATATTGCAATGGATTCCATGTCTTCATTGTGTCCTTCATCGCTTTCACATAATCCATGAGGAAGTCCGCTTTGAATTCTACGATGTGACAGTATTGCTTATACAAACTCGGTGACAACCTTGGATGTTGAATAACCAACATATGTAGATCCATCGCCATCATTGCAAAGAAGATTTTTTGTTGTTGTTGCACGTGTTGGCTCCTTTGTAAACCAAAGGGAGGCATACCTCACTACCTCACAAACATCCACCTCAATAGATGGAAACTGTGATTCTTTTGGTTCTTTCCATATAATTAGCGTGATGATAATTATCAACCAAGCATAATGGAATGTCTTTCCTCTTCCTGTGATTCCCGACGATCTGTAAGGAACTCCCTACATAGATAGGAAACATAGTTAAATTGGACTCCTACGCTTCACAACGAAGCCAAAGATACTACCGTTATAGGCACCTCATTCACCTTGCATTTCCTCATTACCTTTCCTGCCAAGATGTGCGTGATGAAACAAACTCCTTGGTCATCAATAGAGTTAATGTTGTATCCTCGCTAATTCTTCACTAAGACGAATTTTTCCTTCATCAGTTGTTCCATTTCCTTATCTTTTTTCTTTCCCATGAATTCTTTCGCGAGGTCTTTTCCCTGATGAGGCAACACCGTGATTCTCTTGATTAGCATCTCATCAATCAGGATCCTCGTTCCTAGCCAAATGCAACCATCATGTACCAGAGTGATGAGCTACTGCACACTAATTATATTGAATGGGCTTCGACCGAAGTGTGGCCCATTCAACATGTTCAAAATCCATGCTCTCTACACTCTCGCAAGCCATTGTTGCGGTTCCAACCTTATTACTTTGATTTATGGGTACTGAACCTGCTTTAGATATGTACTCATTTCAAATTAAGGGTACTTATTCTGATCATTAAAATCCCAATCTTCCATCATCAACTGGGGGATCTTCCCCAACACTTCGCCATCAAACGGTACTTCCTTTGACAGCAATGGAGTGTATGTGGCCATCTTACACTCCTTCAGTTCTTTTACTGGCTTCGTGTTTGGTTTTCTTAGTGGCATGTAAGGTGGGAGAAAAGAAGGAATTCCTTCCTCCTCTGTCTCCATACTGTGAAATTCAGCCTCCTCTTCACTATCATTAATCTGCTGAGGCTCCTTCTACATTAGGTTCTTTCCTTTATGAATGGACTTTTTTCCTTCATCCTCTACGTTCTTCGTCCGTACTTCCTTCTGCATCTTCTTTCATGGTGATGTTCTCAATTATATTATAGAGACCTCAGCTGGTCTCTTCTCCTTTGTTTTTTGTGACTACAATTGTGGTTGTGCTTATGCTTGTGGTTGTACAGGCACCTTTGTTGGTGACCTTAAGCACATCAGGGACATGGGTACATTCTCCCCTGTGGTATTTCCTGCTTGTTACTCCATGATATCAATTATCCCTTTCTTTGAAAATATCCTAACCAACTCTTCCCAACTCCTCTTAGACATGAAATTACTCTTCTACACTTAGGTGCAATTTCTGATCTCTCTAGGTGGAAACATGTAAAATGTGGTGTGGGATGCGTTTTTATAACAATTTTGAATTCCCAAGATCATGATTAGCTTATATTTGGCTCATTAATGCCATTATGGGCTAGATACAGCTAATTGTGCTTCATAAATTATTTTCTCCCACGCCTTTCAACGGTATTTTTAACTGAGCCCTTTTTCCTTCCAACAATCATATTTCTAGCTAACTTTGTCAGATTCCCCTTTTGGCACAGTCGACTCTTTTTCACCGCAGCTCCTTTGGATTTCTTCATACTCCTGAGTATTGCACAACAATCTTCCTTCGACGAGGTCCCTTCCTACAGAGTAGTTTATAGTCCTATGCCGAATTTCAACTGCAGGTGGAACTAAGACTTCCTTCCCTTCATTTTTTAGTGTGAAGCTCTAAGGACATAGTATTCCTTGTATATCTTTAATCTACTACCATTCACTCATCTTGGAATCATCTAACCATTCAACTTTGCGAGTTGAACAACACCACCATTTGAATTGTTCTTGACAATATATGGCCCCAACCAATGTGTTTTGAATTTTCCCAGGAGATTTGCAATCTTACTTTCATATAATAATACAATATCCCCTTCCCAAAATATCTTCTTCTTGACATGCCTGCCATTCCAAACTTTCTCCCTTGCTTTCTACACATGCTGATGGAATCTTGCTATGAATATCTCTTCTTCTAAAGCTAGTATCTCTGACATTAATTTCTTCTTCATGTCAATGTCTACCATATCTATGAAAATTTCAATTCTTAGGCTCAACACAATGTATTCCATAAGCATAACTTCTTCTTTTCCGTATACCAACCTGAAAGGTGTTTGTCTTGTTAATTTCTTGCATGTTGTTTTGTATGCCCACAACACCATTGGAATCCTCAAGTCCCAATCATCTCTATTTATATTTCACACCTCAGTCAATGCATTCTCCATAATCTTATTGAAAGCTTCCACTCTCCTATTTTCCTTAGGATGATACGAAGTGCTCTTCTGATGGTAAACTTGAAATTCCTTAGTTAATGCTTCAATTGTCTTATTAAAAAAATGTATCCCCTATTCACTCATCAAGATCTTTGGGTAGCCTAATCCAGGTGGATGTTGGTGGCCACCCACCTATCCCACTTGGACCCCCACAACTGTCTCTTTCATTTTTTTCAGTTTCCTTAATTGTAGCACAATTTACTATTTTTAGCAGTTTTTTAGGTCCTAAACATCCGGAGCCGTTTTGAGGCCCTAAACGATGTTTTTTGGGAAATCTGAGAGCAACATATGTCGATGGACTAATGTTGCTCTTCCCAAAGTTGTAGTGCTTGGATAGATCTTTCTAACGAGCTCTTGTACACGTCAAACAAAGATCGTATGCCAAAGTTACGACCCCGGGAAGTTGATGTACTAATTTACCCAAACGGGGCCCACAGTTTGGTATTTCATCTTCCAGGGATATGTTTTTGGATGCTTAGGGTTTTCCATTGTTTCTCAACAATAAATAGGTCTTCGAGCCTCATTGTAATAGTTTAGAGGCATGTAGCCAACACATCTCTTCTCAGAGATAAGCTACCACCCCTTAGCTGGTTTATTTCCATTTCTGTTTGTAAGCATATTTCAGTATTTTAAATTAATGAAATGAAGTATTATTTCCACTGCATCTCTATAATTTGTTGCGTTCCTATTTAAATCCAGATTAGTGGTATCAGAGTGGTTTTCTTTTTTCTCTGTTTTTCTTTTCATGTCCCCAATGAGGTCGGGATATAAGGAGTTAGGGCTTGAACTGGTAGAACCTTTGCAACACCAGCCTCGCAAATCCCAATGATCTCCCATGGCGGATGAAAATAAAGAAGAGGGGGCAGGAGATCTTATCAAAATCTTGCTTGAAGAGGCCCTTGAGCGACAAAGGAACGCCATCATGGACAACTTTGCCCAGATCCTTTAGCGGCTACCCAGAGGTGACACATTGGCTTCCAACAGCTACTCTGGAAATGTGAAACCCTTTAAGGTACAAGTTAACTTTGAAATCCCCATATTCGAGGGTCAGATAGACGCAGATGCCGTAGATAAATGGTTAAAACGACTAGAAGGGAATTTTTCTATTCATGATTTTTCTATTCGGGAAAAGATTATTTTCGCTCTTCTGAAAGAAACCCCCCACATCAAGGACTAGTGGGAAGCCTACTGCGAGCATAAGGATGAAAGTACGAGCTCACTATTTTCAACCACACCCACTTGGAATTCATTCTAGGATGCCATTAAGGAGCAGTACTACCCTGTCAAAAGCTATGAGGACAAATACATAAAGTGGACCACGCTGTTGCAGGGAAGGGACCAAGATGTACTAGAGTTCATAAACATTTTTCATACCTTTCACACACAGTTAGGTATCAAGGACTCTGAGTTTCATTTGCTACTCAAATAGAGCGGCTGCCTACACAGGTACATCCAGGAAGAGATGGAATTCCTGAACATCTCCTCACTCGGCACAGCGTACTGATATGCTGTCAAAATCGAGCAGAAGTTTAAACATAAGAAGTGAGACTTTGGATTTGTGAATCCAAAGCAAGGGAAAGGCTTCCCCAAATCACAGAACCAAGGACAAAGCCAAGATGGGGCAACCCAAGACAACCTGTCGAAGCTGCAAGAAAAGACAACACTACAAAGTCAAAGAAGGACACAGGAAAGTGGTGTGAGTTCCATAAGAGCCCCACTCACAACACAAGTGAGTGTCGAACCAAGTAGTCGCTGGTGGCCGAGTTGAAGGCTTCCGTCTCAGATGCATGTTCTAACCCTGAGTCAGAACCCAACAAGGGGAATGGCAAAGGGAAGTAGATCATTGATGCAGAGCCCAGCATCATTGTTGCCACTGCCAAGATCCAGAAGAATGAGCTTGAAGATCCAGAAGAGGGGGAGCGTCTTTTCCACTCACAGATGTGGGTGAAGGGTTCGCAACTGCAATTCATTTTCGACAATGGCAGTCAAAAGAACCTCATTTCAGTAGAGGTCATGAAGCGGTTGGGCCTTCCAACTACACCACATCCGCAGCTGTACAGTATCGGGTAGCTTCACCAAGGACGAGATCTCTGAGTTCTCAAGTAGTTCCACCTTCCCTACAACATCAAACCCTTCACAGATGAGGTATTGTGTGATGTTGCACCTCTGGATGTTTGTGATGTATTATTAGTCCAACCATACTTGTGGAGGCGACATGATGTGTATGAGTCAAGGCCTTGCGCTGTCATTATTTCTTTGTGTAATTCATTATATAGGATACCGGAGGTAATGCCATCTACTACCACCTCTTTGATCACTGCTAAGAGAGGTAGCAAGCTCATGCAGACTAGGAAATTTATTTTCTGTTTGGACTGCTCCCAAAGTAAGGGGAAGATCGTTGCCACATCCATGACCCCCACGATGGGTTCCTCCACGCAACGGCAACAACAGATGGATACAGTCATAAAAGAACACAGGAAAATATTCTCCTCAAATACAGGGGTATCGTTGCACTATCAGGTCATGCATTCATTCGATCTAACTCCGAGAGCACCTCTACCCAACGGGCTGATATATCACCGCTCCATTCTGAAAAATGACAAGTACAAGAAGCGACATGGTCCTTACACCAGTACCAAAGTTGTTGGGAACAATGCCTTGGAGCACAACATTCCCCCATTCCTTCACTTGCATTGAGTGTTCAATTTAGACCACCCTCTACTATGCTTCCCACCATTATTGGACACATCAGAGGTTGCAGAACAACTCATTAGGGACCCAGCTCAACAAAAGCTTCCTCATCTCAGGGAGGAACTCAATGCAATGGGGACCGTTTCTTCCTAAGGGGGGAGTAATTATCTAGGGGAATGTTGGTGGCCACCCACCTATCCCACTTGGACCCCCACAATTGTCTCTTTCAGTTTTTCAGTTTCCTTAATTGTAGCACAATTTACTATTTTTAGCAGTTTTTCGGGTCTTGAACTTCTGGAGCCACTTTTAGGCACTAAACGACGTCTTTTGGGAAATCTTCTCTTCCTAAAGTTGTATTTCTCTGATAGATCTTTCTAACAAGCTATTGTACACATCAAATGGAGATCGTATGCTAAAGTTATGACCACTGGAAGTTGATGTACCAATTTACCCAAACAGGGCCCACAGTTTGGCGTTTCATCTTCTAGGGTTAGGTTTTTGGATTTTTAGGGTTTTCCATTGTTTCTCAACAATAAATAGGCCTTCAAACCTCATTGTAACACAGTTTAGAGGCATGTAGTCGCCACATCTCTTCTCAAAGATAAGCTACCATCGCCCTAGCTTGTTTATTTCCATTTCTGTTTGTAAGCATATCTCAGTACTTTACGTTAATGAAATGAAGTATTATTTCCACTGCATCTATGAATTTATGGTTATCTTTGTAATTGTTGCATTCCTATTTAAATCTAGATCACAACCAAATTTGGACAATACATATTTGAAAATGAACTTCGCAGTGGTTTTTGCGCTGCAATCCTTCGTTGGTTTCACCTCAACCCATCTTTTCAAATAATCAATTGCAGTAAGGAGATATCTTGCACCAATCCTTTTCCCCGACAGACTAATAGGTCAAACAAAGTCAATTTCCCATTTATCAAAAGCCTACAAAGTCACCTGTGGTACTAGTTGCATTTTATCTCTTATGGATGGCTGTCCTTTCCTTTGACATACATCACATCCTTGACAATAGTCTTTTGCATCCTCATGCACTGTAGGCCACCATAACCTGACTCTCAAAATCTTCCGCACAATGGATTTTCCTACATAATGACCACCTACAACTCCTCCATGAGATTTTGTCAAAATTCTTTGCCTTTCATGTTTAGGTAAGTATCTGTGTGTTACTTCATTCGGTCCCATTTTATACAAGTGTCTCGCAATCTGCGAGAAATCAGCTGCTCAAACCACCAATTCCTTCCTTTTCTTTGTAGCTTACTCCATGGGTGCCATTCCTGTGGACAAAAACTGAATAATATAAGTGAAGTGATCATCTGCGACTGTTATTGCAAACAACTATGCATCAGGCAAGTTATCTTCAATACTTGTAGTTTCTTCTATTGTCTCTATCCAAGATAGATGATCAGGTCCAACATTCAATCTTCTCAGCTTCACTATAACTTTGAAATCATATTCTTAGAATAATAACAACCATCGAGAGATCTTCCCTCTTGAAACAGGCTGATTCACTAAGTACTTTAGCGCGGAATGATTTGTGAACATCTTAAAGTGCGCTCCTAACAAGTAATGTCTAAACTTCTGCAGTGCATACACCATAGGTAACCCCTCCATTTTTGTCATGCTGTAATTATTTTATGCCTTAGGAAACTTTCTACTTGCAAATTCTATGGGATGATCAATATCCCCTGCTCCTAAATGCGCTAGTACTACTCCCAAAGCTATGTAAGATGCATCAACATGCACATGAAATTATTTCTTCTAGTTCAAGAAAACTATAATCGACGCAGTTACCATCTTTTCTTTCAACACATCTAAGATCTTCTGGCATTCTTCATCCCACTGGAAGGTCACATCCTTCTTCAACAACTTCTCCATCGACACAATTATCTATGCGTACCCCTTTATAAACTTTTTGTAGTAGCCATTGTGTCCAAGTGTTGTACACATTTGTCTTACTATTTTCAGTACTGGTAGTTTCACAATGACTACGATCTTTGCAGGATCTGCCATCAATCCCTGTTTATAAACCACATGTCCCAAAAATATTCCAAATGGCGCACAAAATATGCACTTCTTTAGGTTCAATGATATTTGATACTGTCTACATGTATCCAACATCAATCTTAAGCTTGCCACATGGTTCTTTAATATCCCAAATATTGTCCAATCGTTGAAGTAAAATTCCATAAATTTGTGTATGTGCTCCTTGAAAGCTACAATTACAACTCTAAAAAAAATAGCGGGCACATTCTTCAACCCAAATGGCATCACACTATACTGATATGACACCCATTTTGTGGAAAACATTGTCTTATGTATGTCTTCTAGTGCAATTATGATCTGATGATACCCTAAGAATATATCTATAAAAGAGTAAGCCTCTTGTCCTCCTACATTATCCAACACTTCGTCTATAAATAGTGTAGGAAAAGGATCATGCAAGCATGCATCATTCAAATTCCTCAATTCCACACAGATTCTAATTTACTCTTTCACCTTCTTCTCCTGAACTACCATGGGACTTACCCTTTTAGACTCTTCGACAGGTTCAATTATCCTTGCTGCTAACATCTTGTCCAATTCTTATTTTACCTTTTCCTTATACTTTGGATTCAGTATATAAGGCCTCTTCTTTATAGGATTTGCATTAGGCTTAAGAGGAATCCTCATAACTCCCAAATCCCCTATGATGCCTTTCATTCCTAAAAATTTAGTGGGAAACAACTCCTGGTATTCATGTAAGAGATTTGTTATCTTGTTGACCATGTCTTCGTCCCAGCAATCTCCTATGGTCGCATACTTCGGTTTAGCTTCTATCCCTATATTTACCTTCTTCGCTTTTAGTGGTTGCATTATATCTAGAATATCTGTCTCAGGTCCATTCACTTCGCAATGTACCTTTGAATATTTTATGTCAATGTTGCAAGGATCTTCATCCTCTTCTGCAGTGAGATTATAACATTCCAATACATTACGGATCTGCGCAGCCCAATCAGGCTGCCAGATAACTGGAAATTCATTTACAAAAATATTATTCTTAACTATATTCAGAGTTGCATCTATATTTGGACAATCATCTTCAAATTTGAATGTCATTTTGAATCCATCAGCCATTTTTTCCTAGCTTGCAGTACCATGTCAAAGTTCAATTACCAAATACCAATTCTGAGTAATTTCCTTTAGGGTATGTATAAAGCCATGCACCCACTCTTCTCATGGAATGTGATGAGCCTCATCAATAGGTAAAATATATGGGTCACAATGCCACTCTCCATCTTATTAAATTGACTTGTCTCACATTTATTTACATATTTTTTTTGTATTTTGCTTACTGAGAAGAGTAAAGGTGAGTTACTATGTCATGTGGCCTAATGTATGTTAAATGCAGGAATTGGAAAAATTTTGGGTTGAATTAACTGCGGGAATTCAAAGTAGGTGAGAAAGAGAGATTTTAGGAGTTGGTCTCCCTCCTTAACTCCTCAAATAATTCGAATATTCCTCCACCATATATCATCATCTCGGTGTCACTAACAACTAGGAAAGCCGAGTCCATTGGCAGCCAAGCCAGTGACAGTCAAGGGAGATTTATTCTCGAGTTAGGGATCCAAGCCTCCCTATTTTCTAGGGATCCAAGCCAAACTATTTTCTAGGGAGATGTTGGTAGCTCTAGTTTTGTATAAATAAGAGAGCCAAGGGACTCATTAGGATTCGATTTTTTGTTGTATCCAAGAGGCCATTTTGAGCTAAAACATTTTGACTGTTATTGTTATGATTTTGACATTTTTATGATAATGATAAATTCTTTTGATCCAACACTGAGTTGACTCACAAGGCTGAAGATTTTGGTTTAGGGACCAACCCTAGAAGCAAAATTTCCTCTTTTGTAGTTGTATTCTTAGCTTAGAATGATAGTTAGTTGCTAAATTTTATTTATGTTTTTTATGATTAGCTTAACAAGTACTTAAATTGTTGTTCAACCTTGTTTCCATTAGTTTGAAGAGGTATATTAGTGTTGCAGTTTAGTGGAGAAATTATACTAGAAAATCTAATGATATTGGCCCCTAGATCTTCTCCCTCATGGGATCATGACTAGACAACCCCACTCTCATAGCACCAAAAACAGAGTTGTCTTTTGATCATTGCATAGATTAGGTTTCATTCTTAGCTAGATCATTGTTTATGATTTCTTGGAAGCACCTACAGTTTTTATCTTGTTTTATTAAGTTTGTTGTAGCTTAAAAAGCAGTCCATATCATATATCTAGTCCTTAACAGTAGATAGATCAACTTTCTCAAATTCAATTCATATTTTCCATGTGGACATGTAGTGATTCATAAATTAAAAGAGTAATAGGTTTTGTTTTAGGGGATTTGTAGGGAGGGACTCATCCAACCAGCTTCACCTAAGTCTTTGCCACATTTTGCTAAGGCATACCAATCCATAGTCCAAACCTCTATTTTCCATCCACAATGAGCAACTACCTTAGGCAAATCCAACCTCCTTGGAGTGTTGGGATTAACCTTGGGAAATGTGCACCTTCCCTACACCTTCTATAGTTGTCATACACCCCTCCAAAACCTCATATCACTATTCTTGCCCTCCAAAACCCTTCAACTAACTTCCTGTAGTAGTTCAAGACATCCTATAGCAAGTTAGGACATCCTATAGCAGTTTCCTATAGAAGCTATAGGATCTCTTATAGTAGCCTGCTTTGACCAGAAATGATAGGATAACCTAGTATAGGAGTAGGTTAATCCCTCATTTTGGATTCCATGCCCATGAGTGCCACCTAGACCAGCATTTCCATTCCTTTTCCACTTACAAGAACAGATAGCATTGGCATTTATATTTGTGAAGTTAGCACTTAAAGACTCTTCTTCTTTGTAGATGTAAATGAGATAGTTAATGCATGCATGTGTGAAATCTGAGATGATAGAGTAAATTTCAATTTCTAAGTAGTCCTAATAGTTATATGATCAATTGCAAGCTTAGCATAGTTTCCTTTCTGCAAAGTAATTTGTGTCATTCCATAGCTACATGATTTATTGCATTACATAGCATTTACCGTTTGGCAACTTTCATTTCTTGAATAGACAAGAATTTACTTTCCTACATTAGAATTGGCTTTACATTCGCTGTTAGTAGTCAGAATCGTTTTAGTCAATAAAAGGACTGGTTTTGAAACCTAATGGTCAAGCGCCTCAGTTGAGAAGTGACATGAGTAGAATGATGCATATGTTGTGTATATAGCACTGTCACCTCCAAGTTTGTATGAAACCCTGAGTTGATAAAGTAAAGTTGGTAGCCCTAGGAGTTGCAACATCCTTGCTGCAATACTAAGGCTCATCACTTTGTGGCATTGTTAGAGGCTCATCACCAAGCTATGTGACAAGAGCACCCTTGAATACAAGGCCAAATTATATGAATTCTACGGGCACAACCTTGCCTTGAAAAACTTGAATGTTTGGGACCCCAATGTGTAGTTGGGGGACTTGCAACTGATGGCCCTTGCATCATGGATGAGTCATGAGGAGTCCATGGCTGAGGAGGTGAAGGGAATAGTAGAAAAAGAGGAAAGAGAGCCCCTCTACATTAGAGCATAACGAATAAATTCAACGGTTCTTATTACTAACCACAACATCATTTCCAATGATGCTCAGACAACACTAAGATACCTGGCTACCCAAGAACAAGCCATCTCCAATTTTAAGAACACTTTAAGATTTCTGGGGACTGAGAGTCAAAAAGAATTCCAAAGGAGATGGAATAACTTGCCACACAGACTCTGGATCAGGGAGTACCAACCTCTTAAGAGATTGAGAAATTCATTGGAAAGGACACCCCTCTATAAGAAGGCCATGCAAAGACTAAAGATCAAATGGATTGGACTAAGGCTTAGTACACCTTTGTTGTTGGGTTTGTTGGAAGGTAGGAAGGAAGAACATGAAAGAAAGTAGTGGGAAGAGATAGATAAAAAGACAGGGTTCTATCCTCAAGGAGAGACACCATCCATATAAGCCTAGGATGTCAGAGAGGCTACTAGGGCTATGAAAGATATGGATACAGATGAATAACATTGTCAAAGGATGATAAATAATTTCAGTAGGGGGTGATGATGAGGCTCATCAATAGTTAAACTATATGAATCACAATGACACTGTTCAACTTATTACATTGACTTTTCTCACATTTATTTACATATTTTGTTATATTTTGCTTAGTGAGAAGAGTAAAGGTGAGTTACTATGTCATGTGGTCTATTTTATGTTAAATGCAGGAATTGGAAAAAATTTGGGTTGACTTAAGTGCGGGAATTTAGAGTAGGCAAGTAAGAGATATTTTAGGAGTTGGTCTCCCTCCTTAACTCCTCAAATCATTCGAATATTCCTCCACTGTATCTCATCAGCTCGGTGTCACTGGCAACCAAGCAAGTCGAGTCCATTGCCATCCAAGCAAATGATAGTCAAGGGAGAGTTATTCTTGAGTTAGGGAGCCAAGCCTCCCTATTTTATAGGGATATTTTGGTATCTCCAGTTTTGTATAAATAAGAGAGCCAAGGAACTCATTAGGATTCATTTTTCTTTGTAGCCAAGAGGCCATTTTGAGCTAAAACATTTTTGTTGATCTAAAGATGATCTGAGGTTTTCATTAATGTCAACCCACATAGCACCAAGGATGACCCTGAACTTCCATGGCACATTGGGTATCATCATTCATGGTTTCTCATTTCATAACCATTACTGGAATACTCTACTCAAAAATGTCTTTCTATCAGTATGTAGCTCTCCTCATAATTCCTCACGGTTTGTAAGCTATTTAAGATCGAAATTAGTAACCCCAATTAGTGGGCTAAAACCCCATGGGGTTGTGGTATGGAATTTATCATTGATTTTGGTTATTGAATATTCAATAATTAATAATATTTAAGCTCCTAAAATCCCTCCAACATTCTCTATAGAAGCCCCTCTCAACTCTATAAAAAGAAATCTCATATATCCTCCAAATGTAGTGATCATGGAATTTTCGCTATACCTTTATTTATGTGAAGTCATAGATGCTGAAAATAAAACCCATTTGAGCCAAAATCCTGATGAACGTCGTGACCAAATTTCATATCTTTTTTCACTATATTTTCGGAGATATGATCTGTGGAAGTTAGGGATTTTGCAGGCTCCCGAATTTCATCTCAAAGAGGTGACCTTGGGAACATCATCACAACCCTATCTTTGAGAAGAAGATTGGAATTCTGTAAAAAGTGGCAGATAGTGAATGAACTATAGTTTTCTTTATATCAATTTCAGAGTCGAAGGAGGAAATAGTGAGACGTAGCATGCCGTACAAGTTCTCTCTACAGAACTAGTCCATAATTAGGTCATTGTGAGAGATTGGGCATAAATTTACCTTGAAGAATCCAAATCAGGTTAGACCTATGGCATTGGAAAGATGACTCAGAGGGCTACTATAGGACTGAAGATCACATATTGGGGATCTAAAATCATAAAGATAGATCAGATTAAATATCGTTCTCCTAAAAGGAAAGAAAAAAACTAGATCAAGTGATGTCAAGGGGTGCAAAGGACCAGACATTCTAGGGCAGCAAAGAGAAATGTGCAGAAAAATGATGCAGCAAAGGTAAGCTCCATGTAAGTATCTTATGTATATGCATGTTCATCTCTTAATTGCATTAGGTTCTTTGTATTCTAATTTTTTTTTTTTAGCACTGACATATGCTCTGCAGGATGAGGTAAGTTTTGCTATTATCTTGTCGTGGGTATTTCCTTGAAGACTTTTTGCAGGTATTGTATATTCATCAGGAGAAGACTCAATGCATAATATAATGTTCTGAAGAGTGAGAAAGGGTAGCATGACAAGAGTAGAAATCAAGGCACATAACAATAGCAAGAAGTTCACTATATGTAGTCTTCAAGTGGGTAGCACTGCATATAGTCATTGCACAGAATCATTGTAAAAGCATCATTGTAAAAGTTGTACAAGTGTCTATCTACCAAGAGTTGAAGAGGAAGTGTCGAGAGGTCTAGGATCATCATTAGGTGGTTGTGTCGTAGTTTGGGTTATGGTCTAGTGTGTTTTCTTCTTCTACATCATTCTAAAGTGGACCATTTTCCTTGGTGCAGGAGTCCATTATTCTTTTATTCTTCTATAGGGTGGTAGAGTGGTGCTAGGTTGGTGCATGAAGTCACCAACAGGTTCAAGCTTGTGAAACATTCAGGGTGGTAGGGTGGTGCTAGGGTGAGTTGTAGCTCATTGGGTGTTGGGGCATCTGTTCATTTGACTATTGAAGAATCTCGGGAGTTGGAGCATTCATGGAGTGGGAGCTGGAGAAGAATGCTTTTCTAGATTTTAGGAAGTTGGAGCTTTCTTTTCAATTGGAGTTAAAGATTAAAGAATTATTAGAAAAGAGTTCAGGTGGTTTTCGTCCCGGAGGGGGTTTCCACCTTAAAAATTGTCTTCATTTGTGTTCCTTTTGTTTACTACTATTATTGTATAAACACTGATAATAATTGAATATTAAATAATGATCTGAAAGATAATAATAATACTAATTGAAAGGAATACTAATTCACACCCCCCAGTATTTCCAACAATTGGTATTAGAGCTTGGTTCCTTTAATAGCAGTTTAACAACTGGAAGAATATCATGGAGCATACCAAGAATGGTGTACCTCTATTCAATGAAAATAATTATGCACTCTGGAAAGGAAGAATGGAGGTCAATCTCTTGGCACAAGGTTAAAAGTATGGGACACTATTCAAAATGGCTTTACACCAACCATGGATGAACAAGGTAAGAAGAATTTGGTAAATGATGCAAAAGAAAAGAATATTATTATCAATGGACTTATTGAATCAACTTATCATAAGGTGTTGGGTTGTAAAACCGCAAAAATGTACGGGACAAGCTTGAGATATATATGCAGGTGACTCAAATGTCAAAGATAGCATCTGATGAAGACAGTGACAGTGAAGACGAAGCCAATGAGAGATTATTGTTTATGGCCAAGCACAATAAACAAGAGATATCAAACAATGAAGAAGAAGGGTTGACCATAGAATAATTTTCTAAGGAGGTAATCAAGATTATAAAAGAGCTCAAGTCTAAGAAAATCTTTACAAATACTCTTGAAGAACAAGTTCAAGGTCTCAAAATTGAAGTCGAAGAACACAAATATCTTGAAGAGTCACTTCAAAAGAAGTTGGAAGAAAGAAAATGAGAAAGGGAAGCATTTGAAGCCGAAGTAGTCTCGTTGCATAAGGAAGTGAAGAAGGGAAACAATGTCAAAAACTATGCCAACAGCTCAAGGGAATTAGAAGAAATCAATAATACAACAAAATGAGACCTCAAGAGAGAAGTCCAATAGAAGCAACAAGAACTTGACACAACATTTGTAGAGATTAGCAGGATCAAATAACAGATGCAGGAAGCATAAATTGAAAGGAAAGAATCCGATCAGAGATACATATCCATTGTTGACCAAAAGAAAAAGGAACTAGAAACATATTCAATAGAAATAAGCAGGCTCAGGATTGAAAATGAGAAGCAAATGGAACATATATAGGTTCTCAACAGAGAAGTAGAGAAGACCACTCTTCTTAAGCTATAGGTTGAGGAGGCAGAAAAAAAGAAGAAAAAAAGAAAAAAAAAATGAAGATCTTGAAAAGATGGTTTTAAGAAGATCTTGATCAAAAGCAAGAAAAACTTGATGCAACCCGTGATGAGATCAATAAACTCAAGGGATCACAAAAAGAACACCTACAAGATAAGATAGATGAAGAAGCAAAAATGAAGGCAATTAAAGATGTAAAGCTCCATTTGATGAAGGTACAAGCTCCATAGCTTCGCAGGATGATTCTAAGAAGGAAGTTGATCAAAGTGAAAAGACAAAGAAGAATGTCGCAAAGAACAAGACCAAAACAATCAAGAACAAAGGACCACAAAAAACTACAACACCATCTCTAAATAAGAATGAAAATTTTTCCAGGTATGTTCGTTTATTTAATGGTTATTTCTTTTTATGTGCTAACTATGGACATATGACTAGGGATTGTGAAGTTTTTGACAGGTATAATCATTTTCTGCAAAACCCTAGAAGCAAGTTTGCAGGATCACGAGACAGGTTCCACGATGATTTTGTCTGAAGAGAATACGTGCTAGATGTGCCAAATATTGAATGTTTCAAATGACATAACTATGGGCATAATTCTTGCAATTGCATATATCAGATCGAATAACCTATGGACAACATTGAATTCTTCAAGTGTCATAAATGTGGGATCATGGCTCGATATTGCAAGAATAAGAAGGTCTGGAAAAGGAAACATGTACAGGAAGACAAAGAAGATAACAAGGTTTCAGCAGTTATGCTTTCAGGCTTTGTAAAAGAAAAAGGTCATTAGGAATTAGCATTTGCTTCAGATAATGACTCAAGTCAAGATTGCCCATTAGGTGACTCACTATTTTGAACAATATGTCTTGTTGACTGCTTAATGTTTGTACAGGAGGAGTCTATGCAATAGTATATGGCACAAGTCTACGATTGAAAGGAAGGTAGTTTCATTAAAGGTTCAGGGGGAGCAAAAGAGTTGAAGGATTACATGTTACTAGAAACAAAGCAAGATTGGTTTGCAAAGGATATGCACAAGTGGAAGGAATTGATTTCGACGAAACATTTGCACTAGTTGCCAAAATGGAAGCCAACCGGATGTTTCTTGCCTATGCATGTTCAAGAAAAATAAAAGTATACCAAATGGATGTTAAGTCAACATTTCTGAATGGCGAATTAGAAGAAGAAGTTTACATTGACCAGCTTGAAGGTTTTCTACTATAAAAAAAGAGGACTATGTTTGCTAGTTAAAAAAGGCTCTATATGGTCTCAAGTAGGCTCCCAGAGCATGGTATGCTCGTCTTGATGGATATCTACGTCAAAAAGGGTTCAAGAAAGGTACTGGTGATAACAATCCTTACGTAAAAATAGATAAATATAATTTAACAATCATTGAGGTATATGTGGATGATATAATCTTTGGTAGCAATGATGATCGACTAAGTAAGAACTTTGCTACAAAGATGAAAAGTGAGTTCAAGATGTCCTTACTTGGTGAGTTGACATACTTCTTAGGGCTTCAAATATCTCAACAAGAGAAACAAATATTTATATGTCAAGCCAAGTACATCAAGGAAATGCTCAAGAAATTAAAAATGGAAGATTGCAAACCCATCCTTACTTCGATGGTAACATGTTGCAAATTGAGCAAGACGACTCATCTAAGGATGTGGATCAAAGTTTATAGAGATCTATGATTGGTAGTCTTCTATATGTAACAGCCTGCTGACAAGATGTTATGCAAGCAGTTGGACAAGTAGCAAGATTCCAAGTAGCACCAAAAGAATCACATATTATTTCCCTCAAAAGAATTCTTCAATATGTAAAGGGCACAATAGAATATGGCTTGTGGTATCCTAAGGGTAACAATCTCATTATTCAAGCCTTTACATATGCATATTGGGAAGGAAGCATTGATGATTGTAAGAGTACTAATGGAGTATCATTATATCTAAGTGGTTGTCTTGTATCTATGTGCTTATTCATGCAACCAAATTATACTTGAAAAATGAAAGATAAAGCTTGCTCAATTAACCATATAGCATGAGATGCTAGTGAAGCATATATACAATGGCATAATAAAAATAGAAAATGAATCATAAATTGTCTATAGAAGTAAGGCATTAGATCATTCATTCATCATATTCATGAGCATTGGAGATTGAGAGTTTGTTATCATCATCAAGATACCATTCCACAATTAAGAGATCATACACCAACAATATTAACTATGTTTGGGACAACAAAGAGTTATGTGTTTGCAATGATAAATAAAGGAAATATTCAAACTTGTCGTTGTTACTAAGGACAATGAAGACAACAAAGTTGAATTTGGACTACTTACACATTGTAACATTCAAATTTCATCCATTTATAATCATGCAATTTAGTACAAAATGGCTAATTAGTTACTAAAACAATGACTAAAATTTTCATATAAATGACTATTTTTCAGTCGGTGACTATTAGTAGCTAATTTAGAGTATCTTATAACGTGACCAACTTTTAGTCATTTTTAGCTTAGTCATTAATTGATTGTCTCAATTTTATCATCTAACAGTATATTTAGTCATAAATTTGGTCATTAATTTAGTTATTGATTTAGTCATTAATTGCCACAATTAATGACCAAATATACAATAAAATATAGTACTATATGATCATCTGAGAAAACCAATTAATGACCAAAATGTTGGTCGTGTTATAAGATACTGTAAATTAGCTACTAATAGTCACATATATGTAAATTTTAGTTGTCGTTTGAAAACAATTAATGAACAAAGAAATATGACTAAATTTTTGTCGTGTTATAAGATACTGTATATTAGCTACTAATAGTTGTATATATGAAAAATTTAGTTGTCATTTGTAATGAAAAATTAATCATTTGCAGTAGTCATTTATATTTTTTTACTAGTTTCATATTCATTATATAAACGACTAATTTAGTAGTTTATATTCATTTAATTTATTTTCATTGATAATCATTATAAACGACTAATTTAGTCTTATATTTATTTTATTTGTGTTCATCATTAATCAATATAAACTACTAATTTAGTAGTTTTATATTGATTTTATGTGTTCATTATTAATCAACATAGATTAATTAGTATGATTTTGCGACTAAATTAAAAAAACATCATACAATGTGAATTCATTCATCTAATATGAAAATTCAAAATTACATATGTTAGTTAAAATAATAAACAATATCAAGTGCAACTATAAATAATTTCAACCACATAAATTATATTATATGAAATGTCAAGTATTACAATATGAGTTTCCAACTTAACATTGGCTGGACTACAATTTACACATGAAATGTTGTTTCATCACTATAAAACATTATCATTATGTTGTCAAGTCATTGCAGGTGAATTCACCAACTATGAAGACTTGAACATTAGTCTCTATGTGTGTGTCTTATGCAGGATATTGGCTTTAAGGGTACCACTAGACCGGTTCTCTTCTCTCTCTTTTTGCATTTGTCGCTCCAGTGTTAATGTTATCCTCTTTCTTCAAATCTTATTGCTTACCATCAATACTGAGTTCCTTTTCTGAAAACAAAAGAACCTAGAATGCAAAGTGTAAAACATGAAAGACGATGAACACTACAATATAAATGAAAGTAGACTATAAAGGATTTATATTACATATACCTCAACATCAACAATGTTAAAGCCATTCTTCCCCATAGGTGCAAGAAAGTCGAACAAGTTTTCTTTAGTTGAGTGATAGTGGCCACTATGTGGCCAGATTAACTATATAAACAAATTAAAGTCACCATAGAAAATACCACCTTAGTAACTTAGTATTCAACCTTCAGGGACAGCTTAGGCACAATCATGCCAACTAAGTTACATGCTAAAAAGTTGTAAATAAGTTGTTAAAACAAATAATTTGAGGTGTGATGTCTAATCCTTGTCATTTTCTTCGTAACAACAATTTGTTGTCTAATGCATGAACTTGGTCAAGTATATAAAAAACATGTTCTCAAATAACAACATGAAATTAAAATTTTCTAATAATCATGAAAATCTTTCAATGCAAAACAGTTAAAAGAATTTCAATCAATATCATGTAATATTAATTTCATCTTCAAGCTTTGGTTGTTGTTTAAACAGACATAATACCAAGTACTTTCAATTTCATAGTTAAAATACAAAGAAAAATCGAAATAAACATTCAAAATACAATCAAACAATAAAGAGAGGATATCATGGAATGTACATTGCAATTATAAAAAAATTGTTTACCTGTCCATTGATATATTATCACGCATTCTTAAAAAATTTGCTTGCCCAAAATAACCATGAGGTGAAAGAATCACAACATTAAAAGCCATAGGAATACTTACTAGAAACATTTCCAAAGTCGATGGCTGAAGTGCCTGAAGGATCTCCAACAACAAATGAATCATATCCAAGACATGATCTCTATATTGTCTCCCCATCCTTTTTCCAATCACATTTCATGTAACCTGCCCACACCAGAGTCAAGTAACAATCAAATGAAGGAATTGACATTTGTTTTTATCTTTTATATGTATAAAATTTGAATATAATTTGTTTTGGTAACATATTAATTCATATTTAAAGCCTTCCTGTCATGAGAATGCATCAATCAAGTAGAACATTAGAAAAATTGACCTCAATGAGGTCCTCTAACAATTTCTACAATATCAATACTTGTCTTGCTGTGATATCTTGGATAAAAAAAAAGAACATATCTGCTAAAGAAAAAGCCATATATTACTTATGTTCAAACTATGTATATGGTGTATTCTTAGGTAACTTTTTAAGATGTCCCTATACCTTTACCAAAGAGGATTGTAGCTTGGTTAAACTCTTTATCCTTTCATTCAACATTAATTTCTGCAAGATAAATGTCACACATTATTCTTTCCCATATCTCAACATGTTATATATGATAAACTGAAAGTCACATAAAAGCAAGAGAAAACCATTTTCTAACCAAAACAAATAAACAAACAATGCCTCTAATAAAACTTCACACCTAAGAAATTACTCTGCCACATGCTCAGACTAAAGGTGATATTCTTTGAATCATCTTTAGGTCATATTTAATGGGATATTCGTATTTTTACCATGATTTCAATTTGGTGCTAAAAGAAATATATAAATCCAGGCTATTATCAGTGAACTTCAAGTATAATTCAAAAAAATAATGTCATTATAAGGTATGGAGAGAGAAACATTTTCATAACGAGGATTCTCTATTTTAGTTTGGTTTGAGTTGAGTTGGTATTTTAATATATATTTTTGTCTAAAGAAGTGAAATAGAAAGATGAGAATTGAAATAAACCTGTGAATTTTTAATTAATTCATATTATATATCTCTAAAACAGTGAGGTTATCCTTCTATGCTATTTGATAGAGATTTATTGGCATAGAATAATAATTAATTAACTATCAAACATAATGATGCAATATATTAACCAAGGAAATAAAAATGACATGGATTTGGTATTTGTGTGCTCAAAGGAAATCCAACAATGGTTGTGTTCTTTCTTTATCATGAAATAATATTGAAGACAAATGTTGGTTCAAAAATTGAACTCTATTACTAATAGGAGATGGTCGTGTTGGGTAAGGAAAGGATGAATTGAAGGGCTCAAGGTATATCTCCAATACATAGTTATTCTTGTCACTACAAAATACAAAGTTGTCATCATTTGCTTATCAAGGTATAAAAAAGAAAAGTGAGTTTGTATTTGTGCACTTGTGATAGTATATGAAAAAGAGAGCACTGGTGGAAATCAAAGTGTGTTGTCCCATCATTAAACCTAATAGAAAATTTATATATTCAATTGTTGACTACAATGGAAATCAAATTTAAAACCCACTCAAATTGATCTTTACATGACATAGTCATAATGAACTAGTACAATTGAAGCATGCTAACTCATAAAGAAGAGATGATAAAAAATAATAATGGAACATTATTTCTTGCCACATAATTGGCATGAATAAAATTTCCACAGAATTCATCCAAAAAATGAGAAGAACTTATGGCAAAAGAACATATCATTATTGTTTTGTACCCTCTTTAACACATGTAGCCTAGGGAAGCATAGGAGGCCAAATGTAGCAGGATTCCAATTGCATGGGATATAAAAACATAAATGTGGAAAAACACGCCTGCCAATTCACATAATTTCATTATAAATAATAGAACATGTTGAGGATAGTAATGCTGAAAATAGATAATGTATTAATATCAAGCCCCTTATTGGTCATCAATTAGCAAGGCAGCTAGTAATTTTTACTTGCAAAAGAAAATATCATAATTAGTGTAATGACTGTGTGGATCTTTTTGTGAATTTTTTTACATTTATATTATGGCATCCTTGTAGGAGAGAGCGATGAAAGTTCTTTGTTGGGCGCGGGATCCCCCAAGGGCAGTTTTGGGCTTAGAGCCCATATTTTGGTCCAAGTTTGTACTTCCAATGTAAAGACTCTGCATTTTGTGGATGCGGAGCACATAGTTGTTAAAGAGTCATAGGGTTGTCCATGCTTATTTTGATAATGTAATGTCGACTGTAGAAGATATATCCATGGTCTACGAACCATGGGATTGTATAAATAGAGTGAAGCTCTAAGTAGTTAAAGAAAAATAATAGAATCAATCAATGACGACGAGTTGAGTCATATCTGAAGTGTAAGTCTAAGTTTTGGGTCGTAGCGTAGGAAGAGGCTCTGCAGTTGAGTGCACAGACCCCTGCAGCTGAGTGCGTAAGGTGAGTCGTGTCTGTAATCACTTGGAAGTATTAATAAAGAGAAGTTTCTATCATTTCTGCATATTTATTTCATGTTTATTTATCTGTTATATTGGGTATAAATTTCACTGTTAAAGCTTATATGATACGTGAATGTGTATCACTGTATTGGTTAAGTGAACGCAAGAAAGAATGGTTGTTTAAGCGAAGATAGTTAATATTTGTCGATAAGATAAGTAAGATATTCAGACACTTCGTGAGGGTACTGAAGGGTGGAATAAAGTGTGAAACAACCTACACGAAGGCATGTATAGTTGGAATAAACGGACATCACAACCATCTCAAGGGTGCAGAAACTTAGTTCCAACATCCCCCCATACTGCTTCAGGTGAGACTTCAGTTCGCACTCCACAGGCTGATGCCGAAAGGGCCAGTAGTGTAAGGATTTGTTTGGTTAACTAACTTTGAACCTGAGTCAGGCCCCCATAAGCCAACAAATGGTTTTGTTGCAATATGATAGAGAAAGAAATTTTTCCTTAACTTGCAGATGGCTCTTAATGTTGGGAAGATATTATGTAGGACAAGCAACCGCACAAAAGATTCTACACGTAGAAGCTTTCAACAAATTACTGGAAACCGCGCTGACCAAGGTATGCAATGCACGACGAAGTGATTGGGACCTACGCATACCAGTAGTGTTATGGGCTTATCGGATGACATGCAAGAAGCTAACGGGACAAACACCCTTTAGACTGGTCTATGGAGTGAAAGCCGCAATGCCTATGGAATACATCGTGCCTAGTCTGCGCATAGCAGTGCTCATAAGTATGATGGATTGCGGATCCCTAGAGGAGAGGCTCACGGAGTTGAATGAGCTCGAAGAAGAGATATTTTTGGCTGGATTTCACTAGCAGGTCCAAAAGCAGCACGAAAAGGCATGCCATGATCGACATATTAAGTTGCACACCTTTAAGGTGATATGATTTGGTGCTGTTGTATGATAATAAGTTTGCTAAATTCCCAGGGAAAATAAGAATGCATTGGCTGGGTCCATATGTTATTAATGATATTACCAACAGTAATGCGGTGTAGTTGGTAAATTTAAATGGAGATCACTTCCCAGGAAAAGTGAATGGCAGTCGTCTGAAGCCATACACAGATGGCTTGACCGTTTGAATATCTGACAGGAGCACAGTATTAGTGCTCTAGGTAGGTGAAAGGAGGCGCGGGACTATAAAATACTCTGCATGGGAAATGTATAATGTCAGGATTTTGCATAGTAGCAAAGTGTCACAAGGTCTGCGACAGTGCGAAGATAGCTGCACTGGCACGCAAGTTGCCAGAAAGTAACTGTTACAGCCACTATTCATGATTTGATGCTTGGTTTCAGACCAAATGGAGCGGATGACATGCATTTAAGGCAAACTTTATGGGCTAGATTCTTGAAAATATACTGCCAATCTAGCATTAATAAATCGAATGTGGGGGAAACGGTCGAATTCAAATTCAAAAGGCACTATAAATTACAAGTGGCTATCCAGAAAACAACACTTGGCAATTTGAGAATTGAGTTGTTGCGCGCTTAGATATTCATGAACCGAGACTTATTCGATATTCTGAAAGTGAATTTTTTGTTTGAACAGCTATCAGAGACATTGAGAGAATTTTGGAATAACACTATGCTAGCACCTGAAGAAGCCATGGACACAGGAGTAATAACAGCCGAGGAAGCCGTGAAGGGAATTGCGGAAGTAGAAGCCCCAGAGAGCATCCGAATAATTGTAGAGGTCCCCAAATCACTGTGCACACCGAGACCTAAGAAGGACAAGCAGGCCATGATACCGGTGCACGTCTCACCCAGACATCCACTGAGGATCAAGCTCACATTGGAGGAAAAGAGGAAGGCCATTAGTTTGGAGGTCCATGAGGAGGAAGAGTTTGAGGAAATCCTAGTGGAGGAGGAGGATGTAGAGAAGGAAGTCAAAACCCACGATGCAGACCCTATCACCAGGCTGCAGGAATATGTTCCTTTCCAAAAGGGTAAAGCCAAGGTTCCAAAGGATATAGATGAGAGCAAGATCTCTCTGCAAACTCCACTGCTCCCAGACAATATTGTGTTTGAGGGAGTGCACTTGGGATGGGTTCCCGTATTGAAATTTGAAGACTGGGACATCGTGGACGATAAGAAGTTCCCTCATTTAGTGACTACGAAGCTAATGTGACCAAAGATGGATGAGCTGACTGGAATGATTGAATTAGATCTACGCAAATGGATTAGAGGTGTAGAGAAAGCATCGTTGCTAAACCTGCTCTGGGTGCCACATTACCACCACACCTCAGTGACCATTTTCATCATCAAGCAACTGCTCTGCTTGGTGCATGATGGATGCTTGTGGCTGGAGGATCCCATCACCATCACAGACCATCTGATTCACCAGATTACATGGCTACCTTGTGTAGGGGAGGACCCAATGAAAATTTCAGAAGGAAAAAGTGACGCTTTGGCCATCGCGGAGGTGATGAAAAGGAAGTTTCAATTGGAGAAGAAGAAGTGAGGGTACACCATATCTAGCATCAACAACCCCGTAGTCAAGGTCATGACACAGATATTGGTAGGGAAGGTGATGCAGAAGTGCCACGTGGATGAGGTGCCCGTGCAAGTGGTTGCACTAGCAGCACAATGTGCAGAAGGGGTCTAGTTCAACTCCGCAAACTATCTATGTGGTGAGTTCCTTGAGAACTGTCGTGAGGCACAGGAGTAGGGAAAAACATTTCATTACGCATGGCTCTTGTTTTTGATAGTATTGGTGGCATGGGAATTGCTCGAAGATAGCCAATTCCTGTCGATCATGCAGGACCTCCTAGAGGCAACGAAGTATGCTTCGTTATGGGAAACCAAGGACGCACAGAGGATAAGGTAGAGCAAGATATTTTGGGTGCTCATGGAGATGAACATCAGGATGGGGATTAATTGCAAGCTGTAGTTATCGCCATTTGTTTACAACAAGCCTACAGAGCTTTGTGGAGTTCAAATATGACTTCCACCATGTCTTCATCAGGGCGCGGAAGGACCCCATGAAGACATGGCATGAGTTACCATACTTGGCGACCGACGATGTAATTTTCACGGTCCTTGAGTCTTGGCTGCTAGAGTGGCACACTCCAGCTAGCTCCACAGTGGAAGAAAAGTAGTTTTTTGTGCAGCATGTTATCACCCAGTAATTTCCCAAGGTTAAAGAAGGAGATCATTGGTGTAACCACTAACCACTTTTGGAGATCAGGACCTAGCCTTCCTGATGCTCAGAGAGGGCTTTCTCTATATGGTTTAGCTTTGTTTGACGGGATATTAGGCTAGTTCTTAAGGTTCAGGGGGTTTTTGATTTGTATTGAAAGATTGGGTAGTGGGGTTCTTTAAACAGATGGATAGAATGATGTCTCTAGACCATTGGGCATATGGAGTCAAAAGAAAGGTAGCAGGACTAGGTCAACTCATTAAAGGGAATGTTGAAAGGAAGAGATAGCAGAGTAGAGTGTAGGTCTTTAGGCCAGAGGGATGGAAAATCTTTTAACTAGGGCGAGAGAGAAATTAAGAATTCTCAGACCGGGATTGAAACGAAGAATAGGGAGCCAATTGGAAATAAGGGGCAATTAAGAATCCTTTGCTATAGATTAAAAGAAACAACCTAAACTAAGAAGCAATTAAGAATTCCTTGCTCTTAATATATATAGATATATATATATATATATATATATATATATATATATATATATATATATATATATATATATATATATATATATATATATATATATATATATATATATATATATATATATATATATTAGTGATGAAATCGCCTCCCATTTTTCCTATGTATCATGGGGATTCGCCCATTTATTATACATATAAATTTAGGGTGTTTCTTAAAATTTTCCCTGGTGGGGGGGTGGTTTTGGAGGGCCATCGCACCGCTTTTTTGGTGCGGACAGTTTTCGGGAGGGGTCACCCGATGCCATACTTCATCTGACACGTGGAATTAGGGGCCAGGAGGAAAACTGCTTTATCAAGCGGTTATTGTTCAACCATCAGGCATGGGCGATATGGTTGTGCACCATTGGATGTGGGGGAGGGATGATCAACGGTATTCGGGAGTCGAAGCTGCGCGGGGGGAAAGTGACGGGGGTTGATGGGGGGCTCGGGGATTTAATTATGGTGGTTCGGGATTAGTTTAGGGACTAATCTAGGGTTAAGTGATTGGGTCGGGCTTTAATGAGGGATTAGGGAATCGGGTGAGGTCGACGCGGGATTAATTTAAATTTTACCGGGGTTAGGTAAATTAACTGAAATTATATCGAGATAAGGGGTAGTTTATATTAGTGTTTATTGAAACTAAGGGGTTGGGATATTCTATATAGGGTTTTAATTATTTATGGGAAAAGGGCCATAATGGATTTATATAATAGAGTTAATTCATTATTTATGAGAAATTAGTGAAGTTAAGGGGTGAAATGAATGAGGGGATGTTAAATAAACCATATTGTGAACCATTGTCTTTGCTTTGTTTACTGCTTATGCATATTGGAAAGATTCATTTAAAACAATGACATAAGTTCTTTTATGTAATCACATGATATTTCTACAACCTTTCTACTACTTACCCACTTACTCATCCTACCATTTTTTCTTCACTTTATTAGAGTGAATTTAGGCTAGCAAACCCTTATCAATCTTTTTCTTTTCTTTACAAAGTAAGCTATGTAATTCTAACATTGTATCATCCAAGGGTTCAGATTAAACTGATGGGCTCCTTTTATTCACTCTACCTATCTAATGATCTACCAAGATTACACTATTTGGTCAGATTTTATTCTCTAACTATAAAAATAAAATTTAAAACATGAAACAACCAAGATTAAATAGTTTGATTACCATGGATTGTGGCATGAATAATAAGCTGCACATAATCATTATTATGCAGAATAGTAAATAGTAATGGAATTTAGACTTGCACACTTTCATGGTCTCTTTGTTTTTGGGGTTCATATATTTTCATTTTTTTTTACCTTCTCTTATTCTTTTGTCCTTTGATTTTTCTTTTAGAACATACCCTCTTTATGTTTTTTAATTTTTTTATAATATGGAAAGCATTTGCAGAAAGCAAAGGTATGTACAATATTACAAGGCTTAACCTTAGTCATTCAAATTATGACTCCTATTGGTATAGGAACCTAACACAGCGAAAGAAGGAAGAGACATAAATTTGGATGGTGCAGCTGGTGGAAAATAGCAAGAAAGAAGAAGCAGCGGCTAAGGCCTAAGCAGCACACGACGCTGCAACATTGGCAGAGCAACAGGAAATAACAGAAAAAAAGCACGAAGGACAGAAGTCACCTTCTCTCAAACTAGAGACTGATACAGAACAAGGTGGCGTGGACCTGCAGACAATGCCCAAGTAGCTACAACATCCGTGACCACAAGAGCAGGTAGGGCCACGAAAGAAAACAGAGGCCTCAAAGACATCTTTCGACCCTATCACCCTTATTGAAGGGGACTTCAATGATATTTGCAAAACGATGAGGGATGTCACCGTGGAGGCCCTCTAGCATTTTGAGGAACAACACCAGTTGGTATTGGGGGATCTCCAAACACAAATACAGGAGTTTCAGGTGCACACTCCATACGCTAGCACTGTGTCCACCAGACTCATAGTTGGCACTTCAGCTACCGAGGAAATTTTGCGTGCCAAGATGACTAACACAATAGTGCTACCAGATGGAGCACTCAGTATAGAGAATGAGGCCAATAGGCCTATCGTCAGCAGTTTGAAAGGGGTCGGGTTAAACATGGTTGGGCTCCCTCCGGAGATGCTCTATCTTTTTGTAGGATGGAGTCACTGCAGAACTTCGGGCCAAGGAGAGTCACGCTATACAGGTCATGACCGAGCAGTGCATAAACATTGAGAAGTTAAGCCTACAATGCAATGAGGTTGTGGAGCAGAACAAGAAGATAGCGTGGGTTGTAGAGGAAGCCTGCTAGATGGTCCCAAAGTTGGCCATCCAAGCAGAGGAACCGGTGGAGGCGCATTGGTATTAAGATCAAGTCCCTTATTGGTCGTCAATTAGCAAGGCAGCTAGTAATTCTTACTCGTAAAAAGTAAATATCATCATTAGTGTAATGACTGTGTGGATATTTTTGTGAATTTTTTTACATTTATATTATGGCTTCCTTGCAGGAGAGTGATGGAAGTTCTTTGTTGGGCGCAGGATCCCCCAAGGGCAGTTTTGGGGCTTAGAGCCTAGATTTTGGTCCAAGTTTGTACTTCCAATGTAAATACTCTGCATTTTGCAGGCACAGAGCGCGTAGTTGTTAAAGAGTCATAGGGTTGTTCACCCTTATTTTAATAATGTAATGTCAGTTGTAGAAGATCTACCCATGGTCTGCGGACCATGGGATTATATAAATAGATCGAAGCTATAAGTAATTAAAGAAAAAGAATAGAATCAATCAATGACGAAGAGTTGAGACATATCTGAAGTGTAAGTCTAAGTTTTGGGTCGTAGCGTAGGAAGAGGCTATGCAGTTGAGTGCGCAGAGGCCTAGTAGTCCACAGCTGAGTGCGTGGACCCCTACAACTGAGTGTGCAGGGCAAGTCGAGTCTGTAATCACTTGGAAGTATTAATAAAGAGAAGTTTCTATCATTTACGCATATTTATTTCCTGTTTATGCATCTGTTATATTGGCTATGAATTTCACTTTTAATGCTTATATGATGCTCGAATGTGTATAACTGTATTGGTTAAGTGAACGCAAGAAAGAATATCTATTTACACGAAGATAGTTAAGATCTGTCAATAAGATAAGTAAGATATTCAGTCTAGGTTGGGAAATAACACAGTTTTCTACCATAGCAGCACGAAAGCATCTCAGCCCCTGGTTAGGGTCGCGCGAAAGACGATTGTGACACTTCGCAAGGGTACTAAACAGTGGAATAGAGTGCAAAGAAACATGTTCGAAGGTAGATATAGTTGGACTAAACCAACATCACAACCATCTCAAGGGTGTGGAAACTTGGTTCCACCATCCCCCCATATGGCTTCGAGTGAGAATTCAGTCCACGCTCCATGGGCTAATGCCAAAAGGGCCAGTAGCGTAAGGATTTGTTTGGCTAACTCACTCTAAACCTGGTCCAGGCCCCCATAAGCCAACATTCTCCAGGTTTGGTTAGACTTATTTCTCCTTCCATATTCTTATGTGAATGGATGGAGACCTACCTTTCTTCGGTTTGGAAATTCAGGTGTCCCTCCCTTCCATTCAATATGTGGAGATGCCCCACCATTGAAGGACCTTGATAGTTTCGAATCCAATCTTACAGACATAACAGATGGATTTGGTCCAAATTAAGATGTTTCTATGGTGATTGGAGAGGGAGCAATAGCTCGAGAATTATTTATTATTCCTCTTATGGAGCTTGAAAGATTGTGTAGGAAAAATGGTTTATCTATTTGTGGTGGTAGGGAGGTAATGTTTTTATGAGTGCTTAGCTTAGAGGAAGAAGAGAAGCATAAGAACCAAGATCAAGACGACGATTTCAGGTATGGGTATAACTTTGCAATCGGAGGGAAGCATGCAAGAGAAACTGATGCCTATATACAATTGGGAGGGGGAAGGTGTAGCATGGGTGAAAAAAGAAAATCCATATTTTATGATGATAAGGACTATATATAATTATCATCATCTAGGAAAAAATTCAGGAAGAATCATCTGTACGGTCACGAGTTGAGGAACGTGAATCAATGGATGCCTCTTTCAGTGGAACTTTTCCAAAAATGTTGGTGTCGTGATGGTAGTGTCACGTGATGTGCCCCCAAAAGTTCAAAATATGCTAGGAAATGTCAAGGAAAATTTCTTTCTCTACTCCTTAACTCATATTTCACCCCATCCATGTTTTGATAGACTAATTATCAAGATCATAGAATGATCTTTTCTTTAATGAAGGAGTCCAAGGGCTAACAATTTAATGATATGATCATTTTTTTTTTAAATGGACAATTTTTTCTAACTTTCAAGGACTTGGGTGTCAAACTTGCTGTCGAGCCAATGTTATTCACATGTCAAAATTTTGAGTATGACATGGGGTTGAGTTTGAATGAGAGGATTTTGCTTAATATATTTTAGTCAAGGAAAAGAACCAAATTCATAGTCCATTTGAATTATGGTTCATGAATCATAGTAACAGAGTTGGTGAGTTTAATAGGGCTCATCCTTGTCCTGATGTGCTACATTCGAATGGCATGAATGCGTGAATTTCAAAAGGCTGAGATATTATATACATATTGGGAAATTTTGACCAAATAAATAACCCAAACCTGACACTTGAGATATGATATAAATCTTGGGAAATTTTAACAAAATACATAACCCAAACCTTAAACCTAGTAGTGTCAAATCCATTGTTTGAAGTGTGGCTACTGAAGACAAATTTCTTAAATACTTTTAAAAATTAACATAGAAATAATTTATAAAAGCATGGAATTCCATTGTCAATCAAATGTCAAACTAGATAACAATTAAAGTTACAACCCGCAATGACAATCCAAAATTGACAAGGCATATTGGACAAATGCTCAAAACTCATTGGGAACATCCTAATCCTACAACCTTCTCATCTAAAGCAACCAAAGATGTTACCTTGCCTAGGAAACATGGAATGTTAATGATATAAATGACAAAGGATAAATAATTAAAACTGACTATTAGAACCATCGAAAACAATGAATGATAAAAAAAAATGAAAATGGGGCAAAATGTCATATACCCACTCCATGAGACTGCCATCCACTTCCATACTCAATGTTTCCCAAGGCTAAGTAGGTTATTCCACTGGTGTCCACATCCTCATATCCAAAGTAGAAGTCATCCTCATATCCACATACAACTTGCATTGGTCATACCCTTCCATAAAGAAAAATAAAAAATAAAATGAAGCCCAAAAGCCTTTTTACTGGTCATTAATTAAACGAAGTTCTATCATCTCTAGAGCAGGGGTGCTCTGAAGAAAGCAACCTAATACACTAATTTCCCTATCTTAAAATTCAGTTATGTCTTCATAAACTTGTATATACGGAGATGAGAGAGTGGGGATCTGAGATGTCGAGGAATGGGATATTTTGAAAGTTCCTGCATTTCATTTCAAAACCAGAATAAGCCAACTCTGCACTCATTTACGAGGTAAAAGACATAAATATTCATTATGAACATCATGGAAAAAAACAATGGAATAATTTTATGGTATTTTCACATCTTATAGCAAGTTAACTTTTTAGTTTAGGTAGTGTAGATTTTCATTAAGGAATATATATGAAACAAAGTCATTACTTGGTTTTGTTTCATATATATTGGATATACTGAATCTACAAACAGGACATAATAATGAACCAAAACATAATAGTCAACCTAAGCTACATCAATATATGCTTTGTATAATTTTTTTTTATGCTATACCTCACAACTAAGTAGAAAATGCAAACATTCCTAAACATTGAAACATGTTGTTTGTTGCACATGTAAAAGAAAAGAAAAAATTTTGTTTTTACCAAGATAAAGTTGTCACCCATTAACAAACATCGGAGATTAGGAAGCCTCTCGAACAACAAATTGAGAAGAGACATATTTCTTTAAGAAAATTCACAACACATATGACCAACTCCTTTAATGATTTAAATCTCCCCATCATCTCAATCAATATGTCCACAAAGAAATTGTATGCATTATCGAGATACGAGTCCATTTCTAGTACGGGTAAATTACTTCCACATTTCACATTGAGTCACAAGAGAGAGCATGCAATCTCTTGAAATGGTATCCCATTCACTCTCAAATGTTTTATCATGTATGTCCCTGCATACACATAGAAGACAACCTGTGTTTATAGTGGTTTATATTTTATCCACATATAACCTGCATTTACACTTGTTTCATTGTAAAGTGTTGAAAGTAATAGTAAAATCCACACTTACATGGTTGTAGTTTGAAGCAATGCGATTGAAGAGGTTTTGTCCATATCTAGCAGTTGTTTGGTGCAAATTCAATGATTCCTCTACTGAGGACCACAACCTCAGGGAGTGCGCAGAAGGTCGAATACTAACGATCAAACTTTATGGTTTGGCTAGTCAAGTGGGGCGTCTGATCAAATTGGATGAGCATACAAATAATCTTCAAAAGGGGTCCTATGCAAGTGATTTTAAATGATATCTCTTGGAATATTCTTTTTTTT
Source organism: Pinus tabuliformis (assembly GCA_031772625.1). NCBI lineage: Eukaryota > Viridiplantae > Streptophyta > Pinopsida > Pinales > Pinaceae > Pinus > Pinus tabuliformis. Next base: position 1,526,202,661 of record CM062816.1, read on the forward strand.
GTGTAAGTTAGAAGATTATATTATAGAACAAGTATAATACAAAAAACTGCCGAAGCAGTGCGAGCAGGGATATACAATAAACGAAGGCTAATCGCCTGCTCAGAGGTTATGAGACACATGGACCAAAAATAAGCCCACCGCGCAGGGTGGCTTGGAACAGAGCAAAACACTACTTGAAAACTAGTACTGCCGACACCATACATATGAGGCAACAACATACATAAGCTTATGCCAAGACAGAAATATAGAGCAACAACACAGACATATAAAGCCGAGACAGAAAGAGGGCAGAGGAGAACCACAGGTGTTCCCTTAAATAAATTTTCCCATCTGGCCGATGGTATCCAGGCCTATCTCCCGTACGTGGCGGTCAACCTTCGCCTGCATTGCTCCCAGGGATTCGGGCTGGTCCGCAGCAGTGGTGGCTGGCTGAGCAGCAGGAGCCGTGTTGATAGAATCCCTCAGTAACCTGATGAGCAGCGTTAGCATCCGGTTGAGAGTTTTGACTACCTCATGCACAGTGGAGATTTTGCTGTCCAGAACGCTGTTGTAATCAATGATCTTAGTCATTTGTGCTTCAGTAAGATTCACCTCTGTGACAATGTGTTGCCTTTCCTTTTCTATCGAATCCAGAGCCTTAGCTATCAGGGTTTTGGTGCACCAGCTTTCCACCTTGGTCCTTACAAATTGAGTTGCCCTCTTCGAAAGTGTGCCTGGGTTTGTCAACCAATCGACCTCCGCAGCAATGTTCTCCTCCGTTCTTCCATCCTCCTCCTACTTAGCTTGAGCTTCGAGTTCAGCCATCTTGCGTTTAATTCTTGTTGCGGTCCAAGTCTCATAGCCTCCCCTGGCTTCCTGGAGGTCCCGGTTTGCTGCAGCGCATCGACTCCCTCCCGCATCCATAACCAACACTTCGTATCTCTCCCGACTCAAGCCAATACCGTTTACAGAACCACTCTCAATACAAACTCGAAGAACTGTGAGGGAGACAGGGCATTTGCCCATTGCTTTATAGCAAGTTCCACGGTGCCTCCTCATGAAGATGGAGTTATTGCCTTTGAAAGTGGTGGTACTTTGGTGATAAATGTGAAGGAGGATCGCACAAGCGAGGCTGACGCAGGTCGAATGGGAGCGCAGAAGGCTGCTACCAGGATGACGAACCAAGCGCCAAGAGTTTGGTACTTTCCATCGGATGGGGTGGTGGCGGGTGAAGATTGAGATGCCCCGTATGCTGGCATGCTCAATTCTGATCCACGGAGCCCTATTCCACCTCTTCTCACACAGAATTTCCATTAATGGCATTGAAAATTTGCAATACGGACCCTCTCCATGCGTGATGATTGCACTGTTGCTGAGGTTGTGCTTCCCGTTTCTCGAATTGTAATGATCGCCCTTCTTAGAGACCTGCCGCCGCCAGGAACTCCACCTTTCCAATTGTCCAATCATCCCGTTGAAAGGCTTGGGCTTATAACCCCCACCGGTATCTTTGTAAATCCGATACCGGGGCCAAGTGCCTTCCCCTATTAAGGTTGGGTGGCTTGGATTAAATCTGTTGCCGCCAGCTGTTCGCATGTTTCTTTGATGATTGGGTTATCGATCTCATGCCAGCCCCTGTTTATGACGATATTCGGGTTGTCTGCTCCAAAGTTTGCCAGATGGTCAGCCAGACCATTAGCCTTTCTCCTCACTGTCTGGAAGGTTAAGCCTCTCAACTCCATGATGAGTTCTGCTATGCTTTCCGTCGCTTTGGCCAATCTCCAATGCCTGGTAGCCTTGCTGATGCTCGTACCTGCCTGTAGGCGTTTAGCCGCCATTATAGCCAGGAGGGAGTCCCCCTCGACTATTATATTTCCTCTCCGGAGATTTCTTAGAATTTTTAAGCCCTGCTCCAGCGCTGCGAACTCTGCTTCATTGTTTGTACTTTCACCTAAAGCTCTGCAGAAAATATGGATAATTTCCTCTGCCTGATTGCGAATGGCACCACCAATGCCTGCTAAACCTGGGTTGCCTTGGGAAGCTCCATCAAAGTTCAATTTCAGGCCACCCTCAGGAGGGCATTGCCAGTTTAAAATTTGCGATGAAGGTTGTGGTAAATTTCCCCCTCTTGATTGATTACCGGATGCTTCCAATTGAAACGCCTTTAAGATTTGTAGGTCCTTGGGCGTAGGTTTTTCATCTGCTTCTACCTTACATTTAGCCTGTATAAGCTGTTTAATATTGATTGTTATAGATTCCTGTGCTAATTCTAGGCTTCGAATTTCTTCCTTGAAAATCCTCCGGTTTCGTTCTTTCCAAATGGTCCAAACAATAAAGCCAGGGGCAGATCTCCAGATACCTTCCACTCTGTTTACTCTTGAAAACTTACTTCTCCAGTTAGTGATAGTTTCCTGTATAGAATCTCTGTTCCGGTCCGAAGCTCCAAGAATGTTTTCCATCCAGTTCCAGAGCTGGGAGGCCCATTCACAGGAGTTAAGAAGGTGGTTCATTGTTTCCTCCTCCTTAGTGCACATAGGACATCTGGATGGTCCCCTGAACCCTTTTTTCATTAAGTTTTCCCATGTAAGAGTCCTCTTCTGCATCAGTAGCCAGAGAAAAGTTCTGATCTTCGGCCATAGAAGATTATCCCAAACTTTAGTTGCCCAGGGCATTATGTTCAGTTGTTCTTCCCCCTCTATGATGCTCCGAGCCTCTTTCAGGGAGAAGTTCCCGTTTCCTTTTGGACCCCATCTGAGCTTGTCATTTTCTGCTGCAATTCGAATTTTCCTTTTTGAGATTCGTTGATTCAGGTCTTGAATGGTTTCCTGCATATATTCATTGTGGGTTGGATCGAAAGCCATCCATTCCCTCCAATCCTGGTCCTCACTGTTGGGAGACCAATACTGACTTACTGTGAATCTGCCTGCATTTTGCTGAGTTTGTTTCAGGGGAAGGAGTTGAGGGGAGTCCAATTTGGGAGACTACTGCCAGGCATCTTCCCAGTAGAGAGCTTGATTGCCATTTCTGATCTCCTAGAAGCTATAGTCCTGGACAATGCTTCTGTTAGCTTGAGCATGATTCCATATTGGTGAGCCATTGTGGGTGTTCTGCATCCTTATTATGTTTAGATTGTTGCTGTTTGGCATGTACTTCTCCTTCCAGTGAGTTTCCCAGGGAAGGCTCGTTTTTGAGATCCATTTCCACCAAATCTTAGCTCCGCAGATGTTGTTTACTGTTGCGGGATCAACTAAATTCAGACCCCCCCTGTTCTTATGTTTACATAGTTTCTGCCATGCTACAAGAGACCATTTTTTCTTCTCGCTGCTTCCGCTCCACAGAAAGGAGCGCTGTATGGCTCGTATTTGGTTTAAAACCCCTTTCGGTGCCGGAAGAATAGAGAGCATATATTGAGGAATAGCCTGCAAAACCACTTTTGTTAGAATTAATCTGCCAGCAAAATTCAAGGCTCGGTATGTCCAGTGTTTACATTTCCTTTCCATGCTAGCTAGAACCTTCTCCCAATGGCCTTTCTGCCACGGTTTTAGAGTTAGGGGGGCACCAAGGTATCTAGAAGGTAAAGAGCCAATTTTAAACCCCAGTAGACGGGAGAGATGAGACTGGATGGATGGATGCGTGTTGAAGAAGAACATAGTGGATTTGGGGAAGTTAATCTCCATGCCCGAGGCTTGGCTGAACAGATTGAGGATATTTCTGTAGGTTAAGGCTTCTTTAACTGTGGGGGCGCCGTGTAACATGGTGTCGTCCACAAACTGTTGATGAGTTGTGGCTGGACAAGCTCTAATGGGTTGTAGACCTCTTATTTGGCCTTCTTCTTTTCTCCTTGCTATTAATCTACTTAGGCCTTCCATGAGAATAACAAACAGAAAGGGGGACAGGGGATCTCCCTGTCTTATGCCTCTAGTGGGGAGGAAGGAAGCTGAGGGAGCCCCATTCATGAGGATGGAGTATCTAGGCGATTTGATGAGGGCTAGAATCCACTTAATCCACTGATTGCTGAAGCCAAAAGCTGCTAACACTGCTTCCAAATAAGACCAGCTTACCTTGTCATAAGCTTTGGAGAGATCTAACTGCATGAGCATACCTGCTTCTTTTCGAGAGTGGAGAGAGTGAATCATCTCCTAGGCTAGCAGGATATTGTCCATTATTTGCCTTCCCTCCACATAGCCAGACTGTTCTTGTGATATGATGCCGGGTAGGATAGCTTTCAGTCTGTTTGCAATGACCTTTGAAATTATTTTATAGATGACATTACATAATGCAATAGGTCGGAATTTATCCGGAGTGTTGGCTGCCTCCACTTTGGGAACTAGAGCGATGAAGGTAGAGTTTAAGGATTTAAGAATGGTTTTGGACCGTCTTGAGTCTTCCACTATCTCCCAAATGTCTTGCTTGACGATGTTCCAGCATGCTTTGTAGAAATTGATGGTGAAACCATCTGGACCCGGAGCTTTATCATTGGGCATACTTCTAACTGCCTCCTCAACTTCTTCCATTGTGATTGTTTTTCTTAGGGACCAGTTCTGCTCTTCTGTAATCATTCTAGGTATTACATCGGTGATTTCTTTGATGGCTTCCTCCCTATTAGTATCTGGCTCTTGCGCTATGAGGCTGAAGTGATTTGTGAGGGAGGCTGAAATTTCATTATGATTTCTGATGATATCTCCCTCATCGTTTTTTAGCTCCAGTATTTTGTTGGCGCTTCTGTAGTCCATAGCTGATCTGTGGAAGAACTTTGTGTTTTGCTCCCCTTCTCTCAGCCAAAGGATTCTAGATTTCTGCTTCCATAGTGTTTCTTCCTGCTTGCATCTGTTGTGCCATTGCTGTGTGAGCTCCTCTTCTAGCTTGCTGGTTTCCTCCTCTCTGCGTCCTACCATACCTTCCTTTTGGATCTGTTCCAGTTTGTTTTCGATGATGGCCTTCTCCTGGAAGATATTTCCGAAGACTTTCTTATTCCAATCTTTCAGTTTTAGTTTGATGTTTTTTAATTTCTGTTGAAGAATATACATTTTGGAGCCTTCCTCCCCTATGGGATCTGACCACTACTTCTCTACCATCTCAAGGAAGGTGGGGTGTTCTATCCAGAACTTTTCAAACCTGAAGGGTTTGTTTCTAGGAGAGCCCTGTATCTCAACTGCTAGAGATATCGGCCAGTGGTCTGATCCTCCACTAGGGAGGATATTTGATTCCACAGCCGTTCCTTCTAAGAGCAGGCTTTCTGAGATTAAAAACCGATCTAGTCTAGAAGATATGAGCCAATCTCCCCCCCTTCTATTGTTCCACGTATACTTGCCACTCTTGGGATAAACATCAACCAGTTTTGCCTTATCTATGAAACTTATAAAGGCCTCTCCATCCCTGTGTAGTCTCCTTAGGCCTCCTTTTTTCTCCAGGAGGGAGGTTATCATATTGAAGTCTCCCCCCAGAATAAATTTTGCATTATGGTGTCTATTTATGAATTTGGTGAGCGAATCAAGAAAACTAATTTTATCTTCTAGCTTTTGGGGACTATAGACATTGATACATAGAAAAGAAGATGAATTACCTGTCGGCTGCACCTCCAGTGCCAGGTAATTTTTGCTAGCTTCAGCTGTGATTAGTTGAAATCTTCTTGTATCCCAAAAGGTCGCTAAACCCCCTTCGCGTCCTTTACTTCCAATCTCCAAAACTTCGAGATTCCTACCTAACTTCCCTCGTAGCTTGTCTATGAGTTCACTGTTGCATTTGGTTTCTTGAAGAAACAGCATGTCCGGGTTATACTTTTCCATCTTCCGTTTCAGAACTCTCTGTTTGGCCTGACTACTTATCCCTCTGGCATTCCATGAGATGATCTTCATAGTTAACTATTTTGTTGGAAGGACGGGTACTCACTTAACTGCCTTATCAGGCCGGCATTGATTAACATCTCTCCAAGTTCCTGTAGGTGTTCTATGCTTGTCTTACGGCCTCTTCGGCGTTTGTGTCTGGAGCCTGAGGTTCTTCCTAGCTGCGTTTGGTAATGGGGTAAGCCTCCCTTGATTATACCGAGTTTGCTCTTCTGTTTTACCATTATTGCCTTCTGCCGCGCTATATAGAGGTCATTGACCTTCCTTATTTCTTCCTCTGGAACTGCTTCCATCCCTTTGGCTTTCCAGCTTTCCACCAGCGCGTTTAGGTCCATCCCATCCGTTGCTAGGGTATCTTCCAGCTCCAAATCCTCGCTTCCTGCTTCACTAGTTAACATATCTGTTTCCTCCTCTGTTTCTACTGTTCTGTCTTGCATGAGGATTTCGCCTGTGATTGTTGCATCTGTCCTTTTTTCTTCCCCTGTGGGTTTTTCCGGGTTCTCTTGCCTTTCCTCCCTGTGGAGCATGTTCTGCTTTTCCTCCGAGTCCGTCTCCAGGTCTAGGATCTCAAAGGGATTACTGAAATAATTTCTATCTGTGTTCCCTTTCATATTCCTCCTTCTGTTGGCTCTTTGCCTGTTCTTTGGTTTGGTGAAGTTGGTCTTGTCTCTGGTATTCTGTGTTTTCTCTTCTTCTGCTTCCTTCTTATTCAAAGGACAGTCCCTAACCAGATGCCCATGCTCGTGGCATTTCCGACATCTAAAAGGTATTTGCTCGTAGTCTAGCGCCTGAAAGTATTCTTCATCCCTATATTCGAGCCATACCCCCTCGTGTAGCGCTCCAGAGACATCCAGTTCTACACAGATTCTCGCGTAGGTTGTGTATCTTTTCTGCATGGTTGCTTCGGAGGCTTTGACAAAGGTCCCGAGCTTGTCCCCTATTTGCTTAAGTGCATTATAACCCCAATAATCGATTGGAAGAGAGAAAAGTCTGATCCAGACAGGCACCTAGGTAAAAGTCTCCTTCTCCGGGACGAAGTTTGGCTTCCAAGGTCTCATGTAGAGTCCTGCTGCTGCTAGGAAATATGGGCCACCCTCAAACACTCTATCCTTGTCTTCTAGGCTTGTAAAAACGACTGTAAAAAAACCTTTAGCTCCTAAATGTAGCTGCACGTCCCCTTTTGGCTTCCACTGCTATCTTATCCATTGGCACAGGGTTCTCTCAGACGGCCAGATTCCCATAAATTTGCAGATGATGGCGTGCTTAGCCATGTGTTCCCTGTAGGCTTGGATTTCAGGGTCATTGATTGTGATCCACAGGCTGTCTTCTTTTTTTGGCTTGCATGCGTTGCTGGTCACATGCGTTCTTTTGGGGTTTGCGCTTGTTTCCCCCTCCTTCTCCGGATGGATTATTCCCTTAATTTTTGGTTCTTTGTCTTTTGTGGGCTGCTCCTTTTCATTTTCTGATGGCAGCGATTTGCCATCAGTTTTGTCTTGTTTGTCAACAGTATTCCGCTTTACGGTGTTCCTGGCGTCTGCGGTCTTGTCTGTCTTGTTAGACGGTATCGGCCTTTTTTCCTTGTTGTTCCTGCCGCTGCTATGCAGCTTGCTGTTCATGCCCTCGATTCTTACTCCCTCTTTCATCTGCTGAGGTTGTTTCTGCAAGACAACTTGCTTAAAAGTCGGGGTCCCACTGGACCCCTCTACGTCCATCCTGTCCGACAACAATGCCCCCTTTGAAACTGTGCTGCCAGAGTGGGTCTGTGGGGTTCCAGACCTGCAACGCCTGCGGGAAATCCTAACCCTAGCTAGGTTAAACCGCCATTAACGCGCTTACGACCTCCATCTAAGGTATTCTCCCCAAAGACGATTTATGTTGAGGCTATCAAAAGTGTTAGTTTTTCGCCGAGAAGAAGAAGATGGCCCCTTTACCATTGATTCCAGTCTTCATAGAAGAACCATTCAGAAAATGGGGACTATAATTCATTGGAGAGATTAATCCCCCCATATCTCTTGGAATATTCAACATAGTACTCAGTATCATCATACAAAGGACCACCCAAAAACATACCATCTGATCCTGTCGAAGTTTGAAGAACCAAGTCACCCTTTTCAGAAGACCATTGCTACTGTCATTTTGAGAAATTATTTTAATGTCAACACCTAGGGTTGCTAGCAACAATGACCCTAAATGTAATTTCCTAGGCACCCCATAAAAGAAGGAATAATAGGTTGGCACCCATCAGTTTGAACAACAACGTGTTGACTTCTTGGATAAAACAAGACCTTTTCAAAATTATTTTTCTCACCAAATTTCCTTTAATCTCTTAGAACAAAGACCATTTCATCTTCATGATTGGCCCAATGAGTGTACTGATATACAACAATGTTTCTTGGTCCATTAGCACTTGAAACAAGTTTGACATTATTGATCATATCTATAAATCTACAATAGTGCTTCGAGACAATTCATTTGCTTTGGGATAAGAACTTGAATCAACATGTATTTCACCACTCAGTAGATATTTTTCACTAGTCAAATATATAGGCTTGTGGTTCAATACATTGAATTCTAATGAAGACATTCCAAAGAAAATGCACGAGTTCAAGAAATGAAGCATGTGCACATGAGAAGCTTTGAAGTAGATTTGCTACCATCCTTTCTCAATCAACAAATTCATTGGTTCTTTGTTTGGCTGTACGATGTAAGAAGCCACAGGATGAGTAGACATAATACGCAACCAATAGCCTTTTTGGATAAACACTATCTCTGAATGATTAGAAACACCAACATTGACATCAATAACCTTTCTCTCCCAACACCACTCATCATCCCAATCTAACAAATCAGATGAAGGTCCATGTTTTACCTCAAGACGCAATGCACCAGGTAGGACTTTCTCAAATATGAAGTCACTTCTCTCATTTATTAAACTTAAAGAGTTAAGCTTCTCTGAACCTAGAGTTCAACAGCCAGAGAAGTAAGTGATATAGAAACCGAGTCACATCCTTCCTTGCATATTACTGATCATGGATATCAACAAGGGCCTTTATAAATTCAATGCTAAACATTGGTCTAGTTACTGTCACATCAATATGTGATGGTGAAAATTGAAGACCAGAATCATGTTCCTCTATTGTGGTCAGTGGGGATATTCGATATTAACATGGTTGACCCTCGAAGTAGAAGTTTCCCATATCATAAATCCTCTTTAGTTGAAGCTTAACATTGTCTGGCCCACGTGTCAAGCCAACTTGACACTTGCCATAATAGCCATTTGTCACTAATTTTAGGGAACCACAAATATTATAATGTATTTCTTCTATCTTTGGGATTGAAGCCATGTTTGGCACAACCATGAAATTCTCCAAACTGCTAAACTCGAAGTGATCCTTCTCATCCTTGATTGTGTAGCGTGTTGTAGTTGCATGATCAATTTTGTAATATCCCAAGACATATGTTGTAGCTCTTTCTCATCCATCAACTAATATCTTAACACCTTCAAAAAAGACTCCTTCAAAAGTCACCACAAGTACTCCAACTAAGAAACATGTGACCTGAAATCATTGAGATATATTAACATGACTGTGCTCAACAAGAACCTCTATAGATGGAAGTGAAACATAAAATATTGTATTCTCAACCTTGTAGAATGGCAACAACCTTTATTTTCCACATGGAATAAAATTAAAAGAAAATTTTCCATATGCATCAAATATTGCATGACAAAGAGCTTGATCTAGCCAAGGAGATTCTTTGAGGGCACTTCACCTCATGGACATCATCTGAATAAAGGTATACATGAACACCTAAAATAGGGTTACCATAAGAAACAACTAAGCTATCCAAATCATAACTTGGGACATAAAAGATGTCATCTACTACCAGATTTCCAAAGCCCAACTCCATCTCTGGAGAGCCTCTTTGGACAATTGTTAAGAGAACATGAGAATCACATATTTGAAAGAGAATATTATAGAAAATATACTCTATAAACCTCAATCATTGTACCTCATGCGTAGTGCCATCCTAGCTAGGATCAACATTAGGTATGACCTTGTATCTTCTTCCTCTGTTTAACAATTGGCTCATAGAGCCCGCTCTTTCCACTTCTTCACGTTTGATTTCATGGAGGGCTACTGTGTCCTCTGGACACTCATCCTTAAGGAATCTCCAAACTTATTATGTGTATCAAATGAAGGCAAAGAGAGAAAAATATCATGGCCTTTCCTTTTTGAAAAAAAATGTAGTGGGATTTGATATGACCTGATATTTGTATATTGCTCGAGGATTGATGAAGTTTATGTATTCATGATGGGAAGAAACTAGCCTATATTTCCTTGGAGTAATATTTGTAAACGTGTAACTACCTCCCTGCAACATAAACACATCATTAATGAGATCATTTCTGGTGGAAATGAGTTCAACGTTCATATTGGCACGACCTCCATTTATATCTGGACAACTTTATGCTCCAACATCCCCCATCACTCTCCTAGAAATAGTGAATCCAGTGAAGTGAAAATTGATGTCTTCATGGCCACTGCAACATTTGTGATCCATTGATACATATTCAACTATTTAAGATATATTCACGAAGTCAAGTGTTGGCTCAAAAGAGTCATCAGGGAAAAGACCCTGGGTTCGGGTACAGGAGGCTAACAGTGGTCCGTTGTAGTCTAGGACAACGCTGAAATTTTCACTTTACCTTGAAGGGAAAGGAGTCTCACCCGAAGTGCGCCTGGACCAAAAGGGAGAAGGGTTCAACATGGGGTTGAAGGAATATTAACCGAGCGCAGGCGATCACACACACGCATATCCATTATATGAGAAACAGAGATAACAACATCCTTGAATCATACACATATATCCATTATAGAGAACATAAAGATAACAACATCCTTGAATGAATATATGAATTACCATCTACATACAATAGATAGACTATTCAAAGTTTTAATAGACCCACTAAGCACGAGGCCAAATACATCAGAAGTCACAACCAACATTGGCTCTGTCTTGTATTAAAATTAACATAAAAGATTACATTATGATCCAGAATTCGCCATAAGTATTACATAAAGTACCTGGCTCAGTCGCTCGGGTTCAGATCAGTTCTGCAACCAAGTCCCTCAGATCCCAGCACTCTATCATTCGGCCTCTGCAACTGTGCATCCCTTCACCTACAACCGACTCCTTCTTCCACTAGCAGGTTCAACAACAACCTTTTTCCTCTTTGCTCTTCCTCTTTTATGTCCTCCTCAGTTTCCTGGACTACAAGTTCTTGCTCGGTTGTTTTCTCCCTTAGCTGCTTTTGCGCCTTCCTGCCTCCTCGGCTACCTTTGCTTTCCGCTACCACCTTATCACCAATCCTCCACAACTGTTCGTTCCACCACCCAACCATTGCTGCCATCTATCTCATTCCTGTCCTTCGGTCAGTAAAAATGGGTCAAAATCTTTCAAAATTTAATGAAGGCCCCAATAGGCCCTCACCATAATTTCTTGACTCGTCCCTGATTCAAGTCATTTTGACCTCTAGCGGTCCTGATGTTACTTCCATGTGCTCTACAGGTGGTGGCTGCGTTACTACCAGAATTGTCTCTATTGTTTGTTGTCCTGACACTTTTACTGCTCTGATCCTTGCTTATGGAGTGGGTGTCTCTTTTGCCTTAATCCTGGCTTGCAGTGTGGCATTTGTTCCTGTGTCCCTTTCTTGCCATTTTGGTTCCTCCTTTCCAAATGAAGGCTCCAACTTTGGGACTAAGGCTGTTGTCTGGTGCCTGAAATTAGTGTATCTTTGAAGGGCCAGGTCCCAGTTGGTGAGGATTGCATCAGTACCTTGAGTGAACGCTTCAGCCAATTGTGATATTAGGTTTCTTAGCTACTGCCTCTGCAGTTCGTCCAATTGTTGGCTTCTGGAGTCGCATAACTCCTTCAAGAGTAGAAATTTCATACGAACTGGGGGCCTCAAATCTCTGATTATCTGTTTCGTCTTTGCTGACTCCTCCTCAATGTTGTTAACCTGGGCCTAGAGGATGTCGATTTGCTCATTGATCTGCTGCAGCTGAGTATGGTTTGTACAATCCTTTGTGCTGGAAAACAGTGATTGAATCTGCTCTCTTAGCGGGTAAACCTAGTGGTTCTTTAGTGCTAAACTACCTAACAATTAGGGCGTATCCGTTGGTGAGGGCCTTGGCCAAGGCTTTCTTCTTCACTTCTAGTTCTGTGACCTTTCCCTCGATCATCTGCGCGTAAATTTCCACGGGATCTGGTAGTGTGGACCTTACCATTTCTAGCTTCTGCCTCATCTCAGCATTGGTGGCTCCCAGGTGCGTGCACGACGTCTGTATGTGATCGCAACATTCGACCAACGTGCAGGCAGTTATGTCCGTTGGTGCTTCAGTGTTGGCCTCGGTGACGGTCAGCCATATAGATCTAAATCATTGTGTAATCTGATCAACCTCGGTTTGCAATTATGTGTTTGATTCTCGTAGACGATCTCGCTCCTCTGTCACCATGTGCAACTGCTTCATCTGTTGTTCGTGTTCTTTAGCTAGGTCTTCATGGAGGCTCTTGGCCTTGTGTGCTGCTTATTGAATAAAGGAAAATAATTGGGCTGATGAGCAATGATGGAATGTATCAGCATGCATTGTGCTTGGTTCAAGGAATTGCTACTATAGGGGTAGGCCGCTCGTGATGGATTTATCAGAATGGGAGGCGGGTGAGTGGTCCTGCTGGGATGGTGGATTGAACTATGGGGTGGTTGGAGTAATGCTAGGGTTTGGCGAGACTATGAGCTTTATAGGGAGAGTGGGCAAGTATGGTTCAGTCCTTTCCCCCTACCAAATGGTACCCAAGCGTCTCCCTGCTGGTGGGTCCAACCCAAGTATAGGTGACGTACTCTCTGCTGGTGGCGTTCCCATGGTCAAGGTGCTGCCCTCTATCCGACCGGCTAACTAAACTTCAGCTTCTACAATAGTGCTTCGGTGGCCGAACATGAGGATCTCGTACAACGTCGTGGAAGTGGAAGCGGTTTGTGGGGATGACTCCTGCAACTATGGTAATGCAGTGGATGTAGTGGCTGGGATTTCTTCGACTATGGTGGTTGCGAGAATTGACTGCTCGACCTCAATAGTGAGGTCAACGACTGGAGCTAGTGGGTTAATTCTCGGCTTTTTAGTAGCTAAATTTTTGGCCTGTGGGGTTCGGATGACTTGCTTTTTCTACAGTTTGGGGACCGTGATCTAGGAGAGAGCCTGAGTTTTTCCTGAGGGAAGAGCCATAGTGAGCGGTGGTGTTATAATGGGGGAAAGCATGGTGGAACCTTAAAAGTTCTCAGGATAGTTACCCTCACCTGGCTCGAAGCTAGCGACTGTCCACCTTAGTTTGAACATCTTTTCTTCTATCTCGAGTAGCATCAGCTAGAGTACTTCATCGGCTACCTGCTTTCGACTTCTTTCTTCCCCATCTCCCTCTCAGTACTGTGGCATCAAAGCTCCAAAAGGGTAATTAGTTTTCCCTTCCCTTACCTTGCAAGCCACTCCTGGCCAGGACTCCACCTCTCTGTGCAATGCTTGCTCCATCAGGCTAAACCTCTGCAGCCTCAATTTGAACGTGCTCGAGTTGAAGCACCACGGTCATAGGTAAGTGTGCATGTGGGAGGCGCTAAACCAGAGCTCGCCTGAGAATTCATCCAAGAGAGCCTTGGGTATCCTCTCAGTGGACTGAATGGTGTCCAACATCTGCTCATACCATCTCTTGAAATCTTTCTCATTGATTTCATTTGTGTTGGGATCCCCCAATGCCTTCCACAGTTCGTACTTGAGCATAATTGGCTGGTCTTCGGTAATGGTTTCCATTTTCCTCTCTAGTGGTGGCCTCCATTTCCACATTTCTAGTGCCATTAACAAGTACCGAAACACAAACCCAGTGCTCCTCCTGTACACACTATTCACAAGCCTCGAATAGCTCATTGAGCACGAAGGCTGACCAATTGAGTACTTCTCCTTGGCAACAGTGTTCCGCAATTGAAATGGTGTCCAAGGTGCACTCGTTCCTCGTGAAATGCCTCATTGTTTTTCCTGACATAAGATAGCAATAAAACCTGATATTATCCTTGTTAATCTTGTCCGGGTTTGCATCCCTCCCACCTCGCTCCATCCTATATCTAGCATAGATGATGTCCTCCGTTTGCTTCTTTCCCCGCCTGACCCCAACCTAGAACGCTATGCTGACTGCATCCAAACTTCTTCCAGCTCAGTGAGTCTATTGATATCCTCAACATGAATGGGGTATTCCTTGTCCAACCATAGCGACCCACCATGCATCCTTCTTGCCAGCAATTTTGTGCACTGCATGGCGGAAAATTGGGTGCCGAATATGGGAAAAATTCATAATAGGAATAGCATGGACCTTTGTATCCCCCTGAACTCATATCTGATTCTGGAGGCCCTGGTGCCATCCTCCTTTTAAAATTCTTCCGCATACACCTCCCTTTTCATGGCCAGAAACTGGAACCCATCTGTGAAGTCATTGTCGATCAGATTCAACCTATCATAGTTCCCATACAGATCATCCACTGCTTCAATTCGTGCATCAAGAGTGTTCTGCGGAACTGATATAATTCCTTTCACCATCGCTTCTCTTCTGTAGTAAACTATATGCACTGGAGGTTTCTTGCTTCTCTTCGTCTACTCTTGTTCTTCAGAGTGATCCTAGAATTCTTCTGTGATTTGAAATTCTAGTGTCCCCTACATCCTCCTATGATTTAAGTAGACAACTTTGACATGACATCCCCTGACTGACGAGGCTTTAATCAACTAACTACTCCGGCGACATTTCCATGTATTCTAGCTATATCTTTCCACCATTGGTTGACTTGGACGTGACAACTACGACGTGGTCTGGAAAGTACAGAGTGGGTTGCATGGTGTCTTTATTTTTCCATAATGAGTTTATTTATTAACTAATTCTATGCTTAACAGGAAATATTTTGCAACCCTATCCTGACAATTGCCTTATGAATTACTTAATCATGAAATAACTATTGGTGTAGTGGATGGGACAGGTACTTGTGCAATCATCAATTATGGAAAAGGTTTGAACCTACGTGTATTTTGCTGATGAGGATGACATGTGTGGCCATTATCTCTACTAACTAGGCCTACCAATGTGACAACTGACACTACCCAATCTCTGGTGACTAGACCTACCAAAGTGACCATTGCCACTGACACTACCCCCTGACCACAAATGGGTTGCAGCATCCCAAGCTTGGCCACAACCTTATTATTCGAACAATTTTTTTATTTATTTTTTTCACTTGCAAAAGAGTTTTAGGTGCGCTTCATTCACCCATCCCTATAGTACGAGTCCATCCAGTTGTGCGAGTCTCACCATGCCCAAATATTTTATTTTTGTGATTATGAATGGGCCTAACCATTGCATCTGCAGTTTTCCTGGGAACTTCTAGAACTTGTTGTCATAAAGTGTTGGCTTGATGGGGCCTAACCTAGGTTCATAAGTGTTTTAGCCAAACAAATCCTGCACTACCAGCCCTTTCGGCAACAATCCGTAGAGCTCGAACTGAAGTCTCACCCGAGGTAGTATAGGAGGGTGTTGGAACAAGGTTTCCACACCCCAGGGATGTCTTGATGAGGACTGGAAGGGTCGCGAACCAATCTGCGCACTCGCACTACTCTGCTCTGCTTGTCTAACCTTCACGAAGCTTGATGATGAGGCTTTTCTTAGATTCTTAGTATTATCATGGTTATTATAGATCAGATCTAATTCTTATGGTCTTTAAGCAAGCATTTAATAGTTATAACCAGTGCATGTACCCATATATCTTACAGATATGCATAAATTCAGAACATAAGCAAGAAACACATATAGATCTGTGATAAAACACACAATATTTCTAGAACAACTTATCTCTTATTAACTTTGATCTAGTACATTCCCATTCCACCCTGCGCACTCAGCTGCAGGGGTCTGCGCACACAGCTTCAGACTCTAGCAGGCCTCTACGCACAGAGCTGCAGAGCCTCTATCTATCTACTATCACCCATAAATCGAACTTACAAACTTAGAGCGAACTTAGCATTCATAAACCCATAACATTCAAGATCCAAACTAAAATCTGCCTTCTTCCCTTAGAGCCCCGCTCTATTTATACATTCCCATGGTCCGCGGACCATGGGCAGGCCAACTCACTTTCTATTTTCTTGCATTATTTTTGGGTGGACAACCCTTTGACTTGACTCATTACAATTCATGCTCCACGCACTTCATGGAGATTTTACCACACTTTTACCCAAAATTGCAGGCTTTAATCCCCAAACCCATTACACGGGGCCTCCACTACCCAACATGCCCCCAACACAATGATCGTGACTCATCCTGAGTCACTCGGTTGGTGCGTTGATCTTTGCACATAGTTCCTCCAGCAACCTTTGCACTGTACTGACATCTACCACACATTCTTCCGTTGTCTACTGTATCAATTGTGCCCGGCGTTTTGATGCATTATCGGAGGCACCTTCTTGCCTGAGTGCATATGTGTCCTGCAACTGGGTTAGCTTCCCTTCGATCGTAGTGGTAACCATGAATGCCTCCTCAAGCCAAGGCTAGAGGCGCACTTTGAGCCCACCTTCTCGTTCTCGTGTGGTGTCCACCTGCTCCTTTAGAGCTTGGGCCTCCCTCATCTTGGCCAAACGCTGAGTGATGGCGATTGTTTGTGAAGTCCCTCGGACATTGCCATAAGACTTCTACACCTCTTGCGCTTCTGTCTCTACCTGCTACAGTGTTGGGTCTTCTTGTAGTGATGTGAGCGTAAGAAGGGGCTGATCCAATAATCCCATGCAGTCTTATACAACGTGCTCTATCACTTGCAATCCTTCTTGAATTTCATGGCAATGTTGCTCTCTATCTTCTGGGGGTGTAGTAGGTTGCGCCTTCATCCTTAGCTCCGTAGACTGCAAGTTCAACTCCCACTGAGCTTTCGCGGCCTTTGCTTGAGCCTTCCGAAATCCTGCCGCCATGTGATGAATCTTGTCGGTTGCAGGGAGTTCCACTGGCACAGCCAGTTCTGGTACACTACTATAGACCTCCTCCACGGCCTGTTCCAATCCTTGGTTATGTGCAATCAAGTCGTCGCGCTATAGACTGATCTGTTCCAGATTTCCTTTTTGCTCCATTAAGAATTGGAGGGCGCGACCTTCCTTAGCACAAAGCTCAGCGATTACCCCATCCTACAATTGGTATAGGGTTTCTCTAGGAAGGGTGGCCAAGTTCAACCCCCAACCCCTCATATCGCCTTCGGCCTCTGCTAGGATAGCACCTGGTGGTAATACTTAGGTGTTCATTGTGATGGCACGCACCATCTACTCTGCTGCGAGCATTCCTTTCGTGAGGGTCAGAATCATCCCTCCTGGAGGTTGTACCTGTAATGCCTACAATTTTGCTCTAAGTGCCCCCAACACAGTTGTTTGCTCCGTCATTAATTCCTTCAGAGCACCCTTAGTTATATCGTGCACTGGTTCTCTACTGGCAAGAAGATCCCCCTCTAAATTCCTTGCTATCTTTGTCTTTTTGCGTGCTGGTGGCTGCTCTTGGGTGTGCGGTCTCTTTAGTTGAGTTGATGTTGTGGTCAGGTTTGTGTGCTCCTGTGTCTCCACTTCCCCCTGTAGATCCTGCTCCATGGACATTTCCTCCATAATCTCTTCGGTGGGCGCAGTGATGGTCTCTGCTACTGCCTCGGTCGCCTCCCTCTGCATGGGTGTTTTCTGTTCCTGATGCATTCTTTCTGCCAAGTTTGTGATTCGCAACTTGACTTCCTTCTTCCACTGTTGAGCTGCAATCTTTTCTAATTCGGCTACGTTTGGCGCGCACCACTCTGGAGGCCATGCCACCATTGCCTCAAAAATGGCATCATCCATTGCGATGAACAGAAGCTTCACCCATGTTCGAGTGGGATCCTTTCGCGCCCTAATATATAGATTATGTATATCCACCTTGAACTCAGCTACGCTTTGCAAACAATTGTATACTGTCAGGGATAACCGTGGTCTACAGTTGATCCGTGTCTGGATACTCACCTCCATGAATATCCAAAACATCTTGATCTCATGAATCCTCGTGGCATCTTTCATAGCCCAGAGCAAGTTATACAGCACAGCTTCAGGTAGGTTCTTGTTAATGTCGGGAAATTGGCCACCCTTCGGTAGCTCTCCTGCAACCAGTGGGATTCTTAGGAGTAACCATCCATAATGGAAAGTCTTACCATGCTCCTGGGCTTCCTGAAAATTCATCAAAAATTCGTCACAGAGAAACTGTGCCCAGTTGAACTGAACCCCTTCTGCGCATTGCTCTGCAAGCGTAATGACAAAGGCGGGCACCTCATCTACGCAACGTTTCCTCATAAGTTTACCGGCTAGTAATTGGGTGGCAATGCACACCCCTTAGTCTTTGATGCTTGCTATTACATACCCTCGCTTCCGCTTTTCCAGCTTATACTTAAGCTTCATGGCTTCTGCGAGGTCGCTACTCATTCCGACTATATCTGTAGGATCGTTTCCTTTAGTAGGCAGCTAGGAAATTCGGTGTATTAAATTGGCTGTGATGGGAATCATTTCCTCCAGCCAAAGATACCCATCATGTAATATACATAGTAACTGTCAGATAACAAAGATTTTGATGGCTGCATGGTGATAGTGGGGTATCCACCTTAGATTGAGTAGTCCCACCTTCTCCACACCCTGTAACCACTTCTGCTATAGTAATTTTTCCATGGCCAATTGGGGAAAGTTCTCACTATCCACGAGATCCCAATCTTAGAACTTGATATTCAGTATCCGACCCAATGGTGGACAGTCAAACCTTATTTCATCTGGAAGAAGCAGGGTCTGGAGCGAAATCTTCGTGGCATCCAATTCCTTCGGTATCTTTTCCATCCCTTTCCTTGGATAGATATATGGTGGTAATGTTATCGCCAAAGGGACTTAGGAAACATTTTCCTCTTCCTCATCCTATGCTTCAATCTGGGCGATCAGGGCTTGTAAATCTTCCTCTTCCTCCTCGAGTTCAGTGGTGATTGCCTTGTCTTTTTCTGCCATTAACAGTTTACTAAATCGTGGTGATGCCCGGACTAGCCCCAATAGTCTGTTTGTCTTTCTGGTGTCACAAAGTGCATGGGGACTTTGGAACCTCTGGGGCAGTAGCCACCTCTCCTAGCTAATTCTGGGTCAGATAGGGATTTTCCACGAACCTTAACCTAGTTCTAGACATGGTTTCTATCCTGGATTCGCTCGGGTACGTACTCATGGGTGGCCAGGTAGCAGGGTGCTTGCTGCTCTGCACTGGCTCGAGTCTCAAATATCCAAGGGTTGTTGTGGGGCTACCCCAACGGTTTCTATAGGAATGTGTGAGTTTGAATTCAACCCTTCCCTCCACTTCTGATTCATTAATATCTTCTTGGCGGCAGATCTTTTCGTATCTAGCTCGGAACTCCTGTCTTAATGGCCCACCGCCTACTCCTTTCTATCATAACTTGGACTTTTTGTCATGAACAGTGACGTCAATGGTCACCTCCCAGCCTTCCCACACAGCAGTGCAGCCCTGTTTGCACGACTGCGATCTTGCTGACCAACTGGCCCTGCACAGAACCTTCTTTCCACCTAGTTCTCCTACAGACTTGTTTATAGTCCCGCGCCTCCTTTAAACTACATGGAGTGTTGAGACTACACTTTCCATAGATAGTTAGGTGGTCATACCCCATGTGCGAGACTTCCGCTTCCCAGATAGCCTGGGTTGCAGGCATCCTTCAAGTACCTTTGTATTTGATAGCATGTTGTGTTCTACGCTTCTTTTTTTAGTAAGGTGTGGTCGCAGCCATGATAGTAGGGTCACAGCAATGGCGAGGCCTAGTTTCCTTAGTTCCACGCAGTCCATTTGTGTGCCTCCTGTGTTTAGTTTGCTAATTTCTTCATCCACCATCACGCTTTTTCTCCTCAACCGTGCTCATTCTTCCTCTAGTTCACGAAGTTTCAAGCTCTTGCGTCGAATGGCTTCCTATAATTTCTGAATTGCTTTACCCCGGTCCTCGCATCCTATCCAAATTGTGGGAGATTCCGCTGTAATCCTGATTTCATATTGTCTTATCGACAATGGGATCATCTTTACCCTCCTCCTATTGCTTATGGTCCTATATGCCCATCGAACCCTGGGTACGTGCAATTTCTTATTGGTTTCTTTTGTTTGGTGAACTTTGTGCATGTTTCTACCTATTTTTCTGATTACTCTATCACGATCAGCTGGCAGAACGCGTTGCTTTTCCTTCTGTCGCCTTCTACATTTGCGCTAGGTCCCCCTAGCCTTCTGACATATATTTCACAATGGCGCAGTTGTCGTGCCCAACACCCCTGCTTGTGAACCGTGCTGCTTCCACTCCAATATCATCTTTTCATAGTGGTCTACAAATTTCTCAACGTTTGTTGCACCCTCATTGGTTGGCAGTTCCCTTGCTTCGGTCGTCACGCATCGTAGTGATCCCACCATCATATTACAATTCAACATTGTTACTTCATGCAATAGGTTCTACCATTGCTCTATCTCTTCATCTGAATCCGACATGCAGGAGTTGTCTTGTTCCCATGAGATTCTCCCATCTGCTATCGAATCCAATCAATCCTAATCTTGCACTGTTATTTGGTAGGATGCAGTCCAGTTCATCGTCACTATCCTCATAGTGCACAGGTTTATTGTAGCGTGCTCCTTCAGCTGGGTCTAGCAAAACTATTACACGGAGCAACTTTTCTCGAATATCATCTTCCGTCGTTTTATGTTGATGATCCCATTCATGTCTGTGGCCCAGTCTATTCCTAGCAATGCAGGGTACGAACTACTGTCATCCACAATTTCTATTACCTCAAAGTCTGTCTATGTACTTACACCTTCAATGTCCATTATCACCCCTTGCAACCTTCCCATTGGTAAGATCTTTTCTTGGTTGGCCATCTATAATTGAATAGGAGACCATTGTAGCGCGAGCCTGCCCATGCGTTCCCATGTCTGTTTTGGTAATACATTCACATCTGACCCCAAATCTAGGATAACCTGATCCATATCATATTCACCAATTTGAGCTGTCAATCACATTTCCCACTCACAGCGCAAAGCATGCTTTCCCAGTTTCCGGACCACGTGTAGTTCTCCTAACCCTGCACACCTAATGATCAGCTCTTGTAGTCCCTTAACTACCTTATTGTCATGCAACAACTTCATACATGTCTCTAAAAATGTAGTAAGCATAGACGGATCCATTCCTGGCTCAAGTGGATTCCTACTATCTGAAGTAGAGGCCTCCGTGAAGCTCTTCGTAGCTTCCTTACACATTTCCTTCACGTGTTCCATCTCAGATTTAGGTTTCACTGTGGGAGCCTCGCGAACCTCTGAATCTTCTCCGGGCTGTTTCCTCTTATCTTCCCCTATAGTTGCACCGCTTCTGAGTACCATGTTTATGCTGGGGTCCTCTTCGCGCGATTTGGACCTCATCATTTGGATTAGGGTGGGCTATAGAACCCCTTTCTTATGCATTTGGGCAATCAGTGCTGGGAAATCTACCATTTCATGATCAAAATGCTCATAGTGCAGACAAGATATTCTCGCCGGGTTGGTACAGTTGTGAGCATAGTGCCCCATCCCTCCACAATTATAATAGATCAGTTATCTGTGTCCTCATTGTTATAGACATTTTTGGGCACTACAACCCCAAGCATGAAATGTCCATAAACCAAGGGATCCTAAGTCCCTAAAAGTGTTGTTCTAACCCCTAAAGGAACAAGGTCAACAGATTACAGCTTCTCCTAGAAGTTCTCCATGAAAAACTACTCAAAACTGGTCAAAACTGGACCATTTCACTTGCTCCATGGCTAGGGTGCGATGCATCGCACCTTGTACACACGGGAAGTGTTTGCATTTCAAAAATCCCTTCTGTGGGGTGCGATGGACAGGAAAAGACAAGTGGCGGAGACAGTTTGCGAGGTGGATGATCATGGAATCTTCCAGAAACTTCTCCTGGGACACTTGCCTCTCAAAATCGCCCAAGGATGAGTAAGAGATCAATGAGATCTCCAAGTGGAATCAAGAACTATCAGAGAGAAGACACTAATCAAAAACCCAGAGCTGACTCACACCTCTGCAAATATCTATATACAGATCTCTCATCCCAGAGATCCAGAGGTTGGAGGCTGGAATTTTGCATATTGTAAGGAATTGTTGTTGGTTTCCTGAGACAAACATCAGATTGATTGGGTGATCTAAGCTTTGTTTGAGGTGAAGAGGGGCTTCTTTGCTGGGAGGTTGATGCTGGGTCAGAACAACCGGTTGTAACTCCTCTTGGCTCTTTTCTTGTTTATCAATAAAAGCTATTTGAGTTTTCCTCCATGCTTTTGTTTCATTGATGCTTGTTACATTTGTATGGTCAATTTACATCTGACCCTAGATTGTTTATGATTATAGATCCATATCTTTGTATAGTGCCATGCTTCTGTGATCTTACAGGTACTTTGTGAAGCTAGGCGTGCAAGGGAGTAGGTAGCTGAGGACTATCAAAGAAGAGAGGGATCAAATCAGGAGATTGGCGCAAGACAGAGGTTGGTCTTTCTGTTCCTCTCTATCTATATTCATAAAGGAAAAACAAAAGTAGCTTTTCTCTGTTTGTTTCTAAGGCAGCTGTCACACCTTAATGGGATAGAGCAGTTCTAAATAGACACTTTTCCCTGTAACAAAATGGCGACTCCGCTGGGGAACTAATTAGTTTGTTTGTTTATCATTCTTTGTTGTTTGTTTCATAAACTTACAAGTAGCATTCAAACTTCATTTGCCATAACAAATGCAAAGTAGATAACTGCTACTTCAATCCATCTACTGGATCTGTTTATGATTTAAACAACTGATTCACAAACTATCTGATTTCCCTTGTGATAGCTCTTTGATCCTCCTTAGATCTACCCCTGATTGTTGCATTACTGATTACTTTTTGCTCGGCCAAAACCCAAGAACTAAACTACAAACTGTGACCCGGAACCCGAACAGAGTCTCGTTTCTGGCCCAGCGCAGTTACTGTTCAGAGATTCTGAATTTCAGCGCACTTCCCGAGTGGAAAAGCTGCGCTGCATTTCAGATTCTCTCTGTTACAGGTGCGCTGATCAGACTAGCTCTGTGCAATTGTGGCTTCTGTGATTCATTCTTTCCAATTCTATTCCTGAATTTTGCTGCCTGTGATCAGTATATGTCTGTTTGAAAACCATTTTCCTTGCTGTTATTCTGCCTCCTTTGTACAAAAGAACTGTAGATGTTTTTGTGTGTTTGTTGAGTCGTTTACAGTTCTCCTTTGCAAAAGTAGCGTAATCGTACAGTCGTCCTTTGATTTGAAACTGTCGCAAGTGTCGATTTCAATCGTAGGAAAGAGTTTGATTGCTGCTGATGGTCGATTATCCTGTTACTATTGCTTTTGGTCTGAATTTGTAATTTTCTAGTGTCGAGAACAAGTATTCAGTTCAAAATCGTAAAGTGTTGTGATCGTCTCCAATTTTTTATTTCGAAAAGAAACTTGTTAATATTTGTCACTTGAAAAGAAATTCAGATTTGTGCATCAACTTTCTTTTTTAGCATTCATACACTAAGAAAGTCAAAAAAAAATACATTCATGTGCATTTGCATATAGACAGTCTGATTGGCTTGATTTAGGAAAGTGCATTTAGAGTGTGCTCTTTGCTCTTTGTGAAAAGATTCTGTCTTTCTTTTCCCTAGTAGCTAGGATTTTCATTGCATAAAGGAGATAAAAAGTTTGTTTATCATCTTAGATTGCATTTTAGGAATTACATCTACATCTTGTGGTGAACCCGAAAGGCAAACTTCATAAACAAGATCAACTTAAAATAAATTCAATGAATCTAACAACGCTTTGGAACTTAACGCACAACATTTAGAAGTCTAGGCTAGAGACGTATTCTAGCGTCGTAAAGCCTGGTAACTGTTGTTCTCACTGATGGTTGGGTGATTCCTCCACTTTGAGATGATAAGTGCCAGTACGGACTTGTGCTCCCACATACCATCGAGTATATTTTGGGAGACCCCAATAGGCTTAATCCTTTATCCATAGGAAGTCGTGTCTGCCGCCCTATCGATCGCAATGCACTGAACACAGCATTCGGGAAGATTGACTGCCGTACCGTAAAAAGTATTCTGCAGTTTTGCGATTGGTTTGGTAATCCCTCTACCTAGATTTCCAGAGCAGTCCCTTTCGTTCCTTTTCAGACTCCTTAACAGAAAAGGTCCATCTGAGCACTTGTCACTTCAGGCTCATTAAAAATCGAAGGAGACTAGAGTCATCTTTTGTTTTTTATCGACTCTTAAAAATTGAAAAAAAAATTGTGTCAAAGCGTCTAAAATTTATTTTAAACGGAATAATCATCACCTTTCCCTCGTTGGTCTTCGAAGTTAGTCTCCCTTCATCGCAAGTTCTTGTAGAATCGCTAGGAAATCTTTTGGATAGACTAGATATGTCTGAACAACCGTCAACATCTAGGACTGTGTCATCCGACACAGTAGCAGCAGAACCTCCTACTGCTACTCCAACAATGTTCACCGGTATACCATCTGTCCCGGCAAGTTATCAACAACAAGCCGGAGTCCAATCAGGCACTGTTTCGACGACATGGTCAGTTCCTATTTTTTCATCTGAATTATCGTCTGGTATTTCTTATGTTGAAACTCAAAAAATTGATCCAATGTGTCTTCAAAGGCCAATCTACCCTTTAAGTACTGGATTGCCACCATATGGAGGGCAGTATGCCTTTTCATTGTTCCCTCCCAGAGAACAACCATGTGGGAGTTTACAACAAAGTTCAGGTCAAACTGGAATTACATCCAGCGGTTGGGTACCAATACTACCTCAACAACCAAGGGTTGTATATTCAATGCAACCAGTCCACCCTGTGTCGAATATTCCCACTATACCTGCTATGGTGACTGCGTCGCAAGTTGTATGTCAACCCCAAGTTTCTCAGGTTGCAATACAACAGCCTCTTGTCTCAACGACTCAATCACAACCTCAGGTTAGTGCCTCCTTATCCGGAGCGACTCAGGCTCAAACAAGTACTATGACTTCTCATCTTGGTCAATCATCCAGTACTGGGCAACAGCCAATGGTCCAACAACCATGGCTAATTCAATCTCAACAACCGCCATTCCAGCAATCATATCAAGGACCTGAGCAACACGTCTTTGTAAATAATGGGCAACCGCATTTCCAAAGTGGTTATCAACAACCATATTATAATGGTTATGCCCATCAACCTTGTCAAAGTTGCCAGCATCAAATACATTATGCTGGTATGCAAAGACCCACTACTCAGGCGATTCCATCTTATCCTGGGTATGCTTCACCTAACCTGAATCAACAGTTGCCCTTTGTAGCAACTCTAGAATTACCAGATCTAAACCGGCTGACAAATGATCCAATTGCTTATGCCCCTTGATGGCCAGCGATTCCGCATAAACTTCCATCAAATATTCCTAAATTTAATGGAAATCCGGGTGAAGACCCGTCGAATCATGTGATGACATTTCATCTGTGATGTTCATCAAACACCCTAAACGATGATCCGATTAGGCTTCGCCTTTTCCAAAGGACATTAACTGGTCCGACAGCAAAATGGTATATCGAGTTACCCAAAGCTTCGTTTGACAACTTCAGTACCCTAGCCACAACCTTTTTAACCCATTTTCAGTTACCAATAAGGTACGAAACGGGAACAGAACTTCTTACCAATTTCAAACAGACAACAGCCACTCACATATCTGATCATATACATGAGTGGCGACGTCATCGTAGAATGGTAAAAACATATGTCCCCGATCAGCTCCTAGCTGAATGGTTTATCAAGTCATTACTACCTTCCATCACAGAAGATGTGGCAAAGGGGGGAGTCGTAATGGAAGAGCAAGTTATTGCTCGTGCGCAATATCTGGACTTGGTTTACACTTAGTCCGACACGCTCTACGATAAAATACCTGACGCCCCTAGACCGGAATTCTCAATTCCTCCTCCTCCTAAATCGAACAATGACTCTCATGCCGGCGATGGCATGATTGGCACAACAGACACGAAATCGACAAAGGCTACATCTAAAAAGGCCCGTAAGATTTCTATTCAAAATGAAAAAGATGAACTTCTTGCTTCGGAAGTAAATGTCGTATCAACAGATAAAGGCAAAGAAACCAAACAACCAGGGAGCAAGAAGAAAGGGAAAGGGAGAAAAAAGAAGCAGGATGAGTCATCTCCTGAAAAAGCTTCTGCAAACCCTTCTGGGCAAAGGAAACCCCCTGCGGGGTGTCATATATGCGATGAGGATCATCGGACGAGAGATTGTCCACATAAAGCTAAAGTTAAGAAACTCTTTAAGAGTTCAAAAACCTCAGCAGTATTGACTGATCCGTTTCCAAACCCGAGAACCAAACTGGTTGCTAATCAAAATGCTTCCCGATCCCAAGTGCTTATGTTGTCTATCTCAAAGCATCAAAATGATGCTTTGACAAGGAATAAAGATTACGGGAATCCACAGCTGTCGAATAACAAGGCTAATGAACAACCTAGTAGTTCAACAACAAATTTGACCGAAGTTGTGCCACCCATCATTCCTGAACCAATGATAAAGTCGCCAAAGGGAGTAGTACACAAATCGACATTTAATCCTCGTGCAAAAGTAGCACAGAATTATAATATAATAGAGGACCTGGCCCAATCGCCGTCCACTATGTCGACACTTGAGGTACCGCAAAATTGCCCCTCCCAAAAGCAAGCTTTATTATCAGCAATAGGTGGGATTGACCCAATGGATTCCAATCTTGTGGCCTTTGATCATAAAGGATATGACCCTCAGTTACCAGCTCAACTAGCTTTCCTTATTCAAGTGAAAGCCCTCAACAAAATTGTTCATCGAACAATTATTGATGAGGGGGCATCTACATGTATTATGTCGATGAGTTACTGGAAAAATTTAGGCTCACCACCCTTATCGCGATCATCAACAATGTTAAAAGCGTTTGATGGACTATCATACACTCCATACGGGATTTTAAGTAACTTGCAAGTTGAACTAGGGGGAAAAACAGTAGAAATAGATGTTGAAGTAATCGACGGAAACCTTGATTACAACATCCTACTGGGAAGGCCCTGGATATATGCCATGGCCACAGTTGTGTCGACCTACTTCAGGAAGATTGCATTTCCCTTCCAAGGAGGAATTACAATCGTCGACCAACAAACATTTCTCCCCAACAGTTCACAAGTTAAGGGAAGCATTCCAATGGTCCATGGAAGCAATCATTCGCTTCAAAATATTGGAGTAGGCCTCCTAAAAGACCCTGCCTTAATGGGTACTTTTGCCCTACCGCCTCCGAGTAATCTGACAGAAGTGGCCACAGTGGGAACCTGCAATATGAAATCTTCTATATCTAATGGATTTGGAAGATTCCTAAACATTTTGTCAGCATGGATCATCGCCCTAATAGAAATATTGTAGCAATCAATTTTCTTGGCCTGGGGGGAAAACCCAAATCAGCGCTCATCGAGTGTTTGGATAGATAGGTCTAAGGAATATGGCACCTCTTCAAATCCTTCATCGCATGTACATTCAACAGACGAAGGAATCATTCATTCAATGATAGGAGAGGCACCGTGGGAAGATTACCACCATCGCTCCCATCTTCCAAATTACCACGAAGATTATTCCAGCAACCTTAATCATCCTTCAGTTTTTGATTCTCTATCAAATACTGTAAATATGGTGGATTTCGAGGATGGTTCTTATCTCGTGTCGACCTCGTTAAAAAATGAAACAAGGAGTCATGAGGATAGTTCTTTTACTGTGTCAACCTCATTAAAAAATGAAACAAATCCCCTTTCCAAATCTCAAAGGTAAACCTTCATTCCAACCACCGAGTTGAATGCAATGAAGCTTGGGGGGCATGCACCTCGATTTGCATTATTATGCTGGGGGCATGCAAACTTATCACGAGTAGTGTTACTATAGGGTTCAAGCTCATTAAAAAATAAACCCACCATGAGTAGTGTTACTACAGGGTTCAAGCTCGTTAAAAAATAAACCCGCATCGAGCAGTTTTAGCACATAGTTCAAGCTCGTTAAAAAATAAACATAAGCTATGAGCAAATGTTTCCTCCCGCGTTTAAGCTCGTTAAAAAATGAACTATTCCCCGGTAAATAACCATCATGAATGTAGTACTTCAGCCATTAAATCCTTGGTCGTGTTTGCACCATCACCTCCACTTTTTCATTGGCCGATCATTCACCTCCATTTGATTGTTCACCCATTTTGAGGAACAGCTGCGAAGAGTGATTTCACTAGCCATCCTTGTGACACTGCCGTGATTGGAAAATTCCAAACCTTACCTGGAATTAGCTGCTACCCATTTTATCACTCGTTCCTCAAAAGACGAGTCTCCTTTAAGCTCTTTTCAACTGACTCGTAAAATATGAAAAGATTGTCGAGCAATTGGCCTCTCCAACTCGTTAAAGGGACAGGAAGTGCTATCCCTCCTCTAGATTTTAATATTTTTGGACCTGAGGGATTATTACACAAAAAGATCGAGCGCTTGTTTTGTTCGGCTCGTTAAAAGTATCGAAAATTCATCCCTTCTGTATTGTTTTATAATTTTTCGGACTTAAGGGATTAGATGACGAAAAAGGAATTTTGGAGTTACCTTTACGTTCCTTTTCAGACTCTCTAAAATTGAAAAGGACCGAGTTATCTTTGTCGTTAAACTCGTTAAAAGTATAATAGCGACAAACTTGTCTATAGACGAGAATGAGTTTCACTATCGCTAGGCTCGTTAAAACATAGCGATGGGTTTGCCCGAAGGGAAAATTATAGAACAAGCATATGTTATCCTCCTCAAGCTTGACAAAAATAAAGAGGTACTGGTCAGCAATGACTAGGGAAAATTGGGAAGAAAACTTGAAGAAACTTTGTTGGTAGCAAGTCGCTCTTGAACATGACACTTCCACTCCACGTCCGAGTCGGGTTGGGTTGTTTCATTCACCGGTCACATCACCATGGTCACATCATACCATCCAAATTTGGGGTTAATGCTACCAATCCATCACATCAGTGTCGCCGATATGTTCAAGAGAAGTCATTCAGAGAATTCACATGTGTCTCACCCACTACCATACATTTATACTCCATTCTTTCATGACCGCCACCCTGAACCTTATATCACCAGATCGTTTTCACCTCCATTAAAATCATTTACTCTGTTCCATGTCATTGATGTGGGATTCATTAAGGCCCTCCTGTGATGGATCGCTTCTTGTCGACATGAGCTCATTATCCAAGAAGTTGATCTAGGAACACCCCATTCAGTACTTTGAAGCTTGCATGCCTCAATGGCAAGTTTCTCACTTCCAGCGACAGGTTTACATCAATGGCCTTCGACCGAAAGATTTTGCGTGGTGTTCGACGCCAAGTCCTTTATTCACACCACGTGAATTGTACTGCAGTACCTTGAGGGTCGTTATCATTATTGGTGATTCCTCTCGCGCCTGTTAACAGCTTACATCATTGGCTGGTAATCAGGTGATTTCTTTCCATGTTCGACTCCAGAACAACTTTCACATGGATCAACTTGTACATCGAGTGAATATCGAACAAGATTGAAGACCCCGGATCTAGTTTCATCCATCCGGGCTGCGATATATATTCAGGGAAATAAAGACATCAAATGTACATCATTTCTACACAGATAATCATCCAATCAAAAAGATGATAGCTCTATCAGAATCATCAGCCTACACTCAGACGATTGTCTGTCCTATGTACATGAAAATGAATTTATAGAGTTGAGCATGGGAATGCCTGCCTCAGCTAGATCATGAAAATATTATGAAGATAATGTATTGTATTGTATCTTATTACAGGTCTCCTCCCAGCTTGAAAGAACTTCGGATCCTCATAATAAAGCATTTCACCCGACATCAAAAGATTAACAACCTCATGCTTTAGGGGGCAACTGCTATAGACATTTTTGGGCACTACAACCCCAAGCATGAAATGTCCATAAACCAAGGGATCCTAAGTCCCTAAAAGTGTTGTTCTAACCCCTAAAGGAACAAGGTCAATAGATTACAGCTTCTCCCAGAAGTTCTCCATGAAAAACTACTCAGAACTAGTTAAAACTGGATCATTTCACTTGCTCCATGGCCAGGGTGCGATGCATCGCACCTTGTACACACGGGAAGTGCGTTGCATTTCAAAAATCCTTTCTGTGGGGTGCGATGGACGGGAAAAGACAAGCGGCGGAGACAGTTTGCGAGGTGGATGATCATGGAATCTTCCAGAAACTTCTCCTGGGACACTTGCCTCTCAAAATCGCCCAAGGATGAGTAAGAGATAAATGATATCTCCAAGTGGCATCAAGAACTATCAGAGAGAAGACACTAATAAAAAACCCAGAGCTGACTCACACCTCTACAAATATCTATATATAGATCTCTCATCCCAGAGATCCAGAGGTTGGAGGCTGGAATTTTGCATATTGTAAGGAATTGTTGTTGGTTTCCTGAGACAAACATCAGATTGTTGGGTGATCTAAGCTTTGTTTGAGGTGAAGAGGGGCTTCTTTGCTGGGAGGTTGATGCTGGGTCAGAACAACCGGTTGTAACTCCTCTTGGCTCTTTTCTTGTTTATCAATAAAAGCTATTTGAGTTTTCCTCCATGCTTTTGTGTCATTGATGCTTGTTACTTTTGTATGGTCAATTTACATCTAACCCTAGATTGTTTATGATTATAGATCCGTGTATTTGTATAGTGCCATGCTTCTATGATCCTACAGGTACTTTGTGAGGCTGGGCGTGCAAGGGAGCAGGTAGCTGAGGACTATCAAAGAAGAGAGGGATCAAATCAGGAGATTGGCGCAAGACAGAGGTTGGTCTTTCTGTTCCTCTCTATCTATAATTCATAAAGGAAAAACAAAAGTAGCTTTTCTCTGTTTGTTTCTAAGGCAGTTATCACACCTTAGTGGGATAGAGCAGTTCTAAATAGACACTTTTCCCTGTACCACTCGTCTAGGTCCCATTCTGCCTCTTCCTCATCCACATCCTTGGAATCCATAGTGCGCCCCTGTGGCTGGATCGAAACTTCGCGTTTTAGTCTGCATTTGATAGGCTAGGGTCCTATCCATCATTAGCTCATATCTCTGACACGTTCGCTCATCATGACCCACTGATCTATAGAAGTTACAGTATAGTTGCTACGGAGTCTAGGTATACTTCTGCAATAGGTGACAGTTGTCCGTCGCGTGCTTTCCTCCTACTTGGAAAATTGCACACCATAGCGTGGGTGCCGCACTTAGCCCTGCTTGTACCTCCAGTCTTAATGGCATTAGTCCCTCTATCACCAAATAGTTTGTGAATATAGGGCAGTGATCCTTTTCGTGACCCTGGCCCTCGCATTTGATACACCACACTTCTTCACGCGCCTCTGGGTGGGGTGCCCTATCTTACTTTAGGATTTTCATCTCCAAACATAGGTTTTGTAGTTGCGCGTGGATTTGCTGAACTCCCAACCCAGTATCCTGTATTGGAGTTTCATGCAACCTCATCGCTATCTCTAAAGCTTCAGCCTGGGTCGAGATCTTTTGTTGTGATAGCGCTGTCCTCAGATGTGGTGTCAAAGACGCCACAAACTGTGTGCGATGCTACACATTTTTTAGCGTCATGTTAGCCTCACGGATCATACTCTTCAATATTTGATCCAGATCCCAAGGAGTTTCACCTGGCAACATCACGATCTCCTTGAACCTGATGATTGACTGCATCTCTAATTTTGGCTGACTAAATTCTTTGTTCAATGCATCCTGGATCATCGCTATTCCCACATTTGGATGATCGCTAGAGTTCTTTATCTGCCATGTCAATGCACGATCCTGCAATGCACCTACCAAAGTAGCCTTTTTGATGTTATCATCCGTAATGCCTTAGGCTTCCCATACTGCCTTTACCACGAACCAGAACTGATCTGGTTTCTCACTTCCTACGCCTCTAAGTACAGGAAACTTGATTACACTTACCATTCCAACCCTCAGTGGTGGC
Organism: Pinus tabuliformis; assembly: GCA_031772625.1. Classification (NCBI taxonomy): domain Eukaryota; kingdom Viridiplantae; phylum Streptophyta; class Pinopsida; order Pinales; family Pinaceae; genus Pinus; species Pinus tabuliformis. Next base: position 1,526,234,654 of record CM062816.1, read on the forward strand.
GGAGGTGGGGTAGGTGAAGATGGCGATGGAGTGGATGGTGGTGGTAACAGTGGAATGCACTGCTTTATCAACTAGACCGTGCTTCTTGGAGAGAACCCTGCGAGCTCCTCCTCACTTTCTCATGAAAGTGAAATCAAGGGATTGTTCTCTAACCCTTCGATCCCTTGGTGGCCTCTTCCGCTCCATGTTACCCCAGACATCAATGGATTCTCATAACCTGTTTTGCACATAACAACATTTTAATCTAGGTATTCAATGATTTGATATACTTACCCCGCAGTCCCTTGAGAAAGTGCATTTTCACTTCACTGTAGCTCATGGTTGTATCTATCATGAACTCAGTGATAAACCCTCCTATTATCCGATCCAACTAGTGATCTATTGCCCGTGTTATTTTATCTTCAGATGCCTCTAGCCTACGTACCAACTCTGGAGTCCACGCGATGGGATGATCAAGTCTGCGACTTCCATGACTGTCAGCTAGCCTCGTGATCCACTCATATAGTTTTGTTGAGAAATATGCGAAGAAGATCTTATGGATTTCCATGTATAAGTAGCGATCCAGCCACCTCTCTTTAGATATTTGCGAAGTTTCATTTTCCTGCACTACGAACTCGTGGAGCTTTTGATGCAACAAATCTTCAATCTCTTTCTTTATAGGGTTCCAGTGTTCTCACATCAGACATCCCTTAGGTAGATCCCAGTCCTGGCAACAGAACCATTTGTTATCTTGATGGGGCCTGGCCCAGGTTTGGAAGTGTTTTAGCCAAACAAATCTTACACTACCGGCACTATCGGCAACAATTCGCAGAGCATGGACTGAAGTCTCACCCAAGGCAGTATGGAAAGGTGTTGGAACCAGGTTTCCGCACCCTAAGGATGTCTTGATGAGGACTGGAAGGGTCGCGAACCAATCTGCGCACTCGCACTACTCTACTCAGCTCGTCTAACCTTCATGAAGCTCGATGATGAGGCTCTTATTAGATTCTTAGTATTATCGTGGTTATTATAGATCAGATTCAATTCTTATGGTCTTTAAGCAAGCATTTAATAGTTATAACCAGTGCACATACCCATATATCTTACAGATATGCATAAATTCAAAACATAAGAAAGAAACACAGATAGATCTGTGATAAAACACACAATATTTTCAAAACAACTTATCTCTTATTAACTTTGATCCAATACATTCTCATTCCACCCTATGCACTCAGCTGCAAGGGTCCGCGCACATAGCTGCAGACTCTACCAGGCCTCTGCGCACACAGTTGCAGAGCCTCTATCTATCTACTATCTCCCACGACTTGGAATTATAGACTCAGAGAAAACTTAGCATTCTTAAACCCATAACATTCAAGGTCCAAACTAAAATTTCCTTCTTCCCTTATAGCCCTGCTCTATTTATACATTTCCATGGTTCGCGGACCATGGGCAGGCTGACTCACTTTCTATTTTCTTGCATTATTTTTGGGTGGACAACCCTTTGACTTGACTCATTATAATTCATGCTCCATGCACTTCGCGGAGCTTTTACCACACTTTTACCCAAAATTTTGAGCTTTAAGCTCCAAACCCATTACGCAGGGCTTCCACTACCAAACATAAAGGAGCACCTAGTCTCTGACTTCAAACGACTTCTTCTTGATGTGTTTATCGCCCCAAGTCTTTTGTCTTTGTTTCTCGACTGATTGATGGAACTCTACTAGGAACTGGGTTTCATCAAATTCCATTAGCCGGCTTAGCCTATCCCGCAGGTCATTGCTATCTATCACTCTCATAGCTTCTAAGATGAGCATGCTGGGTAGTATAAATTCTGTTGGTATCACCACTTCTCTGCCATACACAAGCTGAAATGGAGTTTGCTTGTGTAGTCTTTTGACTATTGTTCTATATGCCCATAGAGTCTTTGGAATTCTTTCATCCCAGTTGTCTCAGTTGGTAGATACGACTTTTGTTAGCCCTTTCTCTAGTATTTTGTTAAATTCTTCTACTGCACTGTTGTCTTGCATATGATAAGGAATAAACTTATTATGCTGAACCATAAAAGTTGTTAGCATAGCTTCAATGGTTTCATTTAGAAAGTGGGTGCCCTGGTCACTTGTGAGGCTCCTTGGGCATCTGAACCTTGAAATAATATTCTCAAAAATGAATCTTGCTATTGTTTCTACTATGCATTATTTCACTGGCATGGCCTCTGCCCATATTGTGAGGTATTTTGTCACTGTAGTTATGAATTGGGCTCGCGAGTGTCTTATTGATGGAAAAATTGGTCCAATGAAGTCTACTGCCCAATTATCAAAGATTTACACTGAATGAACCGAGTGTAGTGGTAGCTCATCGCATCGAGAAGGCTTACCAACCCTTTGACAGACATCACACTCCTTGGAAAATGCTTTAGAATCCTTATGGATAGTGGGCCACCATAATCCTGCGTGTAGTATCTTTCTTGCAGTGGCCTTGCCTCCTACATGGCATCCTACGACTCTTGTGTGGCACTCCCATAGGACGTCCTTTCTTTCATGTTGCAGGACACAGCATCTGAGTATTTGATCCAAGCCCATTTTATACAGGTGTCCCATGATGAGTTCGTAGTCTGCTGCTCTGACCATCAAGTGCTGCCTTTGTGCTGCCATCTATCCCTCTGGGCAACGACCTGTTGTTAGCAATGTAGTAATATCTTCTAGGTGGTCAGGAATGTCCTCTATCCTAAATAGGTCGACATCGGGCAACAGATCGTCTATTGCTCCATCATTCTCCCCTATATCTAGGAGCGATAGGTGATTTGGCCCTACATTAAATCTATCTAGCTTAACAACCACTTCGAACGTGAATTCCTGGAACAGTAACAGCCACCTGCATATTATTCCTTGTAGTACTGGCTTGTTTACTAAGTATTTTAGCGCAGAATGGTCTGTAAAGAATTTTAACGGCACGCCCAGTAGGTAGTGCCTGAACTTTTGGAGAGAGTAGACCATTGCCAAAGCTTCCCATTCTGTTGTTGTGTAGTTCTTTTCCGCCGTAGAGAGCTTTCTTCTAGCATAGTATATTGGATGCTCCATCTTTTCTCTTGGTTGCACTAAGACCACTCCTAGTGCTATTCCAGACACGTCGATATGTACGTGGAAAAATTTTTCTAGTCAGGGTACACTAATATGGGTGTGCTTACTAATCTTTCCTTCATTTTATTCAAAGCTGCTTGACAGTCCACAGTCCAGATAAATTCTTCTGTCTTCCTTAGTAGTTTCTCCATCGGGGTTGTTATGGCTGCATAGTTCCTGATGAACCATCTGTAGTACCCCATGTGGCCCAAAGTTTCCCTTAGTTGTTTCACGTTGCACGGTGGTTCCATGTGGACAATTGTTGCAACCTTGGCGGGGTCCACACAGACTCCATCTTTGCAGATGATATGGCCCAGTAGAGTTCCAAAGGGAACTACGAAAATACATTTTTTTAGATTTAAGGAGATTTGCAACTATCTGCACCTCTCGAACATCACTCTCAATAAGCTGGTATGCTTCTTCAATAGGTTGTATACTGTCTAGTCGTCCATGTAAACTTCTAGGAACTTATGAATATAATCCTGGAATGCAGCTATTACAATCCTTGAGAAGACTGCTAGTGCATTCTTTAATCCAAATGGCATTACATTGTATGCGTATGACCCCCACTCAGTCGTGAAAGTTGTTTTCCTTTTGTCCTCTTCAGCTATTCAGACCTGGTGGTAACCTGAGAACCCATCCGTGAACAAGTATGCTTCATTCCCTGCGACATTTTATAGGACTTCGTCGTTGAATGGCGTGGGGAACAGGTCATGCATGCATGCATTGTTCAAGCTTCTGTAGTCGACGCACACCCTAATTTCGGTTGCATCTCTCTTGTTCTAAATAACTATGGGGATTATCCAATCAACTTCATCTACTAGAAATATGATTCCTGCATCCAAAATTTTATCAATTTCCCTTTTAACTTTCTCTTTTACCCTTGGGTTCAGTCGGTACAGTTTGTGCTTTACTTGTCGGGTGCCCGGTTTCAGAACAATTTTCAATTCTCCCAGGTTACCTTTTATCCCCTTGAGTTCTACCACTGACGTTGGGAATAGGTCCTAGTATTCTTGTAATAAGTCAAAAATTTCTTTGGTGGCTTGTTCGTCCTAGTAATCTCCCATTGATGCTATCTTGGGCTTATCTTCCGTCCCCACGTTTTGTTTTCTCAGCCTCACTAGTAGGAGATGGGTGCCTTTCGTCGAAGGGTTTTCCCAAATACCTATTTCCCCTTCTGTTTCTTCAAAGGCCAAGTGCCTAAGCCCCTCCAATCCGTCCTCCTCTGGTTCTAAATAAATTTTTTCGTAGGTCGCAAATCTTGACAATTCCATATCGTACAAGCATTGCAAAAAGTTTTCCTTGTGCTCCCCTTCAACTAACGTCTCTGGGTTGAACAAAACCTCTTTTACCACCTGGAGTACCTTTGTCGTTTGTGCCTCATTGCCTTTGAATGAAAAATCACTGACGAACTGTGCTTCCAAGGTACCCCAACTAGCCATCTGTCGCCGTAGCTCCTCCTGGATATACCAAGCTTGGGGGATAGTGCCGCGGGTATGTATAAATGTATGTATCCACCAGTAGCTTGGAAGTCCTTGGATTTCCCAGCTGATCGTGCAGTCTTTGATGTGCTTCTCAGGACTCGAATTCCCCATGTATTTCACTTCATTTTGTGGCTGATATTCCTCCTTGCCAAACCTCTCCTTCATTGCTTGCCTAGTCCCTCCAGTATTCTAATACTTTGTAGTGTGCCTTCCACCATCTTGCTGGCATTGCCATAAGCGCAATGTCTAGAAAGGGAACTCTTTGGTCTTCTGGTATGTCCTGGTCCACCCTATCTAAAAAATGATCTATCAGCTCAAGGCCATGGTACTTTGGGTAGTTGTCCATTCCCATGTCTCCCCAGTTTACTCAGCTTATCATTGCACATCATCGAGTTGTCAGTTCGTATCCACCCTGTTGCCATGCATCCCATGTAGCTTCTTAACTAGTTTCTGATATTTGAATGCTTCTCCAACTAACAGATCCTTCGGTTGTAGGATTTATGTAGTCCTCTATTTTCCCTGTTGTGAGCATATATAGTTGGTCTAACACCCCTGGTTCATCCCTGTCATTTGTTGGTTCTGTAAACCTAGGTCCTTGATAGGGGTCTAACAAATGGATCACCCTTAGCCCATCTGCTTCAAAAATCATCAGTTCGTTCCTCAAATCTATGACAACGTAGTTTTCATATGCCCAGTCAATCCCCAAGAGTGCTGGATATGGGTATTTATCCCCCATAATGTCAATTACTTCGAACTCGGTGTGCGTTTTCACCCCTGCTACATCAACCTCTACATTTTCCAATCTCTCGATGGGCAATATGCAATACTGATTCACCATTCTTAATTGAATTGGCGAGTACTTCAACTGTGGCTTCCCCATTTCCTCCCAAGTCTTCCTAGGTAGGATGTTTACATCTGACCCTAAATCTAGGATGGTGTCCCTTATCTGGAACCCTACCAATTGCGCATTAATTTGAAACTCCTTTTCGCTCCTTTTCTTATTCTGCTTCACTCTTTTGGAGGCTTTCTCCGACAAGGTTGCACATGGTTGTCCTGCTCCCTCTTCCTCCATAAACACCGTGGCCTTTAAACTTTTCCACAATTCCTTCAACACGGCCTCATCCTCAACAATTTTTAAGAATAATTAAAATCACTCACCAATCGGTTGGGTGTGATCAGGCATGTGGACTTACAGTCTTTAGGTGTCCCTAGCTTCAGTCATTCCCTCAAACAATTTGGCTACTTCTTGATAATATTGTCTTTGGTGCTCGGGTTGATATGCCCTCTGTGGCGACGTCGCTTTAATGACCAAGCGGGTGTCCTCTGTGTAACAGTCCTCCCCTATATTCTTCCTTCCTCGGGTGACTATATTGATATTAGTCGCGGGGAAGCCATCATTGGTCCTAGGCTCAGCATTCACCAAGTTGGCCCCCTGCTGTCGGGTTCTCTCTTCCCACTTCGCAATGAGCTCTGGGCAGTCCTCCGTCGCATGGGTGTTAACTCTGCACTGCGAATAACAGAGTCTCTTCTGGAGTGGGCATTCTCTTGCACCATGTACTTCCTGGTCGTAGTTGTAACACCTTAAGGGCCCTCTTCCTCCATTCTTCCTCCGCTTCCATTTCCTCCTCCCCCCCCCCCCCCCCCCCCCCCATGACTTGCTTCATTGACCCTGAACGTGGATCTGTCCAGTCTTTCTGCTAGAGCGTCTAGCGCTCAACATTGATCAGTGTGATGATTTGTCAATGCACAAAACTCACAGTAGTTGTTATTAGGGACATTAGGGTACTTTTGTAGAATGGGGCACATCCATGACAAGTGTCCATATGCCCTACAGATCTCACAGAAGTCCAGGTTATTCCTTCCCGGTAAGGGTCCTTGCATTTTGACTACTGCAACCCCTACAGTGGGAGGGGCCCCTGTTGACCCCACCAACCCCTAGGTGATTAAATCCCCACAACCATGGGCATTCCGTCGCAACATGCCATTCCACCAGGAAATGGGTGCACCAAACATTGGGCCTAGCTAGTTGTACAGGTTGGATATCCCTCAGCTTCTTTGTTAAGTTCACGATCTAGCTCTACAGGCCTATGATCGTCGGATCTTGTAGACTTATGCCTCCCTGGTATTCATGGGGGTATCCTGCCATTTCTTCTATTCAGCATGCTTACTCCAATGCATCCTGCAAGGTTCCTATCTTCTGTTGTGCCAACCGTGTTCTGGTCAAAGGCAAGAGTGCCTTGATAAACCAGTACCGCTGGTGGTTTGGGTCCAAGGCGTAACTCAGCTTGGCGATTTCATCCTTAAACCTCTGCATGAACTCCCAAGCCATCTCACCCTCCCTCTGCTTAATTTCCCACAACTTTGATAACCCTTATCAGTCTGTCTGTGGCACCTTGAATTCCTACACAAATCCCCTCTTGATATCATATATTGTGGGATTCTTGTTCTGATCTGCCCACTTTATGAACCAATATAGAGCTCGTTCTCTTAGCGTGGTTTGGAATTCAACCACCCAGACGTTATCTAGAGTCTAACGGGCCCTCCAGATGGCTTCGCAGAGGTATCAATGCTACTCCACATCCTTGTTCCCCCTTCCTGTAAATTATGGGTATCTAGTAAACGACCCTGCCATACTTCTCTGATTATGGTCTAACAACACAAAACCTTTGCTTCTCAGCTGTTGGGATCCCTGTAGTCCCAAGTTACTGCTATAGTTGGTTCTTGTATTACTTCCAATATTGAGACTGACCCTATATTTCTCCCGCACACTATATACTCGTGCTACCTTGGCTAAGCTAATGATAAATTCCTCTAGTTTGTGATAAGGTACAAGGGGAAGGTTGGGGAAAATGTCGATTATATTTCGGGTTTGGGGTTGCTAAATTTTGATGGATGCTTCTTCCTCATCGAACAACCTCCTCATCCCATCACCCACATTATCGTCATCTCATTCTTCATGCTGATATGGTTTCTGATCTCATGATTCTACTTCTGCAGCCTGCAGGGAAGGTCCCCCATCCATTCCATGTTGCGATTCTACTTCTGCAACCTTCCAAGACAGTCTGCCTTCAGTTTCCTATTGCGATCCTAGTTCCGAAACCTACAGGAAATGTCCTTCATTTTCCCAGTTCCAACATCCCTTTCTCCCGCACTTGGGTTGCCTAGCACCATCTTCTCCCTCCTCCTCAACTTGGTGTTTTCCCATCACCACTCCTATTTGGTGGGGGCCCCTCCTTCTCTTCCCTAGAGCATGAGCTGTTATTGCCTTCCACTTGTCTGCTAGTAGTTCCCTCCTCTGTGCTCTAACATCCCTAGCTCTTTTCAATCCTTCCACATCCATCCCCTCACAGCATCCCTATCCCTCTGTAGGCAGCATTTCCCCCTCTAATTCCTTCCCCCAGTACTGGGGTTTTATGCCTCCATCCCGGCAGTGGGTAAAGATAGCAGTCCTTCCTCTACCATAAACATCTTAATCCATGTCAGGACTTCTCTTATCAACTCCCCCCTCAGCCCAGAGCTGAACACAACTTCTACCTTTGAGAAAGACTGGTAGCTCTCCGCAGCAAACTCGACCATGTACCCTTCCACCATAGTCTTCACCCAGAAATCGACTGCTCTCGTCCGATCATTATCCAGCTATTGTAGCAATGCAATATTGGATGGAGTCCAACTATGGTGAACTATCACTGATCCACTTGACTGACTCTGTCTCTTCAACTCTCTCAACCAATTATATAGGTCCTTAGGGAACTTGCACCAGAAAATTTCATACTGGTCATTTATGCCATCAACGTATAAAATCCCCTCACTTACCTTGCCGATCGATTGATTCCTGCAGGAAGCTTTCTTTGCCACAAATTGATCTACTTTATGATTCCACCAGTCTCTGATCTCTCTTTTAAATACCCTTGACACCATATTCTGAACCAGTTCTCTCAACTTCGGGTCTCGGCAACAGAACCATTTGTTGGCTCAAAAGAGTCATCAGGGGAAAGACCTTGGGTTCGGGCACAGGAGGCCAACAATGGTCTGTTGTAGTCTAAGACAGCGTCACCATTTTCACCTTAACCTGAAGGGCAAGGAGTCTCACCCGAGGCGTGTCGTGACCGAAAGGGAGAAGGGTTCAGCATGGGTCGAAGGAATATCAACCAACAAGTGATCACACACATGCATATCCATTATACGGGAAATAGAGATAAAAACATCCTTGAATCATACACATATATCCATTATAGAGAACATAGAGATAACAACATCCTTGAATCAATCTATGAACTACGGTCTACATACAACATATAGACTATTCAAAATTTTAATAGACCCACTAAGCACAAGGCCAAATACATCAGAAGTCACAACCAACATCGGCTCTGTCTTGTATTAAACTTAACATAAAAGATTACATTATGATCCGACATTCGCCATAAGCATTACATAAAGTACCCGGCTCAGTTGCTCGGGTTCAGATCAGTTTCGCAACCAAGTCCCTCAGATCCCAACACTCTATCATTCGGCCTCTACAACTTTGAATCCCTTCGCCTGCAACCGACTCCTTCTTCCACTAGCGGGTTCAAAAACAACCTTTTTCCTCTCTAGTCTTACCCTTTTCTGTCCTCCTTGGCTGCCAATTCTCGCTCGACTATTTTCTCCCTTGGCTACTTTTGCGCCTTCTCGCCTCCTCGGCTACCTTTGCTTTTCGCTGCCACCTTGCCACCACTCCTCCGCAACTGTTCGTTCCACCACCCAACCGTTGTTGCCATCTGTCTCTTTCTCGCCCTTCGGTCAGTCAAAACTGGTCAAAATCTGTCAAAATTAAATGAAGGCCCCAACATCAAGGAATATGAGTATTTACAATGTAATTTTTCCACTCGATCATCCTAACATCAAATCCAAAAATGTCACCCAGATGCGGGTGTTAATAAATGAAAATTATGAGGGGCCGCACAAGGTAGGCAGTTGGCCTTGCACCTGGCTGGTGGACGACCTCCATAGCATGCGCATTTGGCTGGCAGACAATCTCCATAGCATGCGCAATTAGTCAGTTGCAGAACAGAATGTTGGTCGCACAAATTGGCATTTATGAGCGCCTGGTTCAAGAGCTCATGCTTAAGGTTTTATGTATGGATCCATATCTGATTCACGCCATTGTCACTGGTTCTTTTTTACCTCCGCCTGTGGTTCTTCCTGCACCCCTACCTAGCTAAACTTGTTTGGAAGCTCGCCTGGTTAACTGGTGTTGTTGGGCTTTTCTGTGCTCAGATTCTCTCCCGTCAGCTCCGCCATCTTCCCTTTCTCAGTTGGTCTATCATTCTGAGAATGCCTCGCCGTCAAGGAGTCCCGTGCAGAGGAAGTAACATTGGGAACAGAGGAAGAACCTCTCGGCCTGCTCCGCAGAATGTCATACCCATTGCTTCGGCCTCCCCATCCTCACCGCCCTCTAGTCAAGCTAGGCCTCTTCCGCACAATTCCTTTCAGACGACCAGGTTCACCTTCCACAGCAGGCTCAACAGGCCTGTTTTGTCTGCTAGCATCACAGTCATTCTTGCTGAGGAAGAGAGTAATCCTACCATCTCGGCCCACACTACCACCTCTCAATCTCAGGAAGATAGTGTCCTTCAGGGGGAAATGGCTGGGGTGGTGTCTAACACTGACAACATGCAAGATGACACCCCTATTTCTGAAGTGCCTCTGCATCCGGCCGACTCAACACAGAACGAGATTCTTGCTTGTGGACCGACTCATCGTGCAGGCAGCATTCTCAACCTGGTAACTACTCCTGAAGGTGGCATTGAAGGAATTGATGATAATGGTTTCGTCATCTAGGTCGCTTCGTCTAGCCAGGTGGATAAGGACATGCCCGACTCTCCACAGCATGCAGACTAAGGCTGGTTCATCATGACGGGTGGCGGGTGGCATTCTTGCCTTCACTCTGTTTACTTTTTGCTATGTGTCTTCGTTTCTAGGTCTTTGGTCCTGTGTCTGGTTTAAGTTCTTGTTCAAGCTCTTGGCGCTAGCCAACTTGTTCTCTGTTTGCAGCTACAACTATGGGTTTGATGGGTACTATTTTGTCATTTTTTTTCATGGCGGGCATGGTAGCATGCGTCTTAGTAAAGCCTCTGAAGGTGTTAGCTGTGTCATGTTAGAATCAGAACAGAAATATTTCAGTGGGTCATGGTCTAACACAAAATCTTTTGAAGTCTGTAATCTGGAAACGGTAGAAAGCATGAAATGTATGTCTCTGAATCTCTGGTTGAGGGCTGGCATCTGCCCCCTCTGAGGTCTCGACCTCCATGTACATAATTTTTCTCTTTTTAATAGAATTAGTATTTACGCAAAAAAAAAAAAAAAAAAAAAAAAAAAAAAAAAAAAAAAAAAAAACATCAAATCCAAAAATGTCTCATTCATATTCACATCAAATCAAAAATTGTCTCGTTCATCTTTAGAGAGCTCTTGAAACAATTTTTTAGAATTGTATTGAATCTGCACAAATATATTTAAAAAATTATTAATGTATGCTGCTTAATTACTAATCAAAATGTTTAAAATAATACAACACCAATAAATTTGTATTTCATCTCCATTGCACATAATTCACCTTCCTTCACAAAATGCATATGGCTCGTAGATCTTTTCCAGGTGCTTCAATTGATGTAACATATATTTTGTAGATGATCTTGATAACCCCACTATCTACAATATGATTATCTGTTTGCAATGATACATTTTATATATATTTTTATTTTATAATTATGGTGAATCAATAATTCTTTAGATTAAATAACAAATCTACTCCTTGAAAAAATATTATATGCATCAAAATTTCAAGTAAGAAACACAACGTACCATTACAACATACCTTGTTTGGTGAACTAACTGTTGTGTCCAGAGCCTGCCCATAATTGTCCATAGTATTAAAGCAGGTCAAATTCTTCAACAATTTTACTAGGTTTCCTTTGCGATCAATGTAGGGATTACATTTAAAATGTTCAAAGAAGCTCTAGAAAAATCAAATAAATATGATTTAAATAATTAAAAAATGTCAAATCTAAGTTTGGAATCATCCACTGTCATCATCTAGATATAGATGAAAAACATAATCTAATAAAAATAAAATATTAATATGGAAATACTCCAGAAAATCTAAAATTAATTACAAAAAAATTTTTCACACTTTGTTAAGAGTCACTCACCAGATCTAGCACAATATGATTACCCAAGAAGCAAGATAGTTGACATTTTCCATAGTGCGTAACGGTTGTATCATTCATTCTACAAGCTGAATATTTGATTTAGCTCAACAACAATGTGAGAGTAATCCAGCATTGGATCTGAAGGTTTCCTCAACTTTGTCAAAGACTAAATTTCGATGAAACCTCGGCATCCATTGATTCATCGATAGCGGTTCAAAGTACTAGACATCTAACCAACATCTGAAGCACCCACTATGTCTCCATTACAAGGAACTTCAAATCTAAAAACTAGTTTTTTTCCAGGTTTCAATAGCTTACTGCATCTCTCTTTCTCAAATCACTTTGATGGTTGAAATGTTGATTTTCATGGGCACCAAACACATGGATCCACTGGAAATCTAGCCGCACAATCTCGATCAATTTTATCCTACTAGAGATTTGGATAGGTGTTATCCTAGTAGAAACAATGCCAAATGTAAAACAATGCCTTTACATTGCCAATTATCAAGGCAAGATGATCTATAACCCCTATGGTTAAAGGAAAAATCACCCAAAACCCCAAATTTATAGCACTTTAAATTATTAAATTATTAAGTTTGTTGTAATTCAAAGTTTAATAAAATAATTACAAATCTATTTACTCCCTTTGAAAATAGAAAGCAAATTTTCATTCAAATAATATTATTTTAACTTTCAATTAATTTAAATTTATTTTATTTTAATTTATATAAAATTATTTTTGGTTATTTATATGTATTTTTCAAAGTTATTCGTAATTTCATATTAAAAATGAAATAATTATTGCTCGCATGAAAACGTAAACATGTAAACTCAAATGTAAATGTAAACACCTCGAATGCGGGTGGTTAAAGACGCGTTAATGCGGATTAGATAGTGGGATGGCAGGTGGCTTAGCCACATGGCCACCCGCGTTCCCACCTGAGACGATTTATGGTGGGCCATCGTCAACTTACAGGCGCCATTACTCTGGTGCACAGGTCGAGGACTCCTCCACAAGTTTAAGTCCATGGCTTCGGCAAGCCTGCATACCTCTACCCCGCCCCCTCTGAATTTCTCCTGCCTCCCTGATGTTGAGGAGCCGAGCTCACGCATGACAACAAGGAGGCGCTATTGACTCCTGAGTTGTATAGATTTTGGGGATGGAATCCATTTTTCCTAGAATGTTCTTTGCACTCTGCAAACTGAAGCCTCGGTTCTGGTCTCTGTCTCTCGCCTGAATCACTCTGTGGATTCCCACGCTAAGTCTGCCTCTTCCTCTGCGCACACTGTTAGAACCTTCGTCATTTCAGTCCACACCAGTTAACTCCACCCCACCCGCATGACCATGCCACGACTCTCCCACCGAATGCGTTGTGGGCTGGGCAACAACCAAGGCAGAGACATTCACCCCCCTCTCTGTCCCCCTCTGAGTTGACGACCCCTTCATCCTCCCCTTCCTCCACCCCGTCCACAGCCCAATTCTCCAGCAGATATCCCGCCACCCGCAGTGGAAGAGGCCGAGTCCAACCCATCGAAGCTCGACATGTCAATGATGCAACCCAAACGGTCAACCTCTCCGTGTCCCCTCACCAGCTGCATCAAATGGCCCAATTCCAATTCCACTGCACCTTGAACCACCCTACCATCATCGCCACCGTCTTTGTGGTGTTTAGAGAGGAGACTTGCCTAGAGAATTAACAAACCCACACCACTACAAAACATCCTGTCACTATGCAACCCGCCACCGTTCAGGAGATGTTGGATACCGGTAAACAGAAGGCCGCTCAGGAGAAGCCAGCCACTAGCAAACAGAAGGCCTTGGGCAGTAGCTCTGGTTATCGCAAACGCAAAGGCGCTCAGGATAGTGCCAAACATGGTGAAGGCATTCCTAGTAGCACACAGGCAATTGAGGATGACTAGGATGATTACAGGTGTCTAGCCATGGAAGAGCCTCCTCCACCAAACAACACCTAGAGGGTCAACGCAGCCAGGTTTGATTCCTGGCTCCTATTCTTAGGGGCTCTTTTTAATGTTTTTCAAAATTATGTCGTCAATTTTGGTAATTTACCATAACTATTTCTCTTAGATTTTTAGCTGTAATCCCTACGCGGGAACATTTTCCATCGGTTTTTTCGGACTGGTTTCCCCTCAATGGGCGGTCTTGAATCAGTCTTTTGGATGTCTAAACTTGTTATACTTTGTTCTAGCACCACAGAGGTCAGAGCCTCACTATAAATTTACTGTTTCATTAATAGAATTAGTGCTACTTAGAAAAAAATGTAAATGTAAACATAAACTTAAATGTAAACGTAAATATTTAACATTTAACATTGTTAATCTGATGTTGACCCTATTTAAAAAACAATATAATTATTATTATGTATAAACACAACATAAATTTAAAATATAAAGAGGTTTACAAATAGTAAAAAAAAAAAAGAGCTATCGTAAGTAAATAAAATATAAATAAACCAAAAATAAATAAGATTTTTTTTTCTTCCAAAGGTATGGTAAATAAAATAAAAAAAAATTAACTAGATGTATGGTAAATAAACAAAACCTATTTTTATCTTTACTCCATTAACCTCTTTATATTTATGAAAAACTCAAAAAATAGGTTTTATTTAGGTGGATCCTGGTGGACACATAATTATTAATACCATGGGCCAATTACCATATTTATAAAAGAGGTATGACAAATAAATAAATATAAAAGAGGTATAAATATGTATAGTAAATAAATAAAAACATATCAAATAAGATTAGAAATCAACATCCAATTATATACAAGGCCTATGGGCCAAATATTATTGTAAATAAAAGAAATATGATAAATAAATAAAAATATAAATAAACAAGAGGTATGGTAAATAAATAAAACCTCTTTTATATTTGCTCCATAAACCTCTTTACACTTACTAACAATCAAAAAATAAGTTTTATTTAGGTGAAGCCTATGGGCAAAATACCATGGGCCAAATTATTATTAATGCCATGCCAAAAATACTATTAACCATAATATTAATATTAAAATATTATTATTATTATTATTATTATTATTATTATTAAATATAATATCCATATTAATATATCATAATATTGATATTATTAAATATAGTAACTTTGTTTTAATCCAATACTAAATTTGTTATATTATAATATATATTAATATATCAGGATATATATTAACTCTATATATATGGGAGGTAAGAACAAAGACATAAAGTTATAGAAGTGGTGAGAGAGGAGGAGTGACAAGGGAGAGATGGAGATAAATTGAAGGAGAGGGGAGAGGAGAAATAAAAAGAGAGAGAGGTAGAGAAGGGTAAAAGAGAGAGGGGGATACACAAACATGGAAGGGGAAGAGATAGGGAGTGGGAGGGAGATAGTGAGAGGATTGGATGGTAGAGAGAGAGAGAGAGAGAGAGAGAGAGAGAGAGAGAGAGAGAGAGAGATAAATGTAGGAGAGAAAGGGCGAGAAAGGAAGGATGAGAGAAAGGAGGAGAGAGGGAGGGATAGAGATATGGAGTTGGAGGGGGGAGAGAGGGAGGAATAGAGATGTGGAGTTTGAGGGGGAGAGAGGGAGGGAAGAATAAAGACATAGAGAGTGAGAAATGGAGAGAGAGAGAGGGACTGAAAAGGGAGATATGGAGAGAAAGAGTGTATGTTTAGGGGTGATAAAGAGATAAATAAGGAGAGATAGATAAAAGCGAGAGAGAAGGAGACATAAGGAGAGAGGGAGGGATATAGTAACATAGGTAGAGAGAGAGAGAGAGAGAGATGGGGGAGGAGATAGGATTGGAGAGAGAGAGAGAGAGAGAGAGAGAGAGAGAGATGGGGGAGGAGATAGGATTGGAGAGAGAGAGAGAGAGAGATGGGGGAGGGATAGGATTGGAGAGAGAGAGAGAGTGAGATAGAGGAAGAATGAGAGATAGTACTTGAGAGAGAGAAGGAGAGTGATGGGGTAAGAGATAGGATTAGAGAGAGAGAGAGAGGAGAGAGGGAGAAATAGGAAGTAAAAGAAAGAATATTTGAGAGAGAGAGGAGGAGACAGGGAGGGAAGAAGAAATACATAAGGAGTGAGAAGTGGGGAGAGAGGGAGTAACAAAGGAGATATGGAGAGAGAGTGTGTATGTTTGGGGTTGAGATAAATACAAAGAAGGAGAGATGGAGAGAATGGGGGAGAGAAGGAGAGGGGTGGACATAGCAACAGAGTTGGAGGCTGAAGAGTAAGAGAGAGAGAGAGAGAAAGAGAGGAAGGGAGAGAGAGTGGAGTGAGGGAGGGAAAGAGAGATGGAGTTGGAGGGGGAGAGAGAGAGACGTAAGAAGAAAGAAATATAGAGAGAAATGTGGAGAGAGAGGGGGGAGTGATAAAGAGGATGGAGAGAGAGGGAGAGAGGAAAGAAGTAGGGAAGATAGATAGAAGCGAGGAGAGGGAGAGAAGGGGAAGAGAGAGAGAGGGAGAGGGAGAGAAGGGGAAGAGAGAGAGAAGAGGAAGGAGGGATAGGTAGATAGATTGAAGAAATGGAGTGTATGTTTCGGTGGTGATATAGAAAGGCAAATGGAGATAGAGATATAGATGGAAAGTGAAGAGAGGAAAGAAAAGAGAGATGGAGAGAGGGAGGGAGGGACAAAGAGATTGATAGATATGAAGTGAAATAGCATGTGTGTTTTGGGGGTTGAGATTGAGTGGAAAATAAGGAGAGATGGAGGGAGATATAGATATATATGGGGGGGGGAAGGGAAGAATATTTCTTTCACTAGATACATTGATTTTAGTGGAGACAGTGATTCTAATCCAATTTGATTTCTTGCACTAGATGCATTGATTTTAGTGTAGATGTTGATTTATAATGATATTTTATTGCTTTCACTAGATGCATTAATTTCAATGTAGATGATTTCTAATCCTATTTGATTGCTTGCACTAAATGCATTGATTTCAATGTATACGGTGATTTCTATTCATGTTTGATTGCTTGCACTAGATGCATTGATTTCAATGTAGATGTTGATTTCTAATGATGTTTGATTGCTTGCACTAGATGCATTGATTTCAGTGTAGATGGTGATTTCTAATCTTATTTGATTGCTTGCACTAAATGCATTGATTTCAATGTAGATGGTGATTTATAATCCTATTTGATTGCTTGCACTAGATGCATTGATTTCAGTGTAGATGTTGCTTTATAATCATATTTGTTTACTTGCACTAGGTGCATTAATTTCAGTGTAGATGTTGCTTTTAATCCAATTTTCTTATGTGCACTAGATGAATTGATCTGAGTGTAAATGTTGATTTCTAATCTTATTTGATTGCTTTCATTAAATGCAATGATTTTAGTGTAAATGTTTTTTTCTAATCTTATTTAATAGCTTGCATTAGATTCATTAATTTCAATGTAAATGTTTATTTCTATTTTGATGTAATTGGATGTATGATGGTACATTAATTTTAAAGTGATTGGATTAACATTGTGCATTGATTTCAATGTAAGCACAAAAAGATATTGACAATGTACATTGATTTAGAAGAGAATCTCGGTGAAAATCACATAGAGATAAAAAAATTTCGACGCGTTTCGAACCAACAGTGTGGTTCATCGTCAGGACAAGTTGAATGAGCAGATCTTGCTGTGCATTATAAATAGATCGGGCAAAATATCCAGGTAACGGCTAACGATCTCCGATGAAAGGAGCTTCAAGGAGGAGAAGTCCCATCTCCTTAATGTCTTTGTTGAAAACAGTTATAGCAGACATTTGGGACATAAGGCTTTCCT